>CM059210.1:0-240000 GCA_030347435.1 Clarias fuscus | reverse complement strand
TATGGATATGTGTGTGTTCATTTTAGTGACCCGTTTCAAAAAGATTTTCGGGGAGACTGAGAGGGCAGAAAGCGCACCCTGTTTATTTTCTTTATTTAACAAAAGCACAATGTTTTATTGATCAAATTCAAATTCAAATTTTATTTGTCACATACACAGAAGAAAAAAAATTTGAATTTGAATTTGATCAATAAAACATTGTGCTTTTGTTAAATGAAGAAAATAAACAGGGTGCGCTTTCTGCTGTCTCAGTGATATGTGAGTGTACATTAACAAATAAAGATATAAATCGATACATTACATGTATTTGTATGGTTAAAAATGATGGAACATTTTAAGTTATTTTGACGATTACCAAATAAAAATGCAAGTGGTCCCACCGCCGGAACAGCTGACCCAGTGGTGCTGGTATACTGGTAACCCTGCTGGTATAATTGCTGGTCAAGATGGTAACCAGCTATGATGGTCTATGCTGTTTTTTTTTTCAGTTTTAAGTGATTTCCATTGATTACTTTTGAAAAAAAAGTGCTTTTATATAAAAGGTTTGTGTTGTGTTTTTAGACAGCCCACAGATATTTAATATATAAAATATATTTACATGTTTTTGGTAAATTGATTATTTTTGTCTCTTGTATGTAAATCCATTTAAAGATAAACACTACACAGTCCATGTATTTACATCACACATTATTTTCAGTACTAGCTATTAAAAAACAAGATAATGAGCTAAAATGGTAACCGATTTGAACTACCAAAACGTTACTGGTGGCCCTAAACCAGCTAAACCAGCATCAGACCAGCACAAACCAGTATTAACCAGCATATAAATCATGATGGTCTATGCTGTTTTTTTCAGCAGGGGTGTGCTGCGTGAAAACAAAGAGTGAAGCGGCTTAGCGCCAAATACATGCATTCTGTGTGAATTTCAACCTGAGGGAAAGCGCAGTAGTGGAGGTTTTATTATCGGCTTTATGCACAATTCCTTTGTGAAAGGGGCTAAAGGCAGACGGACAGAGGCACACTGAGAGACATGCTGCAGAGACAAGCAGAGATAAAGAGACAGACTGTGTGTGTGAGAGAGAGAGACAGACAGACAGATAGAGATACAGTGACAGATGGAGAGAGACAGACAGATGAAGTGTCTGTATTTTGGGGTGAGTATAGTCTCAATGTTTTATACAAAAAAGTTTAAAGTGAAAGTGAATCTGAATCTGACCTTGGTGTGACCATCATAAAAGATAACCCCCCCCCCCCCCCCCCGACACACACTCACACACACACACACACACACAGGATGATCAATAATCTCAGCCTACTGTAAGTGTTTCTAGTAGGTGAGTCATCAAGGTTAGATCACATACAGAAGCATTTTGGCTGTGAAAATAATTTCTCTAAACTAATTTATTTCCTCCCTGATCACTTTTATCTCTTAACTCTTAAAAATATAGAACTTATTATTATATTGTAATATTATTATTACAAACTTAATTGTGTAAAGCTGCTTTGCGACGGTGACACTTGTTATACAAATAAAATTTAATTGAATGATAGATTTCTCAGAGAAATATCTGCACTCAAACACGGTACTGCTCAGCCAATCAGAACACACCACACTATTTCGTATAGTTCCCGCGAAAGTTCCTCGTCTGTTTGTAACAGCGTTTTAGATTATATTTTGTTTAGTTTTTTATAATTATATATTTTTCCCGTTTTTACTAAATAACAAACTAGTTTTTACTCTTTAACACTACTGGACTTTATCCGTTTCTTTGCGCTTTTTGGGAGAACGCGCCTATCATCTGACCAACAACAAGCGAATCCATCAGCAAATAATCACAACTCCGGCACAAAGGTACGTTATCATGTCTACCATTCAGCTCGCTCAGTGTGTGGAGTGCAGGATGTTTAGACATTCTTCCTCCGTCATTAGTGATAATTTTATTTGTGATAGGTGTGTGTTAGTTAGCACCCTGACGGAGAAGATAGTAGCATTAGAGGAGCGCATCCAGACTTTAGAGAGGGTTAGAGAGCGCGAGAGCAGCGTTAATCCTGTAGTGGAAAGTCTGGGTGCCACAGGCGGAGATAATCAGCCCCCGACTCCGGCAGTAGAGCCTCACAGCGGGGCGAGTGGGTGACGACTCGGCGGCATACTCGTTCAGCCAAAGCTAACGCTAAGGCTAGCCCACCGGAGCACACCTCTTCTGTGCTTCACGTGTCCAACAGGTTCGCTCTCCTCAGTGATGCACCCGCTGAGAAACCTGAAAGAGCTCTGGTTATAGGAGACTCTATACTGAGACATGTGAAATTAGCCAGGCCTTTAGGGGGCGCCAGCGGCAGTGGTCAGGTGTATCCCGGGAGCCAGAGCACCGGACATAGCAGGTAATCTTAGGGCTCTAGGACAGCATAGGTTCTCTAAGATAGTGGTACATGCTGGAGCTAACGATATACGCCTTCGTCAGTCAGAGGTTAGCAAGCATAACTTTACAGAGGTTTTTAAATTAGCGAAGGTGATGTCCGAAGAAGTAGTTTGCTCTGGTCCCATCCCAATGAGACGTGGCGACATAGCTTACAGCAGGTTATGATCGCTGAACCGCTGGATGTCCAGGTGGTGCTCCGAAAACAACGTGGGCTTCATAGACAACTGGAAGACCTTTGAGGGCAAAACTGGCCTGTTAGGGCGGGACGGTGTCCATCCCACTCGGGAAGGTGCTGCTCTCATTTCTTGCAGTATAGCACATAGTCTCAGAAGAGGCCTAGTTAATCGGTGACAATCCAGAGCCCAGGCCAGGGAGCAGACAGACAGGCTAAACCAACCGTCTGCTAGCTGCAGAGAGTCGTCACTCAGGGTTCATCATATTGAGACTGTGTCTGTTCCCCGAGCTGAACATAAACATAAATTTAGAAAGACTCAGAAAGTCTGTTTTATTAATTTAATTAACATAGATACCACAAACTCAGATCACACTGAATGCGCAGCCGGCACCTCTGATCTGAAGCTAGGACTGTTAAATATTAGATCTCTCGCATCTAAAGCAGTTATTGTTAATGAAACTATCACAGATCAGGAGTTTGATATATTATGTTTAACAGAAACCTGGATTAACCAGGACGAGTATGTAGCTCTAAATGAAGCTAGTCCTCCTGGATACAGCTACATACACCAGCCTCGGCTAACTGGTAGAGGAGGAGGAGTCGCAGTTATTTATAACCATAATCTGCCTATCGTACAAAAACACATATTTAAATTTAATGCATTTGAAGTTCTCTATAGTAACATAAAGTCAGCTCAGTCGATCCCGCTAATCATCATTTACAGACCCCCAGGGCCGGACTCGGAGTTTCTCTGTGAATTTGCAGATTTCCTCTCAAACCTTGTTGTTTCTGTAGACAAAGCGTTAATTGCTGGAGACTTTAATATTCATTTTGAGAATCCAGAAGACCCTCTGAGAACAGCATTCTTGTCCATACTGGACTCAGTAGGAGTAAATCAGTGTGTAGTAGGACCCACTCATAAAGCAGGTCACACTTTAGATTGAATATTATCCTTCGGATTAAGTATAGGAAATATAACCACAATTCCACAGTCTGAAGTTATCTCAGATCACTACCTTGTCTCGATTAAAGCGTGTCATAGTAATAATGTATGCAGCACAGCACCGCGCTACCGCCTTAAACGTACATTTACATCAAGTACCGCACAGAGCTTTATCAATAATCTTCCAGAATTATCAACTTTGATTGGATCGCCATCTGACTTCACAGAACTCGAACAGGCGAATGAATATCTAGAGTCAGCACTTCGTTATAGCTTAGATAATGTAGCTCCAGTTAAAAGGAAAATGATTAGAGATAAGAAACTCGCTCCTTGGTATAATGACCACACACGTGCTTTAAAACAAACCGCTCGAAAATTTGAACGTAAATGGCGCCAAACTAAATTGTCAGTATTCAAAATAGCTTGGAAGGAGAGCATCCTGAACTATAAAAAAGCTCTCAGTGATGCTAGATCAACGTATCTCTCCACTCTTATAGAAAATAACAAAAACAACCCGAGATTTTTATTTAATACCGTAGCTAAATTAACTAAAAACAAGACCACTGCAGAAATCTCCACAACAACATCATGAAGTAGTGAGGATTTCATTAACTTTTTCAATAACAAAATCATAAATATTAGGCAAAAAATTCAGGCTTTGAAACCAGACAATTTAAATAATTCAGATGAACTAACCACATCACATCAGAACTTAGAATACTTTACTCCCCAAATCCTTTAAATTAGCCGTTATTAAACCGCTAATCAAGAAACCTGACCTTGACCCCTGTCTGCTTTCTAATTACAGGCCGATATCAAACCTTCCCTTTATCTCCAAGATTTTGGAAAAGGTAGTATCACAGCAGCTATGTTCACATCTACACAGAAATAGCATAAATGAATTGTATCAGTCAGGATTTAAGCCTCATCACAGCACAGAGACAGCACTTGTTAAAGTAGTAAACGACCTCCTATGGGTCTCTAATCAGGGTTGCGTCACTATACTTGTGTTACTGGACCTCAGTGCAGCTGTTGACACCATTGATCATAGTATTCTCCTTCACAGATTAGAAAAGGTAGTAGGAATTAAGGGAACTGCCCTCTTGTGGCTCAGATCCTATTTGACTGATCGTTATCAGTTTGTAGATTTAGATGGTGACCATTCCTCATGTTCTCAAGTGGAGTTTGGTGTTCCACAGGGTTCAGTTTTAGGCCCACTGCTTTTTTCCCTTTACATGGTTCCTCTGGGCAACATAATTCGTAAACATGGTATTAGTTTTCATTGTTATGCTGATGACACACAATTATATGTCTCAGCAAAACCAGATGAGAAAAACCAGTTTGCTAAAATTGAGCATTTTTGTAAATAGATGAACCTTAGGTAAAGGAGCAGATCTGGGGGACTCATGGACGTAGAGTATTCTGGTGAACTGGTATGTTTAGATGCTGTCCTCCCCACTCTCATTGATCACTCAGGTTTGTTGACGGTGAGGTGATTGGTTGCTTTACATCACAGGGAGCCCTCATGTCTGTGTTTCCTTCTGGCTCTCCCTTTTAGTTATGCTGTTATAGTTAGTCCTGCCGGAGTCTCTGCTTGCACTTTGCACTAAATATACATTCACCTTATACATGTTGACTGTGACCAGACCTAACTGCCATCTCTCTCTCTCTCCTTTCCCTCTCTCTGTCTCTCTGTCGAGCTATACATGTCACTCCTGAGTGATCCAGACCCCTCTGCTCTCTGGACCCGTCTAACCCGTCCTGGAGTCCTGCTTCTGGTTGGAGATCTCGTCACATGGATGCCCCGTGTGGTCTGCCTGGATTCGTGTGGTGGCTGGGGATGGTTTCCATGAAGACTTGTCATGATCCACGCCTGTCAACCTGTTTTTTCCCACGCTGTCACTCTCCATGTGCCCATGTTTTCTTTTTGCCGTCATATGTCCTTTCCCACGCCCCCGCTTCCTCCTCATCTGCACACCTGTCTCTCATCCTCCATTGATTACTCCAGTGATTTAAGCATGCGCTGCTCGTTGCTTAAATCGCTGGATTATTGAATGTCTTCTGCTTCGATTCTCTCGCGTTTTGTTTTGCTGTCTTCATGTTGCAAAGTAGTTTCGTTTTCTCGTTTCACGTCTCTCGCCTTCCGTTTTGGATTTGTCGCCTCGCTGTTTGATTTCCCGGCTTTGATCTCGTGCTTCCTCGTTTTGACTACGGCTTTTGTTTTACATGTTTTGGATTGTCGCCTCGCTGTCTGATCTCCAGGTTACCGATCTAATGCTTCCCATTTTGACTACGGCTCTCGCTTTGTGTTTTTGCCTGGACGTCACGCTGATTGATCTTCCAGCTTTTGACCCGCGCTTTCGTTTTCCGACCTCGCTCCAGTTTAACGTTTCTACTATTCATATGCACTTGGATCCACCTCGTTTCACCTCGCCTCGTGACAAGACTGTCCTGTCATCGATTGATGCTCTGGGGACCTGTGACTTCAGTTGTTCGATAGCTCAGGACTGGAATCTCCTACAGTCTCCCTGAGCCTCCAGGAACAAACTGGACTCCTTTTAATTTTTATTTTAAACACATCTCCTGTTATACTGAACTTCCAGTACACATTATTATGCTGATCAATCCCTGCTCTCCGTTATCACCCAGATGAGGATGGGTTCCCTGTTGAGTCTGGTTCCTCTCAAGGTTTCTTCCTATTACCATCTCAGGGAGTTTTTCCTTGCCACCGTCGCCCTCGGCTTGCTCATCAGGGACAATCTTATCATTTTGATTCATACACATTGCATACAAACTTACTTCTTTTATTCTTCAATTGTTAAAAGCGCTATATAAATAAAATTGACTTGACTTGACACTCCTCTCAGACAAACAGAACACACTGTACTGCTTTCAGCCAATCAGAACACACTGTACTGCTTTCAGCCAATCAGAACCCACCACACTGCTCTCAGCCAATCAGAACACACCACACTGGTCTCAGCCAATCAGAACACACCATACTGCTCTCCGCCAGTCAGAACACACCACACTGCTCTCAGCCAATCAGAACACACCACACTGCTCTCAGCCAGTCAGAACACACCACACTGGTCTCAGCCAATCAGAACACACCATACTGCTCTCCGCCAGTCAGAACACACCACACTGCTCTCAGCCAATCAGAACACACCATACTGCTCTCAGCCAATCAGAACACACCATACTGCTCTCAGCCAATCAGAACACACCACACTGCTCTCAGGCAATCAGAACACACCACACTGCTCTCAGCCAATCAAAACACACTGTATGTAGACTGTGAACGTCATCAGGCCTGATGAATGAAAGTGACAGTTTTTATTACACCTCATGAATACTTAAAGAGCTTCATTTATTTTCTACACAGACTGCAGGACATTGCACTGAGTTCTGTAGGGCTACTGTATGCAAGTGTGTGTAGTCTATGTAGGGGGCGTGGGGATTAGCATGTGCATAGCGTGTGTATAATGTGGAGTGTGTTTACGGTGTGTGTATAGTCTAATTGAAGTGGGTATAGTGCTTAGCATGTGCAGAGTGTATAGTGTGTATTGTGTGTGTATATAGTGTGTGTATAGTGTGAGGATAAAATGGATGTATAGTGCAGGTGGTGAGGGAGGCAAGGTGAGTCTCTACACTCGTGAGTGAATGCGCAGATTAAACAGCTGATCAGACTGATGTAGAACGTTCATTCATCTGCGCTTCCTGCTTTACTTTAAATCTTTTATTTGTGTCTTTTGAATCTCTCTCTGACACCCCCCCCCCCCCCCCGGTCCACATCCTCACACTGATGAGTTCTTCCCCATGCTGTGTAGAAATATTAATTATGTATGACGGCATTATTTATTTATGGCTACATTAACCTCAACATTTCTAGCGTCTGGCGAGTCGTCTCGGATACACACTGTGCGCTGATGTTTATTATTTATTTCCTCTTTTTTTTCCCTGCCAGTATTTTTGTGCCCACACGCCCTCAGAAAGAGGAAGCAGAGCAGGGTGAGGAGATAAAGCATCACACCCACCACCATCTGCTTAAAGCACCACCATTTACCCTGAAAACACACAAGACATGCTCAAACTTCTCCGCAATCTGTTAGTGTGTTTGGTCAAGAACTACACTGTTTGTCATTAATATTCTTTAGCAATTATTATTAAGATTCTTCTTTCCTTTTTGGACTTTATAATACATAGTAGATTATTTATAGTAGATGTTTGGAAGGTAGGTTCTTCCTAAATTCCACAACTAATTAATAAAAATAATCCAAATTTAATTAATAATGTTTTCATAAATTATATTTAAGAGGTTTTCAGTGAAGCTTCTACCACATCGCTCACACAGAGAGAAAATTATTCAACTCGAAGCAGTTTGAAGGTTTCTATTGCTTTCTATGTTAGAGACTTTTATACATTTTTATGAAACATGAAAATTCATTAATAAATGCCATTAAAGATGAAACGAGGAGCTGAAAATGTCTTCCAGTGGGAAGGAAATGAGCAGAGACCATTCGGACATCCTGGGTTGATCTTATTATACATAATTTGGTTCTGCAAAGAATCAAAAGGACAATACTCTCAAGCTGATTGAGAAACAGTGGAGATTATGGAGAACAGAACAGCAACCAATCAGATTGTTGTGCCGTGTCATAAGAACTGGGAAGGTTCAGTCTAGAAACCTACAGTATAATGGTTTACTGCGTGGAAAAGTGGTTTCCTCTCAGTTTCATGCAAACTTTTTTAGCAAGCGAACCTTTTTTTTTAAAGTGTAAGTGTACAAAGTGTACAAAAAGTGTATCTTTAGTACAACGATAGCTAAATGTTCTACAAAAAACTAACAATAAAAGGGTCCTACCTAATAATCATTTCTAATGCAAAAGTTTCCTTTGAAATATGTTGGATTTTGTACGTATGTCCAGAGGTGGAAAGAGTAATAAACTTTAGTACTCAACTTGTGAAATTTTACTGAAGTACAAGTAAAGTTACTATTATAAAAATCTACTCAAGTAAAAAGTAAAAAGTAGCTCATTACAATTTACTCAGAGTAAAAGTGGTGGTGGGGGGGGGGGAGTAGGGTTCTAGTGTAGTTCAAAAAAGACGAGCGGATATAAATCTCACCCTAGTAGTTTTTAACTGAAGGAACACCTTTACATAATAAAGCTTTTCTTGTGCTTGAAATCAAAGTGGTCACTTAAACATGGTGTGACGCTTTGTGCCGGAGAGCTGAGAGGAAGAAGAGCTCAGAGCCGAGAATAACGTTCAGCACGAAACCTTTATCGCCTCTTTCAGCATCACAACATTATAATACAAAACATTATAAGTACCAGTAAAAAAAAGTTTAAAGAATAGAGTGTTTCAGGGGGAGCAGCACACCTGAGCTCCTACTCCGCTCTCTCTCTCTCTCACACACACACACACACACACACACACACACACACACACACACACACACACACACACACACACACACACACATAATGTGGTAGAACATAGTGGTGTCGTTACAGTGTCCAGGGGTTTGATCATAAGAATCTGATGGTGTTTCACTCTCAGCTGGGTCGCGTCACTACATCTGTTTTGTCTCCATCGTTCAGCTTAGCGCGTTTGTTCTCCATCAGTCAATCAGTGCAGTTTCTCTGGGGTGTAATTTTTTTCCTTCCCCGTTGCATTATTTTGATCATTCTTCATTTTTCATTCATTATTTTTTCATTCATTATTTTTTTTGCTCAAAAGCAAATGTGATTTCAAATGTAGCGAATTACAAAACCTAAAACAAAACCTACTTAAGTAAAAGTAAAATTACAGATTTTAAAAACTACTTTAAAAAGTTGAAGTACACAAAAAAACTACTCAATTGCAGTAACGCGAGTAAATGAAATTCGTTACTTTCCGCCTCTGAATATGTCAAATGTCTTTATTCACGTTCCTCAAAGCAGTTTACTTGGAACTTGGCAGATATACAGACTATGAATTATTGGAAATAAAAAAAACTAATTCTTTGGTTTAATAAAAAATCTGGTATGGTTTCATTTTGAACCATATAACATTAGGATTTCATATTCAGAAAGGGAACCATTTGGGAGGCTAAAACTCTGAATTATCCCCTGAAACCTCAAAGAACCAGTGAAGACATTTTGCACCAAGCAGTTGTAGATAGACAAGTGCACCGATGCTAAATGATGAATTCAGAAACTGAACGTTAAGAGGAAAAAAAATTCTCAGAACCTTCAGAACATTCACACAAACCTGTTCAGTCACATGGCCACAATGCTGCCCCCTGCTGGTGAGCAATGTGTTCCATGGGCTCATCTGAAAGTTGTATTCTTGTTTTTTTTTTTTTTTTTTTTAGTGAGGATTATTTCTCTTTCACAGAAGCTGAAACTACCCAGCTGAAAGTCTGCTTCATGATACAAGTGACTTGTGTTTAAAATCAGATATTTAATCTTCTTTGGTTGAGGCTGATATGATTCTCATACATCACTTCCTGTTCCTGTCTAACCCATGGTCTGTATGCACTAGTATAATACATAACAGAAAGACAGGAGCATTGTGGGAGCTGTATAACATCCTGATGAGCTTTTTTCAGATATCAGTATGTACACATGGTGTATCCAAGGTGTTTTCTAGGATGTAAATCTAGTGAGGAGTTGCTCGGCTTTGACTTGAACAGTACTAGATTTGTGTTTGATCTCTGCAGCCATGAGGAGTGTGTGATGATCTCAGTGTGTGATGAAGCTGATATTGAGTTTGCCGTATTGATGTGTTTGAAAATGAGATTATGCCAAGACTAAAGCTGTCAGAAAGATTTACAGGATTCACATCTCCATAATTCTGTTAGAGTGAATAATTTAGATCAGATTCAACTGCTGATCGGATTGTATTGCACTATAGCAGCTTGTGTATTGATCAGAATGTTTAAAGGTTCATTCTGTGTCTAAGTTAATGTGAGGACTGAGGGCTGCTCATTAAGTTTTGATCATTAAGGTTCTTAGTCATGTGGTTTGTAGTGAATGGAAGTTAATTTGAATAATGACTCTGTAAACCCTGAGATACATACTTTACTCAAAGATTTTACACAAATTATTAACATTTTGAAATTCAATGTGTTGAGGTGATGTGATGTTATATTAAATATATGCACAAATTTAAGTTAAATTAGACTGATCCCAAACACTTTACATTATAATAACTAGATAGATAGACAGACTTTATTGATCCTGTGAGGAAAATTATTTCATTACATTTAGGCATGTGGCAGACACTCTTATCCAGAGCAACTTACAATTCAATTCTATTCAATTTTATTTGTACAGCGCTTTGAACAGTTGTTATTGTTGCAAAGCAGCTTTACAAATAAAAAAAAAATATGGAAATTTGTATGTAATGTGGATGTGAATTAATTAAAATAAGGACGACGGCAACAGCGGCAAGGAAAAACTCCCTGAGATGGTAACAGGAAGAAACCTTGAGAGGAACCAGACTCAACAGGAAACCCATCCTCATCTGGGTGATAACGGAGAGCAGGGATTGATCTGCATCATAGTGTGTTAGGAGGCTGGAAGTTTAGTATAACATGAAACGTGTTTAAGTTCATATGGAGTCCAGTTGGTTATTGGAGGCTCAGGTAGACTGTAGGAAAATCCAGTCCTGAACTATCGAGAGACTGCAGTCACGAGTCCTCAGAGGACAGATGTCTGCATCAGCCGAGGACAGGAGCGTCTTCATGGTGAAGTGGAATTGTCCCTCAATTAAATTTCAATTCAATTTTATTTCTATAGCGCTTTTAACAATGGTCATTGTCTCAAAGCAGCTTCACAGAAATGAAAAGAAAATGAAAAGAAGACTTATGGAAATGTATATATGTGTAAGAAAAATGTGTCTAGATAATGAGATTGTCCCAAGGGTGACGGCGACAGTGGCAAGGAAAAACTCCCTGAGATGGCAATAGGAAGAAACCTTGAGAGGAACCAGACTCAACAGGGAACCCACCCTCATCTGGGTGATAACGGATAACAGAAATTATATAACATCATGTGTGTTATGCAGATAAAAGTTCGATATAACAGAAGTTATTTAAATTAACACAAAGTCCAGTTCAGCTCAGGGATGAGTCAGCAGGTGCAGAGGGCAGATGAGGGTCTGGATCACTGGGAGCTCAGGAGCAGCATGTGTAGCTCCAAACCAACATGAAGTAGAATTCAGCTGGAGCAGGTCCTTCTCTGGATGCCTCAGGAACCTCGCAGGGTTGGCCTCTGTCTACTGAAGCTGGCACAATCTCCAGATGCCTCAGGATGGGTAGAAAAATAAAGAGCAGGTGAAAAGAATTAGCATGGTTGCCATTCAGGATAGATGTACTGGAGTATGAGGTAAAGAAATAAAGAAATAAATTATATGTATGTCACCAAGCTGGAGCACCTGAGACTCAGCTCATCTCTGTGTCAGTGGATTTCCAACTTCCTAACTGGCAGGATGGGCGGCAGGATGGGCAGCCATGTCTCAGACTCCCTCACTCTCAGCACTGGAGCCCCCTAGGGTGTTCTGAGCGCCCTGCTGTACTCTTTGTACATCTATGACTGCGTAGCCACTACGAACTCCACCACCATTACCGTCATGGTGGGCCGGATCTCAGACAACGATGAGATGGCCTACCTAGAGGAGATCGGAAATCTGGAGAACTGGAGCCAGAGGAACAATCTTCTCCTGCACATCAGCAAGACAAAGGAGTTGATCGTGGACTTTAGTACAAATCAGGAGAGGAACTACCAGATTGCCGTCATCAACGAGAGCCCAGTGGAGAGAGTGGACAGCTTCCGATACCTCGGTGTTCACATCACGCAGGACCTATCATGGTCCTGTCACATCAACACCGTGCTATAAAAGGCCCGGCAGCATCTCTACCAGCTCAGACACCTGAGAGACTTTAGACTGCCTTCTAAGGTGCTTAGGAACTTCTACTCCTGCACCATAGAGAGCATCCTGACGGGAAACATCTCGACCTGGTTCGAGAACAGCACCATGCAGGACAGACGAGCCCTACAGAGGGTGGTTCGATCAGCTGAACGCATCATCTGTACCAAGCTCCCTGAGAGTCGATCTAGAACAAGCGGTTGAAGGACCTCAGCCATCCCATCAATGCACTGTTCTCTCTGTTGCGGTCAGGAAAGCGCTTCAACTCCCTGAAGGCCAACACAGAGAGACTGAGAAGGAGCTTCTTCCCACAGGTTTTATGAGCACTCAATCACAACACCACATAGGACCTAACACTCACACACTTGCACATTTTGCACACCTCAGGACTGCGAACTTTTACTTTTTACTAGGACACACAATTCGTTTACACATGGAACATTTACACACTTCCACATTTTGCACTCTAAACTTGCACATTATCATGCCAATAACGGGACACTACATTACACTATTGGATTGCACTACATTACATTACATTTCTATTATATTTAACTTACTATATATTTTTTTCTATTTTTATTATATATTCTTTAACTTATTTATATTGATCTTATCCTACTATTTTATTTTCATTTTATTCTTATTCTTATTGCCGGCGGCGTGGTGGTGTAGTGGTTAGCACTGTCACCTTGCACCCCCAGGGTCTGGGTTCGATCCCCGGCCAGGCTCAATTCCCGCCTCTGTGTGCATGGAGTTTGCATGTTCTCCCCGTGCTGGTGGGTTTCCTCCGGGTACTCCAGTTTCCTCCCACAGTCCAAAGACATGTAGGTTAGTGTGTGAATGAGTGAGTGTGTGTGTGTGTGTCTGTGCCCTGCGATGGATTGGCACCCTGTCCAGGGTGTACCCTGCCATGTGCCCTAAGTCTCCTGGGATAGGCTCCAGGCCCCCCATGACCCTGAATACGGGGATTAAGCGGTATAGATGATGAGTGAGTGATTCTTATTGCTGTATATTATGTAAATTTAAGTGTTTTTTGTTTTATTTCTTTTTTTTGTAATATTGTAGGTCAACAGCAGTCGTATAAACACTGTGTATGTGACGAATAAAATTTGAATTTGAATTAGACTAATCTGCATGTCTTTGGGCTGTGGGAGGAAACTCGAACTCGGAGCAAGGTCAGGACTGTATGTGGCAATTACTTCCAGCTGATTTCCTGTAATGTGCAAATGGTGTTGGTGGGCAGTATGAGCTTGTTCATTGTTCTGCAAAAACAGAAACCCTTTGGTGATCAAACCTGGGAGTTTAATTCCATTAAAGCAATGCACCATTAGTACAGTTCTCAGGCTCTTCTACATCAGAAGCTCCTTATGCAGAACTTGTATATTTGTTTTTCATGTTGTTCAAATTGAGAAATATTTCCTGAATAAATTGGAATGTGTTATTCATATCTCTTGGCCAGTTGAGGTGTAATATCTAAGTGAGACCAAACCAAATGCAGGGGTTGTGGAAAGTCCTAAAGATGATCCATCACATCTTTGCCCTGAAGGATGATCTCCATGGATGATGGATTGAGACAGAGGGAGATAGGATGCTGTTGTCTTTCATCAAACTCCACAAAAACGGTCCCACTGGACGTGACCGTAAGATTGCTCTTCATCTATGTTCTGAATAAAAATATATACACACCACAGCCCACAACTTCCTGTCGTTTTTCAAACATATCATTTCAGGTTCTCAGCTAGGGACTAATGTACAGCAATGGCCTTATTATTTCAGCACATGCATGACTTAAATATGGCTCAAATCAGGAAAAATGTTTTGCATGTTAGACTGAAGAGCATATAAAACAACCCAAAATATATAAACACCAGTGAAGGATAATGTGCCACCAGTGAAGTGCCAATGCACATCACACCATCAATGACAACTATTTACCCTGACATAACCTAAATACTAAATTAGAAATGTTTGCTTACAAAAAGTGATCAGAAAAATCATTGCTAGGACTCTATATACACTCCCTAGCCACTTCATTAGGTACACCTTGCTAGTACTGGGTTGGATGCCTTTTTCCTTCAGTACTGCACTAACTCCTTGTGCTACAAATTCAACACCGTGCTGGAAACATTCCTTAGAGACAGAAGAGCATCACATAGCCGCAGCAGATTTGTTGGCTGCACGACCATGATGCGACTTTCCCGTTCCAATACATCCCAAAGCTGATCTACTAAATTGAGATTAGGTGACTGTGGAGGCTGTGTGAGTACAATGACAAGAAAATGATCAAGAAACCATTTTGAGATTATTTTAGTTTTGTGACATGGCACGTTATGCTGTGCTCATGAATGGTTGGACATATTCAGCAACAATACTCAGGTAGGCTGTGGCACTTAAACCATGCTCAATTGGTATTAAGGGGCCCAAAATGTGCCAAAAACAATAGCTCACCAATACCATTACACCTCCACCACCAGCCTGAACCACTGATACAAGGCAGGATGGAGCCATGATTTCATGTTGTTTATGTCAAAGTTTGTATGTTAGATTTATTCCTAAAGCTCTGAGTGGCTCAGCAGTTATGGCTCTGGGTTACTGATCAGGAGGTCAGGGGTTCATGCCCCAGCACCACCAAACTGTCACTGATGGACTCCTGACCAAAGCCCTTAACACTTCCCAGGGGATGCTGTATCACGGCTGATCCTTTGTGTTTTGGCACCAGCTCCCTAACAGAAGAAGGACTTTAAGGATGCTGTAATGTATATGTAACTTTTTTTCTCTGTATAGAAAAATACAGTATCCTGAAGTACTTCTAATGCAGGCCAGGGTGTGTGTGTGTGTGTGTGTGTGTGTGTGTGTGTGTGTGTGTGTGTGAGAGAGAGAGAGAGAGAGAGAGAGAAAGTGAACTACATCTGTTCCTCTTGGTAAAAATGAAACACAATCAATATTTCCTGGGGTTCAGAGTTATCTAAATAACACAATAAATGAACAAATCTACCCAAGTATTGTACAAAAGACATTAAAAGACAAAAAGTGCAAGTGCAAATGTGCAAACAAGAGCAGAAAAATGACACAATGCAGCTCTCTCAGTAAATTGTCTTTGAGATGAAACTGTAGAATAAAAAACAGCAAACATTTCTTGTTAATGTAGCAGCAAAGATAGAAAAGATTTCTAGTGCAAATAACAGCTAATAAATATTGTGCCAAAAAGCAATTGCAGGTTGGTGTGTGAAATTGCTTGATGGTTGTAGATCAGTCCCTTTCTGTTGAGTAGACGGATGGCTTGTGGGAAGAACCTGTTACACAGACTGGTTGTGAGGCCCGAATGCTTCGGTATTTTTTTCCAGATGGCAGAATAAGAGTGAGTGTGAGGGGTGTGTCTGATCAGCCACAATGCTGGTGGCTTTTCGGATGCAGCGTGTGGATTAGATGTCTTTGATGGAGGGAAGAGAGACCCGATGATGTTATCTCTCAAATACGCTCACTATCCACTCAGGAAGAAAAGACATTGTTGGGCTTTCTTGATAAAAGAGTTAATTTTGAAGGACCAGGTGAGATTCTCCTCAAGGTAGACACCAAGGAATTTGGTACCATCTCTTTTTTTTTTTAAAATAAAACATTCAGAGACAGGTTGTTGTCTTTACGCCAATCCGTTAGGCTCTGTGCTTTCTCTACGTATGTTGACATCGTTCTTGCTGATGAGACCAACCACGGTCGTGTCATCAGCAAACTTGATGATGTGATTGGAGCGGTGTGTCGCTACACAATCATGGATCAGCAGTGTAAACAGCCGGGGACTGAACATACAACCCTGGCGGGCCCCAGTGCTCAATGTATTGGTGCTGGAGGTGTTGTTCTCGATTCGCACTGACTGAGGCCTTCCAGTTAGAAAGTCCAGGATCCAGTTATAGAGAGAGGTGTTCAGGCCCAACAGGCTCAGCTTCCCATGTCATGTATTGGGGGATGATAGTACTGAATGCTGTTAAATGCTGAATGTAGGCCTTTTTATTTTCTAGGTGTGTGAGGGCCAGATGGAGTGCAGAGTGTGGTGGAGATGACATCAACGATTAGGACAGTACGCAACTGCAGTGGGTCCAGTGAGAAGGCAGCAGGGTCTAGATGTGTCTCATGCTGAGCCACTCAAAGCAGTTCATGATGATATGTGTGGAGGGCAACAGGATGGTAGTCATTGAGACTGGACACAGAAGACGTCTTCGGCATGGGGTCAATGGTGGTGATCTTAAAGCATGTGGGAATGTTGCCGCTGCTTAGACAGATGTTGAAGATGTCAGTAAGAACATATGCCAGCTGTTCAGCTCATTCTCTAAGCACTCTGCCAGGGATATTGTCTGGTCCAGCAGCTTTACATGGGTTTACTCTGCATAGTTCAGTACATCGGAAAGGGAGCTGTCATTGTCACAGGCAGGTGATTATGCTTGTATAAGCTGTAATTATACTTGTGTATACCAGAGTAACATCACAGGAAAAGATGCAAAACTACTGAAGCGGCAGATTTTATAAGGATTAATATTGTGTCATTTGTAAAACTTTTGGCCATGGCTGTAAACATGTATCTCTGCCAGTCAGATGCAGTGATGGAGGTGAGGAGAAACTCCCTGAGATGTAATGAAATAGAATCCCAAGGCTGTTTTCGCATACACTCTCCGATACAGCAGGTGGCAGGATGCACCTAGATGGTTTGCGAGCCGGCATGAGAGAAGAAGAGAACGGGGAAGTTAATCAGAATCAGAAGAGTTTTATTGCAAAGTACGCTTGCACGTACAAGGAATTTGTTTTAGTGACAGAGCTTCCATAACAAAACAAATAACAAGACAAAACAGCATGACACAAAACAGGAAAAAAAATAGAAATAAGGATGTTTTTTTGGGGGTTAACATCAAATGGAGTAGGGTGTGAGATACTCACAAATAAGTTTAATTAAATATCTGTGGTATTGCACACAATATTGCACATATATTTAATGCACAGTGAGAAGAATGTTTTAGCTGTTCATGAGGTAAATTGCCTGGGGAAAAAAAACAGTTCTTGTGCCTGACTGTCCTGGTGTTCGATGCTCTGTAGCGTCGGCCAGACGGCAAAAGTTCAAAGAGAAGGTGGCTTGGGTGTGAGGGGTCCAGAGTGATATTCCGAGCCCTTTTCTTCACTCTGGATATATACAGTTCTTGCAGTGTGGGTAGGGGAGCCGGTAATCCTTTCAGCAGTCCGAACCGTCCTTTGTAATCTTCTGATGTCTGATTTTGTAGCTGAGCCAAACCAGACAGTTATTGAAGTGCACAGGACGGATTCAATGATGGCTGAGTAAAACTGTGTGAGCAGCTCCTGTGGGAGGTTGAACTTCTTCAGCTGGCGAAGGAAATGCAACCTCTGATGGGCCTAATAATTTCATGCTCTGCCTAATAACCTTTTTTTTTTTAACAAAAAATGTTAATAGCAGTGCTCTCGCATGCCTTCCTACTGTAGTAGCTCTACCTGTGTAGGTCAGAGGATGGGATTGGAGTGTGCTACACATACAGAGAGGAGACATATGGCACTGTTGATGTTGCGCCTAAACAGCGATCTACTTCCATGTTCCCATACAATTGGCTTCCGTATCTAAATCGATCCGTGCCTGAGTGTGCTGTACCATGTCTTACTGAGGACCCGGGCATGGTTTCTGAGCGGGGAATGATCGTGTGCTCACTGATCAAAATCAACCAGACTTTAGTGTTCTCGTAAATTATCCGGGAGCCCTGATGTGAAAGCTCCCTTACAGAACCCTGCTTCATCTGCGTGAAACCAGAGAGTGTGATTCTGAGCATTAGAGTCATTTTTAATTTCAGCTCAACTTTTAGTCTGTAGAATAAAGGGAAGTTTTGGATGAGGAATGAGATGTGAGAGTAAGTGGTATCAGAAAACTGATATCTTTTGATAGCTTTTTGAAATCCATGAATGTTGTGAAAAAGAACTTTGTGTATTGAGAATGCTGCTGTAATCTGTGTGTGTATGTGTGTATGTGTTAGAAAAAGACTGCATTTGTCACATATAGTTAGACAGATAGAGTATTTTATTATTCCCAAAGGGGAATTATATTCCAACCTATCAGAAAGCTTGAACCCTTGACCTTCTGATCAGTAACACAGAGCCTTAACTCACTGAACTACTCCACTTATTTAAAAGAGCTCTACTGATATCAGATCTCAGATTTTGAAACTCTGCCCCTGGTTCACCTATTCAAACACACACACACACACACACACACACACACACACACACACACACACACACACACACACACACACACACGAGTGAAGGTGATTCAATTTGTATAATTTATTAATGTAATTACAGCCACTGTCATTACAGACTATGTGTGTATGTGTGTGTGTGTGTGTGTGTGCTTGTGTGTGTCCCAAGAGGTGAACCAGTGGCACAATGATTCTCCCTTAATGTTTCCTGTTGATCAACACCATCTGTCCTGACTGAACGGTGTATATTTGCGTGTGTGAGCATGTATGTGAGTGTGTATGTGTGTGTGTGAGAGAGAGAAAATGTTGGCATTCTTTGTATTACACTGAATTAAAGATCTGCACCTACACCAACCTTCACCTCCAGCTACCTGACACTAGGAGACGACCCCACACAACGAGCATCACAACACACGATGAGGATCACAACACACGATGAGCGTCACCACACACAACAACCATCACAACACACAAAGAGCATCACAACACACAACGAGGATCACCACACATGCTGAGCATTACAACACACAACGAGCATCATACACTGGGAAGCTAAAGCAGGGAGAAGGCAGGGCGGAGATAAGACACGACAAAATGGACACAACTACACAAACAAAAACACAACCTACAGAAGAAAAGGTCTTCAGGCTGAACACACAGTGTGCATGGAGACGAGTATGTTCTGTCTGTTAATAAATTCAGACACACTAAATGCATAAATTAATTAACTCATTCATTTCTACACAAAATGATTAATCAATTAATTGATCCATTATTAAACAAGTCCTTAAATCTCAGATAGAAATGATACATTTATAAGTTTATGCATAATATGCAAGCCAAAGGCGACATGGGTGATGAAACCACCATGAGACAACATGAGGGGGAAGAGGAACCTTGAGAGGAACCTCTGTTTCACCAAGACATGGCTGATCCACCATCCAGCTGGCCGAGTTCTTCTCGGTTCACCGCATGGACACTAGAATCGGGAAAGTCAAGGGGAGGCGGTGTGTGTTTAATGGTGAACAACAGCTGGTGCTGTATATGTATATTCCACCTCAGGTGGACACAGACACTTCCCTATGCGAGCTGCATGAGGCACTCACACAGCACCAGTCACAACACCGAGACAGCGCCAACCTAAAATGCTCAGCACCTGCCCGAAATGACACTAGACCACTGCTACACCACAATCAAGAACGACTACAGGGCACAATCTCACCCCCCATTTGGGAAATTCGACCACAACACCATCTTCAGGTTCGGTGGGAGGTCGCTGGACGGACCAGTCGGACAAGCACAAGTGGACCCGTACAAGGATGCATCTTTGGAGGTGAAGCAGCATTATGGGAAGAAACTAGAGTCACATCTCCAACAGAGTGACTTTAGGAGCCTGTGGCAGGGACTAAGAACAAAAAACGGACTATAAAGCACCAACATCCAATATGACAAATGCGGACATGTCTCTGACAGACGAGCTTAACACTTTCTGTGCTCACTTTGAGGCTGCAGCTAAAGACGCTTGCGATGCTAATGCTCTTCAGGACCCTTCAGGAGAGTGAACACCAAGAAAACAGCAGGACCAGACGGCATCTCAGGTCGAATCAACAGAGCCTGCGCAGACCAGCTAGCACCTGTGTTCACATAAATATTGAACCTCACCCTATTCCAGTCGGTAATCCCCACATGCTAAAGAGTCCATCATTGTCCCTGTCCCTAAGAAACCCCATCCTGCTTGCCTCAACGATTATCGCCCTGTAGTCCTGACTACAGTAGTGATGAAGTGCTTTGAGTGGCTGGTCAGAGACTTCGTCATCTCTTCACTACCCGACACACTTGACCCT
The DNA here is from genome assembly GCA_030347435.1 of Clarias fuscus. Classification (NCBI taxonomy): domain Eukaryota; kingdom Metazoa; phylum Chordata; class Actinopteri; order Siluriformes; family Clariidae; genus Clarias; species Clarias fuscus. The sequence continues at coordinate 219,457 of CM059210.1, read as the reverse complement.
TTACAGTTTGATTACTGGCCAGACCGTTCAACTGATAATGCAATCTGTCACCTCCTTCACACATCTCTCATGCACCTGGACACTAGAAAGGGGAATTATGTTAAAATGCTCTTTGTCGACTACAGTTCAGCATTTAATACTATAATTCTCTCCACATTCACCACCAAGCTGGAGCACCTGGGACTCAGCTCATCTCTGTCACAGTGGATCTCCAATTTCCTAACTGGGAGACCACAGGCAGTAAGGATGTGCGGACATATCTCAGCCTCCATCACTCTCAGCACTGGAGCACCACAGGGTTGTGTTCTGAGCCCTCTACTGTACTCACTGTAGACGCATGACTGCGTAGCCTCTAATAACTCCACCACCATCATCAAGTTTGCTGACGACACCGTCGTGGTGGTCCTGATCACTGACAAAGATGAGACGGCCTACCTGAAGGAGATTGGAAATCTGGAAAACTGGTGCCAGTGGAACAACCTCCTTCTAAATGTCAGCAAGACAAAGGAGTTGATAGTGGACTTTAGTACAAAGCAGAAGAGGAACTACCAGACCGCCGTCATCAACAAGAGCCCAGTGGAGAGAGTGGACAGCTTCCGATATCTTGGTGTTCACATCACGCGGGACCTGTCATGGTCCTGTCACATCAACACCGTGCTATAAAAGGCCCGGCAGCGTCTCTACCACCTCAGACACCTGAGAGACTTTAGACTGCCCTCTAAGGTGCTTAGGAACTTCTACTCTTGCACCAAAGAGAGCATCCTGACTGAAAACATCACAACCGGGTTAGGGGGCCAGCACAATGCTGGACAGACGAACTCTTCAGAGGGTGGTGCGATCAGCTGATTGCATCATCCACACCGAGCTCCCTGACCTGCACTCGATCTACAGCAAGCGGTATTGGACCAAGGCCAGGAAGATCATGAAGGACCTCAGCCACCCCAGCAATGGACTGTTCTCTCTGTTGAGGTCAGGAAAGCGATTCCGCTCCCTGAAGGCCAACACAGAGAGACTGAGGAGGAGCTTCTTCCTGCAGGTGATACGGTCTCACAACCAGAACACCACACAGGACTAAACCATTTTTGCACACTGCACATTTATGGACATTTGCACACACCCTAGACAATTATGGACAATTTATGGACATTACAGCTACACATTCATATATTTTGTTCTTATCTTCCACAGCTATATTTTCTTTAGCTAAAGTTTACATTTTTATTCAAATTTTATTTCATAATTTAGTTCTTATTGATAATCTTGTTTTTTAATGTCACGGGTGATCGTATAAGCATTTCACTGCATATTGTACTGTGTATGACTGTGTATGACACACAAAAATTTTATTTGACAAGAGCAAAAACTATTCATATCAGCTGTAGTCCAAAGCTATTTCATGGCTCTAAGTGTATCTTTATGCTGTTCATATGGTTCCATCCTCAGTAGCATGACTGTGATGAGACCTCCAATTGGTCATCAGGCATCAGGATAGATCAGAGTGCAGCAGGAATAATAATATAATGGTGCAGTGAGCCAAGTTTACTGCTGGTGAACATGTGCCAAACCTCCAGGACATCTACAGCACATCTAGTGAGAGTCAAGAATTGGGAGGCAATCAAGGACTCAAGTCACCTAAAACACAGCTTGGTCTCAGTTCTGCACTCGGGGGAGTGAGAGCACGCCACAAGAACCAACACCCAGCACAGGAGAAATTACTGTACACTCGGCATAAGGGCTCTGGATGGAATTTCTTCTATTTCTGTTTCAGGGACACGCACAGTCATATACTCACATACAATAATTTACTTCTATTATTGTGTAAAGCTGCTTTGCGACAATGTCAATTGTTAAAAGAGCTATATAAATAAAATTGACTTGATATACACACACACACGCACACACACAGCTGCTGATTGCTTTAAAAAAATAATTCCAGCAGCACGCAGCACACACACACACACACCAAATCAAAACACTCATATACATAATAATAGTATATATCAGACTAACATCCATACTGCAGTGCGCCAGATATTTAGTCTTTCCTCTGCGCACTGTATTGTCCTGCGCTTTATGTCCCATGTGTTTTAAATGCCTTGTGTGTCTCTGCACTCTGTACAGTATTTTTTACATGATAAGTGGAAGCTGCAATTGGAAATTGCAAAAGGACGTACAGAATTATGCATGTGTGACTCTCTGTATAATGAACTTTATCTTAAATATCGTCTTGTTAAAGGAAACGCGTCTTAGACACCTGACTTAAAAAAAAAACAAGTTACTGTTTTATGGATAATCTGTCCATGTATAATATAAAACATAGGATGTGCTGGATCGCAGGCTAATCAGCATGCCCATGAGGGGCAGGCACAGCAAGAATGCAGACAATGACTTAATTACATTTACGTTCAGGAATTTGACAGATGGTCTTATTCGGAGCGACAACAGTGTTTGTGAAGTGAAGGTTCCTGCATTAAATACATTTGTACATTGGCTACAAGGTTACTGACTAGAAGTACCATCAGTCACAGCCTTTTGGAAAGTGGTTTTATTTGGGTTGTGGGAGGATTACCCCACATGCCTAAGACAGGTAAGTCTTTAGTCATTGCCTAAAAACTGCCAGAGACACAGCTTTACAGACATTTAGAGGAAGTTTATTTCACCATCTAGGTGCCAGGACAGACAACAGTCTACATAAATATCTTCCTTGATCCCTGAGAGATGGAGGGACCAGTCGAGCAATCCTGGAGGACTGGAGGGAATGTTATAAATTACATAACTGTAGGAGGGAATTTTTAGCATTGTAGGCAAGCACTAGGAAGCCAGTGAAGGGAACGGAAAAGTGGGGTGGTGTGGGAGAACTTGGGAAGGTTGAAGACGAGACATGCATCTGCATTCTGGATCAGCGGCAGAGGACGAATGAAGAACAGAGGCAGACCAGCCAGGAGTGAGTTGCAATAGTCCAGTCTTGAAATAACAAGGAACTGAACAAGCACTGCAGTCACAAGTAGCAGGATCGACTACCGTCTTCATGGTATAGTAGAACCGCCCCCAGTCACCACATGCATCCCAAGCAGACAACACAGGGCATCCATGTGAAAAGATCTCCAACTAGAAGCGGGATGAGTCAGATCAGACAAGATCTCCAACCAGGACGAGTCAGACAGGTCCAGGTGGCAGAGGGGGTCTGAGTAACTGGCAGCTCAGGAATGTGTAGCTTGACAGAGAAAGGAAGAGATAGAGAAAGAGGACAGAAGAGAAACCAGTTAGGTCTGGTCACTCTAGCCGCACCACGTGCTACGTGATCGAGGTGACAGCTTGGACGGACGTTAAGGACCTGAAGAGTGAGGTTGCCACAGCCATCACCAGTCGCCTAGGAGGAACTAGTCTGTTCCTGAGCCCAGGCGGGTTCTCTTCACCCGCTACCCGACGACAGCAACCCCCCGCATTCCTCCAACGACAAGTGGATCGATATGTCACGCTGAATCCCTCCACCGCTATCATCATCCTAAGAATCACCCATCGAGGATATTTGTCCTGTATAGCTACATATTGGTATAGGAACTGGCTATACCGGCAGTGTTGGCCTTGGGCCTTAATTCCTATTTCAACAGAAAATCTTGTAAATAACTAATTAACTAAGAGGGGTACCTGTTGATCTCATAGGGTGGGACGAGTGCGTAGACGGGCGTGCCTGCACTCTGAGCACCCGCGTGTCAAGAATGGTCTTGGTTACCCCGTGAATTAATGATATATGTGATCATTCCTCCCGTACAACCTACGCGTTTTATCTCTAAAGTTTAGTTCTTTTGTATAAGTTTATTAATAAATGATTTAATAATAAAAGAGGGGAATGTTAGAGATAAATGCATTTAAGAGATAAGTAAAAGGTAGAGTGTAGTTTGAGCTATATAGATTTTGCTGATATGATATTATGATCTCTTGTCTGTCTGTCTGTGGTGTTTCCTGTCTAACATAACATTCTGTGCCCTGGTGCGCTGTGTGTACAGAGGTGTGAATAACAGGAAACCAATAAGTTCAAGAAGTCAAGAGCATGCACTTTCTGTTCTATTCTTGTTCTATTTACCAAACCGCATAATTTGACATTACACCTTACATGTATGACCTTTATGTTTGTTTTATATCAGTCGTAGACATTAAAGTTCAAGCCCCCTCCTTTCTTTATTCTGCTCGCAAAGGAGGGTGTCAAACCACTATATATATGTGTGCTTCTATAATAAAAAGCAGACAGGTGAAAGATCAATCATCTGTGTGTGGCTGTTCTTTGACCTGTTCTCCTGAGCTCAGAGGTGCAGTGCAGATGGACCGGCTTGCAGAGAGAAACTAGTAGTACTAGTACTGTCACGGAAACACCAGGCTCCACCCTCAATCTCCGTTCCCAATTACCTGAATTCTGAGCGCACACCGGATTCACATTAGCACTACACTTCATATACACCTCACTCCCCCGCACTCAGCGTCTGATCACGCACATGGAAACAGACTCCGCTACGCACCTATCTGCAAGCCCTGCTCCTTGTTCATCGCGTCGCGTCTCGTCTCGTCTCGTCTCGTCCTGTCTCCTGGTTCGTGTTTATATCGGCACCCGTCCACCAGCTCCGTCATCTCCACAGTTAAGACAATCCAGTTCATTCCATTATCTGTTTACTATCATTCACAATCTGTCAATAAAACGCCCGTTCGGGTTTCATAAGACCATTGTCTGCTGGGTCTGTATGTCCGTAACAGATGGTCAGACAGCAACAATGAACCCGACGGAACCGGATCCTTTACTCGAGCTGGTGGAACGGCTCCGCCAAGTTTTCACCTCTGCTGCACCACTTCCGGCAACACTCTCTTCCTCGCCGACACCACCCATTCGCGCCAGTCCCATGGCGGCATCAGCGCCCTTCGGTGGTGAGGCGGAGAACTGCAATGGATTCCTTCTCCAGTGCTCTCTCACCTTTGAGATGCAGCCTCAGAGGTTCCCTTCTGACAGATCTAAAATTGCATACATTATCTCTCTACTTACAAATAAGGCCCTCCAGTGGGCGGAGGCTATCTGGCAGCAAGATGGCAGCGTCGTACATAATTATCAGGAGTTTATAACCTACTTCCGGGAGGTGTTTACACAATCGGCAGACGCTTCCACCACTGGTGAGAAACTGTTTAAACTTCAGCAAGGCGAAAGTTCCATTACTGACTATGTCTTAACTTTTAGAACCCTAGCCGCCGCCAGTGGGTGGAATGAAGCAGCACTCCTGACGAAGTTCCGCCAGGGTCTGGAACCACACCTGAGGCTGCAACTCGCTGCGCAAGATGATTCAGTGTGATTGGAGCGGTTTATACGAACCTCCATTCAGGTGGCTAATCGTCTCCAGGAATGCACCTCTGAGACGTCCGTGCGCCACGATCCATCTGCAGTTCTCCGCCCAGCCGGGGCGCGATCCGTTCCAGAACCAATGCAGGTGGACCCACAGTCACTCTTCAAACTCTCGCCCACTGAGAGACAGCGTCGGCTGACCCAAGAACTCTGTCTTTGCTGTGCAGAAAAGGGACATGTCCGTCTGACATGTCCTCGACGCCCTCCTCGTCCATTGGTAAGCAAGATATCGTATTTGGATAAACCTATGGCTCCTTTAACCACTGACGTAGTCATTGATGCTGCTTCTCATTCTGTTACAGTAAAGGCACTCCTGGATTCTGGGTCAGCTGGCAACTTCATCTCCGCCGCTTTATGTCACCAACTCCACATCCCTATGATCCTCCACCCAACCCAGTTCAAGATATATTGCGTCACCGGTGCCCCCCCTCGAGGGGGATGGGTACGCTACACCACTCCGCCCATCAACATGCAAGTGGGTTGGCTACATCGAGAACACATTTCATTTCTGGTTCTGGAACGATCCACCTCCGATATCATTCTAGGACGGCCGTGGCTCGCCGAACACCAACCCATTCTCTCTTGGGAAAGTGGAGAGATTCTGAAGTGGGGGTCGAAGTGTATGAATCTATGTCTACAGGAAAAACCCATCCTCTCTGTTAACACCACATCGGTGGAGAGTCCCTCCAACCAGCCCTGTGTGACTCTTCCTGAGTGCTACTCCCATTTCAGAGACGTGTTCTGTCCAAAGCAAGCCACGCAGCTGCCACCTCATCGGCCATGGGACTGTGCCATCGACCTCCATCCAGGTGAACCAGTGCCCAAAGGGAAGATCTATTCTCTATCCCTTCCTGAACAGAAAGCCATGGAGAAGTACATTGAGGAGGCTCTCCAACACGGATATATCCGACCATCCACCTCCCCTGCTGCTTCGAGTTTCTTCTTTGTGGCAAAAAAGGATGGGGGCCTCCGACCGTGCATTGATTTTCGTGCCCTTAATCAAATCACAGTGAAGTTCAGTTACCCACTCCCTCTTGTCCCGTCAGCTCTGGAGCAACTTCGAGGGGCGCGCATCTTCACAAAGCTGGACCTTAGAAGTGCCTACAATCTCATCAGAATACGAGAGGGGGACGAGTGGAAGACCGCGTTCATCACACCATCAGGTCATTACGAATATCTGGTCATGCCCTACGGCCTAGTCAATGCCCCCTCCGTATTCCAAGGCTACATGAATGAGGTGTTCCGATCGTTTCTGAATCGATTAGTGATCATCTACATCGATGACATACTCATTTACTCCGGGAACGAGGCGGAACACCGCATTCATGTGGTCGAGGTTCTCTGAAAACTCAGACAACATCACCTATTCCTGAAAGCTGAAAAATGTGCCTTCCAGCAATCCACCGTGCAGTTCTTGGGCTATCACATCAGTCAGCAAGGGATCAAAATGGATGAAGGGAAGGTGGACGCCATTCGGACCTGGCCAATCCCAACCAACATTAAACAGCTCCAACGCTTTCTGGGTTTCGCCAACTTCTACAGAAGATTCATCCAAGATTACAGTTCCTTAGTCTCCCCCCTCACCGATCTACTGAAGGGCAAGCCCAAGGCCCTTGCCTGGAATGCTGAAGCCACCACGGCCATGGTCACGCTGCAAAGGGCATTTACCTCAGTGCCTGTCCTCGTTCTCCCAGATCCCAACAGACCATTTCTGGTAGAAGTTGACGCGTCTCGATCCGGAGTTGGAGCCATTCTCTCGCAGCAGCAGGGGAAACCTCCTCACTACCATCCATGTGCCTTCTTCTCCCAAAAGCTGTCACCCGCCGAGCGAAATTACGATATTGGGAATCGAGAGCTCTTGGCAATCAAGCTGGCATTAGAGGAATGGCGACCTGGAACCTGGAATATCTGCGGGACGCCAAACGCCTCAACCCCCGACAAGCCAGGTGGGCACTATTCTTTACCCGGTTCCGCTTTACCATTAGCTATCGACCAGGAACCAAGAATATCAAAGCTGATGCTCTCTCTCGCCACTATGATGCGGAGGACATTCCGGAAACAACCGAGCACGTTCTTCCTTCAACTCTGTTTGTCTCTCCAATTCAATGGGAGATCAAAGAGGAAATTCGTCAGTCTATGACAACCGAACCACCTCCACCAGACTGTCCAGCTGGTCGTCTCTATGTTCCTCTCACGCAGCGAGAAACCCTCCTCCATCAGGCGCACGCATCTATGGGCACTGGTCACCCTGGATTGAATCAAACCCTCTCGCTACTAGAAGAACGCTTCTGGTGGCCTAACATGGCCGAACAGGTTAGAAGGTACGTGAGGGGATGTCGGGACTGTGCCACCACCAAACCATCCAGAAATCTGCCAGCAGGAAAGTTATTACCTCTTCCAGTTCCCCGGCGTCCCTGGTCCCACCTAGGGGTGGATTTTGTCACCGACCTCCCTCGTTCCGAAGGACACACCTGCATCCTGGTAATCGTCGATTGATTCTCCAAATCCTGTCGCCTCATTCCATTACCCAAACTCCCCTCAGCAAAAGAGACGGCCGAAATGCTCTTTAATCAGGTTTTTAGACTTTATGGCATTCCAGAAGACATCGTATCTGACAGAGGACCCCAGTTTATCTCCAGGTTCTGGAAAGCCTTTTTCCATCTCCTAGGTGTGACCGTAAGCCTGTCTTCTCGATATCATCCCCAGAGTAACGGACAAACGGAACGCAAAATCCAGGAGATAGGCAGATACCTCCGTACCTTCTGCCAAGACCGCCAACACTCCTGGAGCCAGTTCATCGCCTGGGCCGAGTACGCGCAGAATTCACTCCGACAACCCACCACAGGACTCACCCCCTTTCAGTGCGTACTCGGTTACCAACCGCCTCTTTTCCCCTGAAACGGAACACCTTCTGAAGTGCCATCTGTGACTCACTGGTTCCAGGAGAGTGAGAGGGTTTGGGACTCAGCTCACCAACAGCTAGCACGTGCAGTTCGAAGACAACGCATCGTCGCCGACGTGAGGAGAGCAGATACTCCCAACTTCCAACCTGGACAAAAGGTTTGGCTCTCCACACGCGACATCTGTCTTCGACTGCCCTGCAAGAAGTTGAGTCCCAGATTCATCTGTCCCTTCACCATCCTCGCACAGATCAACCCCGTCACATGTAAGTTAAGTCTCCTGCACACATATAAGATTCACCCTACCTTTCACGTCTCCTTACTTAAACCTTATCACTCACCCAGTTTTCCTGTTTCCACAGAGTCGAACCCCCCCCGGCACTGGAGCTAGAGGACGGAACAGTCTATGCTGTGAAGGAAATCCTGAGGTCCCGCCGCCGCGGTGGTCGTCTCGAATATCTCGTCGACTGGGAGGGGTACGGCCCTGAGGAGAGGAGTTGGGTCCCACGAGAAGACATCCTCGACCCAAACCTCCTCAGGGAATTCCACCAACAACACCCACAAATGCCTGCTCCCAGAGGAAGGGGTCGTCCACCCCGGCGATGGGCTCAGCGGCCCTCAGGAGCGGTCCGTGGAGGGGGGGTTCTGTCACGGAAACACCAGGCTCCACCCTCAATCTCCATTCCCAATCACCTGAATTCTGAGCGCACACCGGATTCACATTAGCACTACACTTCATATACACCTCACTCCCCCGCACTCAGCGTCTGACCACTCACATGGAAACAGACTCCGCTACGCCTATCTGCAAGCCCTGCTCCTTGTTCATCGCATCTCGTCTCGTCTCGTCTCGTCCTGTCTCCTGGTTCGTGTTTATATCGGCACCCGTCCACCAGCTCCGTCATCTCCACAGTTAAGACAATCCAGTTCATTCCATTATCTGTTTACTATCATTCACAATCTGTCAATAGAACGCCCGTTCGGGTTTCATTAAATCATTGTCTGCTGAGTCTGTATGTCCGTAACAAGTACAGAGAAACAAAGAATCCTAACAGTTATGTAATTTATAATGTGAATATATCTTTAGTGCAGAGTGCAAGCAGGGACTCCGGCAGGACTAACTATGACATCATCACTAAAGGAGGAGCCAGAAGGAAACACAGATATGAGGGGGAACTGGGATGTAAAGCAACCAATCACCTCACCGTCAACAAACCTGAGTGAACAATGAGAGTGGGGAGGACAGCATCTAAACATACCAGTTCACCAGAATACTCTACGTCCATGAGTCCCCCAGATCTGCTCCTTTACCTAAGGTTAATCTATTTACAAACATGCTGAGCTAAATAAATAGGTTTTTAGCCTAGACTTAAACCCTGAGACAGTGTCTGAGTCCTGAACATTAATTCAATTAAATAACATTTTATTTGTATCGCGCTTTTAACAATGGTCATTGTTGCAAAGCAGCTTTAGCGAATCAACAGAAGATTATGGTAGTGTTGTATGAAATGTGAGAAAGAATGTGTATGAATCAAAATGGTCAGATTGTAATAAACATGATTAAGGGAAAATTCGCACGCCCACACAAGAGAGTGAATTAGCTAATTCACAAGATAATTATCACATGTCAAATATTTGCTTTAACAATTTGTATTGTTAAGTTAAACCACAAGCTTCTTCATGCTTCATATGTAAGTAATAACAACCAGATTTTTTTAGTGTCTAGGGTTAAATAAATTAAACCTGCAGGTCTAATAAAAACATGTAATCATGCTGCTAATGGCCTCACTGGCCTCATTAATTGGAAGACTAGTCCATAACTTTCAGGATTTGTAAGAAAAAGTTCTGCCTCTTTCTGTAGTTTTCATAATACTCAGTACTGACAAGCATCCTGCATCCTTTGATCAAAGTAGGCGTGGTAGATTGTAAGACACTAGCAGTTCTCTCAGGTACTGTGGAGGAAGACAATTTAAAGCTTTGTACGTGAAAAGTAGTATTTTAAAATCTATACAGAATTTCACTGGGAGAAACTTAACCCTAATTACAGTGGTGGGTAGTAACGAGTTACATGTACTTGAGTAACTTAAAAAAAAAAAAACTTCTATGAGTAGTTTTACCACACCATACTTTTAATTGAGTAGCTTCATGAAGAAACGCTACTTTTACTCCGCTACATTCGGCTACACTCGACTCTTTTCTAACCGTTTATTCTCCACATGCAGCCGGTGGATTTACCACATGACTGTTTCACTAATCAGACGCAGTAATAATAATCAATATATCTACATATATACAATAATCACATGACTCCATTTGACCAATCAGGTCTTCAGCCGGTGTTCTATAAATTTATCCTACCTGTGAATCCGTCCAACACATGTTCACTGCACATACGCAAACAGAAGTTTCTGTATCTTTCTCTAATTTTGAGGAGCGCCCATAAATCCATGCTGCTACAAGTGGGATCTTGTGGTTAGTTTACCATCTTGCGGTGAGTATACAATGCTTTTTTCATTCTTGTGTGTTAAATTTAAATGTACATATAATGTTACTGTAACAGTCAATGAATACAGTCTTATGCAAAAGTTTAGGCACCCTTTGATAAATAACAGATTTTGGTGATTCTTTTAATTGAAAAGATGTTAACACAGTCTCTCTTGGAAATGGAAAAAATACACAATATTTTCAGCAAACATTGATGCATAGTTACTTTTTATGTCATAAATTGAACAAAGATAAAAAATAGAAACATTATTGTGGCACTGAGCAAAAGTTTGTGCACCCTACATAATCAGTACTCAGTAACGCCTCCTCTAGCAGATATCACAGCTTGTAAACGCTTTTTATAGCCGCAAAAAGTCTTTCAGTTCTTGTACTTGGGATTTTCTCCCATTCTTCCTTGCAAATGTCATGTCTATCTCGTGGGAAGCAGACGCAGATGCAGGTTCCATTCTTTATAGATACTTTTATTCTTTTGTTGTATGTGCAAAGCCAATAACCAAAAGAAAACAAAAAAGGTACAATACTTTCTCCCCAGCTGGGGTCTGCAGGCGGGAACAAAACAAAAGATAAATAAACAAAACAGGCTCGTAGGCCAGCGAACCAGGTCCGGAGTGATGACTCCTCACCTCATATAATACAGCCACACCTGCAGACACCGCTCAGTCCTGGGGGAAATCGGGAGGAGAAAAATGCTCATCAGCGACATAACACAAAGACAAACAATACGTAACGTGCACAACAGTGAACAGACAAAGTGCTACGGGTTCGACCGGAATATATAGGTAGACACACGGGGGGTACACAGGTGCTCTTCATTAGTGTTAAAGTGTAGACAGTACACACGTAGACACACTAGGTGGGGACAAAGGGTCAACTCTAATCCGGTGAGCTAGATCTTATTTCCCCGTGCTGCGGTGGTACAGATGTTACAGCAAAAGGCTTCTAGTTCTGTAATATTCTTTGGTCTCTTGCATGCACAGCTCTTTTAAGATCTACCCACAAATTTTCAACGATGTTTAAATCAGGGGACTATGATGGCCGTTCCAAAACCTTCAGCTTGCGTCTCTTGAGGTTTGTCATAGTGGATTTCGAGGTATGTTTAGGATCATTGTCCTGTTGTAGAAGCCGTCCTCTTTTCAGCTTCAGCTTTTTTACAGATGCTGTGATGTTTGCTTCCAGAATTTGCTGGTATTTAGTGGAATACATTCCCTCCACCCGTGCAATGTTTCCTGTGCCACTGGCTGCAACACAACCCCAAAGCATGATAGATCCACCGCCATGATTAATTGTTGGCAAGGTGTTCTTTTCATGAAATGCTGCTCTTCTTTTTCTCCAAACATGCCTTTCCTGATTGTGGCCAAAGAGTTTAATTTTAACTTCATCAGTTCACAGCACTTGTTTCCAAAAGGCATCAGGCTTCTGTAGATGTTCTGTTGCAGACTTCTGACGTTGGATTTTATGATGGAGACGCAGGTGAGGTTTTCTTCTGCTGACTCTTCCATGAAGGTCTTGTGGAACGGTGCACCACTACTCCTGAGTCTGCTGAATCTTCCTGCAGGTTTTTTGCAGGTCAAATAGGGGTTTTGATTTGTCTTCCTGAACCGCATATGAGCAGTTCTCTCTGAGAGTTTTCTTGGTCTTCCAGATCTCATCTTGACCTCCACAGTTCCCCTGAACTGCCATCTCTTAATTACATTTCTGACTGTGGAATCTGCAAGCTGACAACGCTTTGGCATCTTCTTGTAGCTTCTCCTGCATTGTGGGCATCAATAACTTTCATTTTCAGAGTCTTACACAGCTGCTTAGAGGAACCCATGGTTGTTGAGTGTCCGCAAGTGTGTGCACAAGGTTTGAAGAGTCAAAGTATTTTTAAAGCGGTTGCCATACATCAGATCTAACGAGCTGATTAATGTCTGAAACCTTGTAAAAAGAATCTGAGACTCAGGAACTCTTAGAGTGCCCAAACTTTTGCATAGTGCCATAATAATGTTTTTATATTTTTGTTCATTTTATGGCATAAGAAGTAACCACGCATCAATGTTTGCTGAAAATATTGTGCATTTTTTCCATTTCCAAGAGAGACTGTGTTAACATCTTTTCAATTAAAAAAAAAATCACCAAAATCTGTTATTTATCAAGGGGTGTCTAAACTTTTGCATAAGACTGTATATAAGTATATTTCAGTACAGAATCAATCACCAAAAGATGTGTTCTACATTTTTATGCATCCCAATATATGCACTAATATATATAAACCAATATATAATTAGAATTTCTTTTAAAAAAATAAATCAGACATTATTGAAATAGTTACTCAGTACTTCAGTATCTTTTCACCAAATACTTTTTACTTCTACTTGAGTAATATTATTTTTTTAAGTACAGCTACTCTTACTTGAGGACATTTTTTGGCTCCTCTACCCACCTCTGCCTAATTAATGTGACCATCACGACTAGCACAATTTATGCAGTAATATACTGATGATGAATGAGACTCATTAGACTCATTAGATTTACCTCTATACTCATCATTTTCTTGTTCAGATATCATCATATTGATGCTTCTATTTATTTATTAATTTTTATTTATTGTATTTGATTTAAATGTATTGACATTACATAAAAAACAAAAAAACAAAGAAGAAAACACTATTTAATTTTTTGTCTGTGTTTAATACCCCTGATGTGTTTTGGGCGCAGTGGTCTCATTGCTGGGGTAGAAGCTCGTCTGAGAACACAGGGGTGTGAAGTAGACACTGGAGATTTTAATCATCTGAATATGGAGCTCACAATCTTCTCTACGTCCTGAGCCCTCTGTCGTTTGTGATAGAATGGGCAGAGGAAATAGTTTCCGGCGGTAATTACTCTATATCTGGATATTGTTAATTACTGCTTACTGAAGCCACGCCCCTTTATTGACTGACACACAAAGGCCACATCATCCTCTGACATGCAATACACCAGATTCATGTGCTGTGTCTTGTCAGCAGTGTGAGGACGCACAGCATTTGTGTGTGTGTGTGCGCGTGTGTTTGTGTGTGCGTGCATAATGAAACCACATACTGTTTTAATCACATGTTCTTAAGGGAGTTGAACGCAGATGCCCTTGAAAAAACTTGAAGAGAAAATACCTGTGATAAAGCTACACTACCATCCCACATTGTGTGTGTGAGTGTGTGTGTGCAGCAGTCGAAGTGAACTGCTTCCATTAGCTTTAATAATTTGCAATATAAAATTTAAAGCGTTCACCTAACTAATCTTTAATGGGAAAAATGTATTACACATTGTGGAATTAATTAGCATATTAATAACCTCATTAGAATATGCCAATAGACCATTAGTCACGTTCGATGAACTTCTTATATGATCCTACCGGCAGTGTGTGTGTGTGTGTGTGTGGGTGGGTGGGTTTAGACACTAATTAGTGTATCAGTGCACACACACACACACACACACACACAATGCCTAAAGCGTCGTTTCATTCAACATAAAGCACACAGCCTTTTGTAGTGACCTGCACCTGCTACCCAGAGAAAAGGTCACTGCATCTCACACACACACACACACACCTTGTAACACTGCTGTCAAAAAGCTGAGCATCAGTTTAGCATATCTCAGAAAAAGGCGTGGCCTTCATACCTGTCAATTTGAGGAAAGGGGTGTGGCCTCCACGCCTGGTAAAATCAATAGTCTGAGTTACAGTATGTATGAATTAGGAATTAGCTAACAAGATCAAGTGAAAGGACGCATAGGTGTGTGTGTGTGTGTGTGTGTGTGTGTGTGTGTGTGTGTGTGTGTGTGCGTGTGTGTGTCCCTAAGTAGAATGATCTTTTCCTCTCTGGTTTAAAACATGGATAATAAGGTGCAAGAGTATGAAAGTTGCTTTTCTCCTCCAATTAGCAGCTCGTACCCTGAGAGAGAGAGGGAGGGAGAGCGAGAGAGAGAGAATGATTTGGGTTAGAGCAGGATAATAAAAAAGGAGGTGGGTTGCAGTGAGAAAAAAATAATATAAAGATAGAAGGTGGAGGTGGAGAAGGAGGTGTAGAGTTGTAATGAGAACGAAGGAGTGACAGAGACTCCATTTAGTGAAAAAGAGATAATTATGGAGATGGTGGACAACAGAGAGAGAGAGGTTATTCAACACCACACTGTAGAACACAGTGATCCTCATTATTCAACACCACACTGTACACCACTGATCCTCGTTATTCAGCACCAAACTGTAGAACACACTGATCCTCGTTATTCAACACCTCACTGTATAACACACTGATCCTCGTTATTCAACACCTCACTGTATAACACACTGATCCTCGTTATTCAACACCACACTGTATAACACACTGATCCTCGTTATTCAGCACCAAACTGTAGAACACACTGATCCTCGTTATTCAACACCTCACTGTATAACACACTGATCCTCGTTATTCAACACCTCACTGTATAACACACTGATCCTCGTTATTCAACACCTCACTGTATAACACACTGATCCTCGTTATTCAACACCTCACTGTATAACACACTGATCCTCGTTATTCAACACCACACTGTACACCACTGATCCTCGTTATTCAGCACCAAACTGTATAACACACTGATCCTCGTTATTCAACACCACACTGTATAATGCACTGATCCTCGTTATTCAACACCACACTGTATAATGCACCGATCCTCGTTATTCAACACCACACTGTATAACACACTGATCCTCGTTATTCAACACCACACTGTAGAACACACTGATCCTCGTTATTCAACACCACACTTTATAACACACTGATCCTCGTTATTCAGCACCAAACTGTATAACACACTGATCCTCGTTATTCAACACCACACTGTATAATGCACCGATCCTCGTTATTCAACACCACACTGTAGAACACACTGATCCTCGTTATTCAACACCACACTGTAGAACACACTGATCCTCGTTATTCAACACCACACTGTACACCACTGATCCTCGTTATTCAACACCACACTGTATAACACACTGATCCTCGTTATTCAACACCACACTGTATAGCACACTGATCCTCGTTATTCAACACCACACTCTAGAACACACTGATCCTTGTTATTCAACACGACACTGTACAACACACTGATCCTCGTTATTCAACACCACACTGTACACCACTGATCCTCGTTATTCAACACCACAGTGTAGAACGCACTGATCCTCGTTATTCAACACACACTGTATAACACACTGATCCTCGTTATTCAACACCACACTGTACCCCACTGATCCTCGTTATTCAACACCACACTTTATAACACACTTATATTGGCATCCTGTTGGTGACGTAGCTTCCTGTTTTTCGTATTGTTCCCGCGAAAGTTCCTCGTCTGTTTGGAACAGCGTTTTAGATTATATTTTGTTTAGTTTTTTATAATTATATATTTTTCCCGTTTTTACGCTTTAATACTACTGGACTTTATCCGATTTTTGCGCTTTTTGGGAGAACGTGCGTATCATCTGACCAACAACAAGCGAATCCATCACCAAATAATCACAACTCCGGCACAAAGGTACGTTATCATGTCTACCATTCAGCTCGCTCAGTGTGTGGAGTGCAGGATGTTTAGACATTCTTCCTCCGTCATTAGTGATAATTTTATTTGTGATAGGTGTGTGTTAGTTAGCACCCTGACGGAGAAGATAGTAGCATTAGAGGAGCGCATCCAGACTTTAGAGAGGGTTAGAGAGCGCGAGAGCAGCGTTAATCTTGTAGCGGAAAGTCTGGGTGCCGCAGGCGGAGATAATCAGCCCCCGACTCCGCCAGTAGAGCCTCACAGCGGGGCGAGTGGGTGACGACTCGGCGGCATACTCGTTCAGCCAAAGCTAACGCTAAGGCTAGCCCACCGGAGCACACCTCTTCTGCGGTTCACGTGTCCAACAGGTTCGCTCTCCTCAGTGATGCACCCGCTGAGAAACCTGAAAGAGCTCTGGTTATAGGAGACTCGATACTGAGACATGTGAAATTAGCTAGGCCTTTAGGGGCACCAGCGGCAGTGGTCAGGTGTATCCCGGGAGCCAGAGCACCGGACATAGCAGGTAATCTTAGGGCTCTAGGACAGCATAGGTTCTCTAAGATAGTGGTACATGCTGGAGCTAATGATATACGCCTTCGTCAGTCAGAGGTTAGTAAGAGTAACTTTACAGAGGTGTTTAAAATAGCGAAGGCGATGTCCGAAGAAGTAGTTTGCTCTGGTCCCATCCCAATGAGACGTGGCGACATAGCTTACAGCAGGTTATGGTCGCTGAACCGCTGGATGTCCAGGTGGTGCTCCGAAAACAACGTGGGCTTCATAGACAACTGGAAGACCTTTGAGGGCAAAACTGGCCTGTTAGGGCGGGACGGTGTCCATCCCACTCGGGAAGGTGCTGCTCTCATTTCTTGCAGTATAGCACATAGTCTCAGAAGAGGCCTAGTTAATCGGTGACAATCCAGAGCCCAGGCCAGGGAGCAGACAGACAGGCTAAACCAACCGTCTGCTAGCTGCAGAGAGTCGTCACTCAGGGTTCATCATATTGAGACTGTGTCTGTTCCCCGAGCTAAACATAAATTTAGAAAGACTCAGGAAGTCTGTTTTAGTAATTTAATTAACATAGATACCACAAACTCAGATCACACTGAATGCGCAGCCGGCACCTCTGATCTGAAGCCAGGACTGTTAAATATTAGATCTCTCGCATCTAAAGCAGTTATTGTTAATGAAATTATCACAGATCAGGAGTTTGATATCTTATGTTTAACAGAAACCTGGATTAAACAGGACGAGTATGTAGCTCTAAATGAAGCTAGTCCTCCTGGATACAGCTACATACACCAGCCTCGGCTAACTAGTAGAGGAGGAGGAGTCGCAGTTATTTATAACCATAATCTGTCTCTCGTACAAAAACACAGTTTTAAATCTAATGCATTTGAAGTTCTCTATAGTAACATAAAGTCAGCTCAGTCGATCCCGCTAATCATCATTTACAGACCCCCAGGGCCGTACTCGGAGTTTCTCTGCGAATTTGCAGATTTCCTCTCAAACCTTGTTGTTTCTGTAGACAAAGCGTTAATTGCTGGAGACTTTAATATTCATTTTGAGAATCCAGAAGACCCTCTGAGAACAGCATTCTTGTCCATACTGGACTCAGTAGGAGTAAATCAGTGTGTAGTAGGACCCACTCATAAAGCAGGTCACACTTTAGATTTAATATTATCCTTCGGATTAATTATAGGAAATATAACCACAATTCCACAGTCTGAAGTTATCTCAGATCACTACCTTGTCTCGATTAAAGCGTGTCATAGTAATAATGTATGCAGCACAGCACCGCGCTTCCACCTTAAACGTACATTTACATCAAATACCGCACAGAGCTTTATCAATAATCTTCCAGAATTATCAACTTTGATTGGATCGCCATCTGACTTCACAGAACTCGAACAGGCGAATGAATATCTAGAGTCAGCACTTCGTTATAGCTTAGATAATGTAGCTCCAGTTAAAAGGAAAATGATTAGAGATAAGAAACTCGCTCCTTGGTATAATGACCACACCCGTGCTTTAAAACAAACCGCTCGAAAATTCGAACGTAAATGGCGCCAAACTAAATTGATAGTATTCAAAATAGCTTGGAAGGAGAGCATCCTGAACTATAAAAAAGCTCTCAGTGATGCTAGATCAACGTATCTCTCCACTCTTATAGAAAATAACAAAAACAACCCGAGATTTTTATTTAATACCGTAGCTAACTTAACTAAAAACAAGACCACTGCAGAAATCTCCACAACAACATCATGCAGTAGTGAGGATTTCATGAACTTTTTCAATAATAAAATCATAAATATTAGGCAAAAAATTCAGGCTTTGAAAACAGACAATTTAAATAATTCAGATGATCTAACAACATCACATCAGAACTTAGAACACTTTACTCCCCTTGAAGCGAGGGAACTAATTTCACTCATCTCTTCTTCAAAATCGTCAACCTGTATATTAGATCCTATACCGACACATTTTCTCAAACAGATAGTACCAGCAATAATAGAACCCCTGTTGAAAGTAATTAACTGTTCACTCAGTAGTGGGTATGTCCCCAAATCCTTTAAATTAGCCGTTATTAAACCGCTAATCAAGAAACCTGACCTTGACCCCTGTCTGCTTTCTAATTACAGGCCGATATCAAACCTTCCCTTTATCTCCAAGATTTTGGAAAAGGTAGTATCACAGCAGCTATGTTCACATCTACACAGAAATAGCATAAATGAACTGTATCAGTCAGGATTTAGGCCTCATCACAGCACAGAGACAGCACTCGTTAAAGTAGTAAACGACCTCCTATGGGTCTCTGATCAGGGTTGCGTCACTATACTTGTGTTACTGGACCTCAGTGCAGCTTTTGACACCATTGATCATAGTATTCTCCTTCACAGATTAGAAAAGGTAGTAGGAATTAAGGGAACTGCCCTCTTGTGGCTCAGATCCTATTTGACTGATCGTTATCAGTTTGTAGATTTAGATGGTGACCATTCCTCATGTTCTCAAGTGGAGTTTGGTGTTCCACAGGGCTCAGTTTTAGGCCCACTGCTTTTTTCCCTTTACATGCTTCCTCTGGGCAACATAATTCGTAAACATGGTATTAGTTTTCATTGTTATGCTGATGACACACAATTATATGTCTCAGCAAAACCAGATGAGAAAAACCAGTTTGCTAAAATCGAGCAGTGTGTGCAGGACATAAGAGATTGGATGTTAATTAATTTTCTTCTGCTTAATCCTGATAAGACAGAAGTTCTGGTCATAGGACCACAAGTAGCTAGAAGTAAGCTTTCTGATCACACTGTAACTTTAGATGGCCTTTCTGTTCCATCAAGTGCAACAGTAAAAGACCTCGGTGTGATTATAGATTCCAGCCTTTCGTTTGAAGCACATGTAGATAATATCACCAGGATAGCTTTCTTTCACCTTAGAAATATTGCCAAGATAAGAAACATATTGTCACTAAATGATGCAGAAAAACTAGTTCATGCTTTTATCACGTCTAGGTTGGACTATTGTAACGCCTTACTGTCTGGTTGTTCAACTAGGTGTATAAACAAGCTTCAGTTAGTACAGAATGCAGCAGCGAGAGTCCTCACTAAAACCAGAAGATACGAGCACATCACCCCTATCTTATCTACACTGCATTGGCTCCCTGTGAAATTTCGCATCGATTTTAAGATACTACTTTTGACATTTAAAGCACTAAATGGTATCGCGCCACAGTATTTGAGTGAACTGTTAGTGTCTTACGATCCGCCACGCCTACTTCGATCAAAGAATGCAGGCTGCCTGTCAGTACCACGTATTATTAAAACTACAGCAGGGGGCAGAGCTTTTTCTTACAAAGCCCCGAAGTTATGGAATAGTCTTCCTATTAATGTTCGGGACTCAGACACAGTCTCAGTGTTTAAGTCTAGGCTAAAAACCTATTTATTTAGCCAAGCATTTTTGTAAATAGATTAACCTTAGGTAAAGGAGCAGATCTGGGGGACTCATGGACGTAGAGTATTCTGGTGACCTGGTATGTTTAGATGCTGTCCTCCCCACTCTCATTGATCACTCAGGTTTGTTGACGGTGAGGTGATTGGTTGCTTTACATCTCAGGGAGCCCTCATGTTTGTGTTTCCTTCTGGCTCTCCCTTTTAGTTATGCTGTTATAGTTAGTCCTGCCGGAGTCTCTGCTTGCACTTTGCACTAAATATACATTCACCTATACATGTTGACTGTGACCATACCTAACTGCCATCTCTCCTTATTTTCTGTTCTCTCCTCTTCTGCTCTCTCCTCTCTCTCTCTCCCTCTCTCCTTTCCCTCTCTCTGTCTCTCTGTCGAGCTATATGTGTCACTCCTGAGTTGCCAGTGATCCAGACCCCTCTGCCCTCTGGAGCCGTCTAACCCATCCTGGAGTCCTGCTTCTGGTTGGAGATCTCGTCGCATGGATGCCCCGTGTGGTCTGCCTGGATTCGTATGGTGGCTGGGGATGGTTTCCATGAAGACTGTCCTGTCATCGAGTGATGCTCTGGGGACCTGTGACTTCAGTTGTTCGATAACTCAGGACCGGAATCCCCTACAGTCTACCCGAGCCTCCGGGAACAAACTGGACTCATTTTAATTTTAAAACATCTCCTGTTATACTGAACTTCCAGTCTTACACATTATTATGCTGATCAATTCCTGCTATCCGTTATCACCCAGATGAGGATGGGTTCCCTGTTGAGTCTGGTTCCTCTCAAGGTTTCTTCCTATTCCATCTCAGGGAGTTTTTCCTTGCCACCGTCGCCCTCGGCTTGCTCATCGGGGACAATCTTGTCATTTTGATTCATATACATTGCATAAAAACTTACTTCTTTTTATTGTGTAAAGCTGCTTTGCGACAATGTCAATTGTTAAAAGCGCTATATAAATAAAATTGACTTGACTTGACTTGACTTGATAACACAGTGATCCTCGTTATTCAACACCACACTGTAGAACACATTGATCCTCGTTATTCAACACCACACTGTAGAACACACCGATCCTCGTTATTCAACAGCACACTGTATAACGCACCGATCCTCGTTATTCAACACCACACTTTATAACTCACCGATCCTCGTTATTCAACACCACACTGTATAACGCACCGATCCTCGTTATTCAACACCACACTGTAGAACACAGTGATCCTCGTTATTCAACACCACACTGTACACCACTGATCCTCGTTATTCAACACCTCACTGTATAACACATTGATCCTCGTTATTCAACACCACACTGTCCACCACTGATCCTCGTTATTCAACACCACACTGTAGAACACACTGATCCTCATTATTCAACACCACACTGTACACCACTGATCCTCGTTATTCAACACCACACTGTCCACCACTGATCCTCATTATTCAACACCACACTGTACACCACTGATCCTCGTTATTCAACACC
Source organism: Clarias fuscus (assembly GCA_030347435.1). Taxonomy (NCBI): domain Eukaryota; kingdom Metazoa; phylum Chordata; class Actinopteri; order Siluriformes; family Clariidae; genus Clarias; species Clarias fuscus. Next base: position 197,686 of record CM059210.1, on the reverse strand, counting down.
ACACTGTCCACCACTGATCCTCGCTATTCAACACCACACTGTTGGACACAGTGATCCTCGTTATTCAACACCACACTGTACACCACTGATCCTCGTTATTCAACACAACACTGTATAACACACTGATCCTCATTATTCAACACCAAACTGTACACCACTGATCCTCGTTATTCAACACCTCACTGTATAACATATTGATCCTCGTTATTCAACACCACACTGTCCACCACTGATCCTCGTTATTCAACACCACACTGTTGGACACAGTGATCCTCGTTATTCAACACCACACTGTACACCACTGATCCTTGTTATTCAATACGACACTGTATAACACACTGATCCTCATTATTCAACACCAAACTGTACACCACTGATCCTCGTTATTCAACACCTCACTGTATAACATATTGATCCTCGTTATTCAACACCACACTGTCCACCACTGATCCTCGTTATTCAACACCACACTGTAGAACACAGTGATCCTCATTATTCAACACCACACTGTGCACCACTGATCCTCATTATTCAACACCACACTGTAGAACACAGTGATCCTCGTTATTCAACACCACACTGTACACCACTGATCCTCGTTATTCAACACCACACTGTCCACCACCGATCCTCGTTATTCAACACCACACTGTTGGACACAGTGATCCTCGTTATTCAACACCACACTGTACACCACTGATCCTCGTTATTCAACACCACACTTTATAACACACTTATATTGGCATCCTGTTGGTGACGTAGCTTCCTGTTTTTCGTATTGTTCCCGCGAAAGTTCCTCGTCTGTTTGGAACAGCGTTTTAGATTATATTTTGTTTAGTTTTTTATAATTATATATTTTTCCCGTTTTTACGCTTTAATACTACTGGACTTTATCCGATTTTTGCGCTTTTTGGGAGAACGTGCGTATCATCTGACCAACAACAAGCGAATCCATCACCAAATAATCACAACTCCGGCACAAAGGTACGTTATCATGTCTACCATTCAGCTCGCTCAGTGTGTGGAGTGCAGGATGTTTAGACATTCTTCCTCCGTCATTAGTGATAATTTTATTTGTGATAGGTGTGTGTTAGTTAGCACCCTGACGGAGAAGATAGTAGCATTAGAGGAGCGCATCCAGACTTTAGAGAGGGTTAGAGAGCGCGAGAGCAGCGTTAATCTTGTAGCGGAAAGTCTGGGTGCCGCAGGCGGAGATAATCAGCCCCCGACTCCGCCAGTAGAGCCTCACAGCGGGGCGAGTGGGTGACGACTCGGCGGCATACTCGTTCAGCCAAAGCTAACGCTAAGGCTAGCCCACCGGAGCACACCTCTTCTGCGGTTCACGTGTCCAACAGGTTCGCTCTCCTCAGTGATGCACCCGCTGAGAAACCTGAAAGAGCTCTGGTTATAGGAGACTCGATACTGAGACATGTGAAATTAGCTAGGCCTTTAGGGGCACCAGCGGCAGTGGTCAGGTGTATCCCGGGAGCCAGAGCACCGGACATAGCAGGTAATCTTAGGGCTCTAGGACAGCATAGGTTCTCTAAGATAGTGGTACATGCTGGAGCTAATGATATACGCCTTCGTCAGTCAGAGGTTAGTAAGAGTAACTTTACAGAGGTGTTTAAAATAGCGAAGGCGATGTCCGAAGAAGTAGTTTGCTCTGGTCCCATCCCAATGAGACGTGGCGACATAGCTTACAGCAGGTTATGGTCGCTGAACCGCTGGATGTCCAGGTGGTGCTCCGAAAACAACGTGGGCTTCATAGACAACTGGAAGACCTTTGAGGGCAAAACTGGCCTGTTAGGGCGGGACGGTGTCCATCCCACTCGGGAAGGTGCTGCTCTCATTTCTTGCAGTATAGCACATAGTCTCAGAAGAGGCCTAGTTAATCGGTGACAATCCAGAGCCCAGGCCAGGGAGCAGACAGACAGGCTAAACCAACCGTCTGCTAGCTGCAGAGAGTCGTCACTCAGGGTTCATCATATTGAGACTGTGTCTGTTCCCCGAGCTAAACATAAATTTAGAAAGACTCAGGAAGTCTGTTTTAGTAATTTAATTAACATAGATACCACAAACTCAGATCACACTGAATGCGCAGCCGGCACCTCTGATCTGAAGCCAGGACTGTTAAATATTAGATCTCTCGCATCTAAAGCAGTTATTGTTAATGAAATTATCACAGATCAGGAGTTTGATATCTTATGTTTAACAGAAACCTGGATTAAACAGGACGAGTATGTAGCTCTAAATGAAGCTAGTCCTCCTGGATACAGCTACATACACCAGCCTCGGCTAACTAGTAGAGGAGGAGGAGTCGCAGTTATTTATAACCATAATCTGTCTCTCGTACAAAAACACAGTTTTAAATCTAATGCATTTGAAGTTCTCTATAGTAACATAAAGTCAGCTCAGTCGATCCCGCTAATCATCATTTACAGACCCCCAGGGCCGTACTCGGAGTTTCTCTGCGAATTTGCAGATTTCCTCTCAAACCTTGTTGTTTCTGTAGACAAAGCGTTAATTGCTGGAGACTTTAATATTCATTTTGAGAATCCAGAAGACCCTCTGAGAACAGCATTTATGTCCTTACTGGACTCAGTAGGAGTAAATCAGTGTGTAGTAGGACCCACTCATAAAGCAGGTCACACTTTAGATTTAATATTATCCTTCGGATTAATTATAGGAAATATAACCACAATTCCACAGTCTGAAGTTATCTCAGATCACTACCTTGTCTCGATTAAAGCGTGTCATAGTAATAATGTATGCAGCACAGCACCGCGCTTCCACCTTAAACGTACATTTACATCAAATACCGCACAGAGCTTTATCAATAATCTTCCAGAATTATCAACTTTGATTGGATCGCCATCTGACTTCACAGAACTCGAACAGGCGAATGAATATCTAGAGTCAGCACTTCGTTATAGCTTAGATAATGTAGCTCCAGTTAAAAGGAAAATGATTAGAGATAAGAAACTCGCTCCTTGGTATAATGACCACACCCGTGCTTTAAAACAAACCGCTCGAAAATTCGAACGTAAATGGCGCCAAACTAAATTGATAGTATTCAAAATAGCTTGGAAGGAGAGCATCCTGAACTATAAAAAAGCTCTCAGTGATGCTAGATCAACGTATCTCTCCACTCTTATAGAAAATAACAAAAACAACCCGAGATTTTTATTTAATACCGTAGCTAACTTAACTAAAAACAAGACCACTGCAGAAATCTCCACAACAACATCATGCAGTAGTGAGGATTTCATGAACTTTTTCAATAATAAAATCATAAATATTAGGCAAAAAATTCAGGCTTTGAAAACAGACAATTTAAATAATTCAGATGATCTAACAACATCACATCAGAACTTAGAACACTTTACTCCCCTTGAAGCGAGGGAACTAATTTCACTCATCTCTTCTTCAAAATCGTCAACCTGTATATTAGATCCTATACCGACACATTTTCTCAAACAGATAGTACCAGCAATAATAGAACCCCTGTTGAAAGTAATTAACTGTTCACTCAGTAGTGGGTATGTCCCCAAATCCTTTAAATTAGCCGTTATTAAACCGCTAATCAAGAAACCTGACCTTGACCCCTGTCTGCTTTCTAATTACAGGCCGATATCAAACCTTCCCTTTATCTCCAAGATTTTGGAAAAGGTAGTATCACAGCAGCTATGTTCACATCTACACAGAAATAGCATAAATGAACTGTATCAGTCAGGATTTAGGCCTCATCACAGCACAGAGACAGCACTCGTTAAAGTAGTAAACGACCTCCTATGGGTCTCTGATCAGGGTTGCGTCACTATACTTGTGTTACTGGACCTCAGTGCAGCTTTTGACACCATTGATCATAGTATTCTCCTTCACAGATTAGAAAAGGTAGTAGGAATTAAGGGAACTGCCCTCTTGTGGCTCAGATCCTATTTGACTGATCGTTATCAGTTTGTAGATTTAGATGGTGACCATTCCTCATGTTCTCAAGTGGAGTTTGGTGTTCCACAGGGCTCAGTTTTAGGCCCACTGCTTTTTTCCCTTTACATGCTTCCTCTGGGCAACATAATTCGTAAACATGGTATTAGTTTTCATTGTTATGCTGATGACACACAATTATATGTCTCAGCAAAACCAGATGAGAAAAACCAGTTTGCTAAAATCGAGCAGTGTGTGCAGGACATAAGAGATTGGATGTTAATTAATTTTCTTCTGCTTAATCCTGATAAGACAGAAGTTCTGGTCATAGGACCACAAGTAGCTAGAAGTAAGCTTTCTGATCACACTGTAACTTTAGATGGCCTTTCTGTTCCATCAAGTGCAACAGTAAAAGACCTCGGTGTGATTATAGATTCCAGCCTTTCGTTTGAAGCACATGTAGATAATATCACCAGGATAGCTTTCTTTCACCTTAGAAATATTGCCAAGATAAGAAACATATTGTCACTAAATGATGCAGAAAAACTAGTTCATGCTTTTATCACGTCTAGGTTGGACTATTGTAACGCCTTACTGTCTGGTTGTTCAACTAGGTGTATAAACAAGCTTCAGTTAGTACAGAATGCAGCAGCGAGAGTCCTCACTAAAACCAGAAGATACGAGCACATCACCCCTATCTTATCTACACTGCATTGGCTCCCTGTGAAATTTCGCATCGATTTTAAGATACTACTTTTGACATTTAAAGCACTAAATGGTATCGCGCCACAGTATTTGAGTGAACTGTTAGTGTCTTACGATCCGCCACGCCTACTTCGATCAAAGAATGCAGGCTGCCTGTCAGTACCACGTATTATTAAAACTACAGCAGGGGGCAGAGCTTTTTCTTACAAAGCCCCGAAGTTATGGAATAGTCTTCCTATTAATGTTCGGGACTCAGACACAGTCTCAGTGTTTAAGTCTAGGCTAAAAACCTATTTATTTAGCCAAGCATTTTTGTAAATAGATTAACCTTAGGTAAAGGAGCAGATCTGGGGGACTCATGGACGTAGAGTATTCTGGTGACCTGGTATGTTTAGATGCTGTCCTCCCCACTCTCATTGATCACTCAGGTTTGTTGACGGTGAGGTGATTGGTTGCTTTACATCTCAGGGAGCCCTCATGTTTGTGTTTCCTTCTGGCTCTCCCTTTTAGTTATGCTGTTATAGTTAGTCCTGCCGGAGTCTCTGCTTGCACTTTGCACTAAATATACATTCACCTATACATGTTGACTGTGACCATACCTAACTGCCATCTCTCCTTATTTTCTGTTCTCTCCTCTTCTGCTCTCTCCTCTCTCTCTCTCCCTCTCTCCTTTCCCTCTCTCTGTCTCTCTGTCGAGCTATATGTGTCACTCCTGAGTTGCCAGTGATCCAGACCCCTCTGCCCTCTGGAGCCGTCTAACCCATCCTGGAGTCCTGCTTCTGGTTGGAGATCTCGTCGCATGGATGCCCCGTGTGGTCTGCCTGGATTCGTATGGTGGCTGGGGATGGTTTCCATGAAGACTGTCCTGTCATCGAGTGATGCTCTGGGGACCTGTGACTTCAGTTGTTCGATAACTCAGGACCGGAATCCCCTACAGTCTACCCGAGCCTCCGGGAACAAACTGGACTCATTTTAATTTTAAAACATCTCCTGTTATACTGAACTTCCAGTCTTACACATTATTATGCTGATCAATTCCTGCTATCCGTTATCACCCAGATGAGGATGGGTTCCCTGTTGAGTCTGGTTCCTCTCAAGGTTTCTTCCTATTCCATCTCAGGGAGTTTTTCCTTGCCACCGTCGCCCTCGGCTTGCTCATCGGGGACAATCTTGTCATTTTGATTCATATACATTGCATAAAAACTTACTTCTTTTTATTGTGTAAAGCTGCTTTGCGACAATGTCAATTGTTAAAAGCGCTATATAAATAAAATTGACTTGACTTGACTTGACTTGATAACACAGTGATCCTCGTTATTCAACACCACACTGTAGAACACATTGATCCTCGTTATTCAACACCACACTGTAGAACACACCGATCCTCGTTATTCAACAGCACACTGTATAACGCACCGATCCTCGTTATTCAACACCACACTTTATAACTCACCGATCCTCGTTATTCAACACCACACTGTATAACGCACCGATCCTCGTTATTCAACACCACACTGTAGAACACAGTGATCCTCGTTATTCAACACCACACTGTACACCACTGATCCTCGTTATTCAACACCTCACTGTATAACACATTGATCCTCGTTATTCAACACCACACTGTCCACCACTGATCCTCGTTATTCAACACCACACTGTAGAACACACTGATCCTCATTATTCAACACCACACTGTACACCACTGATCCTCGTTATTCAACACCACACTGTCCACCACTGATCCTCATTATTCAACACCACACTGTACACCACTGATCCTCGTTATTCAACACCACACTGTCCACCACTGATCCTCGCTATTCAACACCACACTGTTGGACACAGTGATCCTCGTTATTCAACACCACACTGTACACCACTGATCCTCGTTATTCAACACAACACTGTATAACACACTGATCCTCATTATTCAACACCAAACTGTACACCACTGATCCTCGTTATTCAACACCTCACTGTATAACATATTGATCCTCGTTATTCAACACCACACTGTCCACCACTGATCCTCGTTATTCAACACCACACTGTTGGACACAGTGATCCTCGTTATTCAACACCACACTGTACACCACTGATCCTTGTTATTCAATACGACACTGTATAACACACTGATCCTCATTATTCAACACCAAACTGTACACCACTGATCCTCGTTATTCAACACCTCACTGTATAACATATTGATCCTCGTTATTCAACACCACACTGTCCACCACTGATCCTCGTTATTCAACACCACACTGTAGAACACAGTGATCCTCATTATTCAACACCACACTGTGCACCACTGATCCTCATTATTCAACACCACACTGTAGAACACAGTGATCCTCGTTATTCAACACCACACTGTACACCACTGATCCTCGTTATTCAACACCACACTGTCCACCACCGATCCTCGTTATTCAACACCACACTGTTGGACACAGTGATCCTCGTTATTCAACACCACACTGTACACCACTGATCCTGGTTATTCAACACCACACTGTATAACACACTGATCCTCATTATTGAACACCACACTGTACACAACTGATCCTCGTTATTCAACACCACACTGTATAATGCACCGATCCCCGTTATTCAACACCTCACTGTATATCACACTGATCCTCGTTATTCAACACCAAACTGTACCCCACTGATCCTCGTTATTCAACACCACACTGTATAACACACTGATCCTCATTATTCAACACCAAACTGTACACCACTGATCCTCGTTATTCAACACCTCACTGTATAACACATTGATCCTCGTTATTCAACACCACACTGTCCACCACTGATCCTCGTTATTCAACACCACACTGTTGGACACAGTGATCCTCGTTATTCAACACCACACTGTATAACACACTGATCCTCGTTATTCAACACCACACTGTATAACACACTGATCCTCATTATTCAACACCAAACTGTACACCACTGATCCTCGTTATTCAACACCTCACTGTATAACATATTGATCCTCGTTATTCAACACCACACTGTCCACCACTGATCCTCGTTATTCAACACCACACTGTAGAACACAGTGATCCTCATTATTCAACACCACACTGTGCACCACTGATCCCCATTATTCAACACCACACTGTAGAACACAGTGATCCTCGTTATTCAACACCACACTGTTGGACACAGTGATCCTCGTTATTCAACACCACACTGTCCACCACTGATCCTCGTTATTCAACACCACACTGTTGGACACAGTGATCCTCGTTATTCAACACCACACTGTACACCACTGATCCTGGTTATTCAACACCACACTGTATAACACACTGATCCTCATTATTGAACACCACACTGTACACAACTGATCCTCGTTATTCAACACCACACTGTATAATGCACCGATCCCCGTTATTCAACACCTCACTGTATATCACACTGATCCTCGTTATTCAACACCACACTGTACCCCACTGATCCTCGTTATTCAACACCACACTGTATAACACACTGATCCTCATTATTCAACACCACACTGTATAACACACTGATCCTAGTCATTCAACACCACACTGTATAACACACTGATCCTCATTATTCAACACCACACTGTATAACACACTGATCCTCATTATTCAACACCACACTGTATAACACACTGATCCTCATTATTCAACACCACACTGGAGAACACAGTGATCCTCGTTATTCAACACCACACTGTATAACACACTGATCCTCATTATTCAACACCACACTGTATAACACACTGATCCTCATTATTCAACACCACACTGTATAACACACTGATCCTCGTTATTCAACACCACACTGTATAACACACTGATCCTCATTATTCAACACCACACTGTATAACACCCTGATCCTCATTATTCAACACCACACTGTATAACACACTGATCCTCGTTATTCAACACCACACTGTATAACACACTGATCCTCGTTATTCAACACCACACTGTATAACACACTGATCCTCATTATTCAACACCACACTGTATAACACACTGATCCTCATTATTCAACACCACACTGTATAACACACTGATCCTCATTATTCAACACCACACTGTATAACACACTGATCCTCATTATTCAACACCACACTGGAGAACACAGTGATCCTCGTTATTCAACACCACACTGTATAACACACTGATCCTCATTATTCAACACCACACTGTATAACACACTGATCCTCATTATTCAACACCACACTGTATAACACACTGATCCTCGTTATTCAACACCACACTGTATAACACACTGATCCTCGTTATTCAACACCACACTGTATAACACACTGATCCTCATTATTCAACACCACACTGTATAACACACTGATCCTCATTATTCAACACCACACTGTATAACACACTGATCCTCGTTATTCAACACCACCCTGTATAACACACTGATCCTCGTTATTCAACACCTCACTGTATAGCACACTGATCCTCGTTATTTAACACCATGCTGTCCACCACTGATCTTCATTATTCATCACCTCACTGTATAACACACTGATCCTCATTATTCAACACCACACTGTATAACACACTGATCCTCATTATTCAACACCACACTGTATAACACACTGATCAGTGGCGGCGGCTGCAAAATTTTTTTTGGGAGGGTGCAAACAAAATTAAAATTAAACTTTTAATACTCGCCTGTAAATAGGTATTTATCAGATGATTATGTGATGAGCATTACTACTAGTATAAAATAAAGTTCTGCCTCACATCACATCCAGTCAGCAGTTCCGCTCGCCATAAGAAGTGCTGTAAAAGACTCATTGAGAATGGTCCAATCACATGAGCCTAAATATTTAAAAACAATATGATTCGCTAAGAACAAAAGTGGGCGGGTTCAGGGCGCACAGTGCTGCGCTCGAAGGATGATTTGAAAAGATCCAATCAGAGCTCAGCCTCAGGTCACATGCTTTTCAAAGATTTACGTGCCTACATAGACATTCGTTTGTCTGGCGCCCCGCGTACACCAACACAAATGAACGTAATACAGTTTAGAGTTTTTTTATTGCAAATAAATTATATTAAGAAATACAGCTAAATATTGTGACTAAATGACTTTATTTCATTATTAAAATTAGTAATTATTATGTTAAATAATTACATGTTAAAGTAGCATTCTTCTCTGCCTAACTTTAAGGGGGGCGGCGCCCCTGCGACCCGTATTGACCGGCCGCCACTGACACTGATCCTCGTTATTCAACACCACACTGTACACCACTGGTCCTCATTTTCTTTAAGTTTGTAAAAGTCTTTTACCATGTGATGCTCAAGACTTAAAATCACATTGCTGTTTAAACTAGTTTACTGGAAACTCAGTCAGAATAAATTAGTGGTATTAAAATTTATTTACACATGTAATATTGATTTGTGGTGAGCCAAACCACCATAGTTTACATGCTGATGGGTAACACCTAAAATCAAGGTGTTGCTCTTCCTTCAGTTTAGACTAACATTACCTCAGAATGTAATCTCATCCTCTCATCTATAATGTGTATGGTTATCCTCAATAATGGAAAATAATTTTAAATAAAAATAGACTCTTTCATCTGTCTGCACCCAGTCCACCAAAGAAGCCAGCCCTAACCTTGAATGTAGGAGAGTGTATCCAGAGCAGGACAGGCAGATCCAGGAGAACCAATGGCAGCTCAACCGAAATATCATGGACTGCCTTCAGGCTCAGCTCCCTCAAAACATTTTAAGAGAGAAATATTACCTGAGCTCATACCCAAGGCAGAGGCAGTGCAGCCTACACTAGAGGCAGAAGGGCAGCCTCGACAGATCATCTAAAGATGACAGCTTGCATTCCCTCTGTCTCTCTCTCTCGCTCTCTGTCTGTCTGTCTCTCTCTCTGTGTATGTGATCAGTATGCTGTTGTTCAGCTTGTTCACCCAGGAGATTAATTATCTGATAATCAGACAAAACAAGTGTTCACCAACAGCACTGATCATTAATGTCGCTTTTTATCACACTTTGAAATTGGGTCATGTTAGTGTGTGTTTGTGTGGATGTGTGAGTGTGTGCATGAGTGTGGGAGAGAGAAAGAGAGACCCCCTCGGACTCTGGAGTAGGTTGTGATGAGAAGGCGTCCTGTTGGCATTATCTGATTTGTCGAGGCTGCCCTTCTGCCTCTAGTGTAAGCTGCACTGCCTCTGCCTCTGGTATGAGCTCCAACGTCAACCTGCTGCGTGCATTTCACTGATTGTGCTCATGCCCTCTCTCCCCTCTCCCAAAATGTCAAGGAGAGCCATATTAGAGGAATGCATTACAATCTTACTGTAACATACATCACAGTGTGATCAGGAGGTTTTTTTATTTTTATTTCTATGGCTGTATGAGTGAAGCTTAAATAACGACCATATTCACTAATACACTTATTAACAAAAACATTAACATAAATGTTAACACAAGCATTATTGTGAGCATCCTTGTAGTACTGAGTGATGAATTTACAGTGTATGTGTGTGTAGATGTGTGTGTGTGTGTGTTTTGATGTGGTCACTTAGCAGCTGCTACTTAGAGCACTCCTCACTGCGCTCATGGTTAATTCAGCATTGTCTGTGTGTGTGTGTGCGTGTGTGTGTGTGTGTGTGTTTATGGGTGGGGATCCCAGTCTCATCAGTCATAGTCAATATGGCAGAAACCAAATGCTGGCAATCAAACAGAGATCCTCAGAGACAAAGGAGACAAATGGAAGACAGACAGATGGACAGATAAACGACTCAATGAGTGATTCACTATGAATCAATTTCCTTTTAAATGAGAACACAGTAAACACAACGCTGCTGAGATTCCTAGTTACAATTTTTATGTTAAGCTTTTGTTCTCTGAACACACACACACACACACACACACACACACAGCAGGGTAAAGATAAGCCGTTTTACAAAGGTTGCGGAAGGTCATCATTCAGTTGGGTCATGTGATGTGAAATTATAGGTCAGTGTGTGGGTGTGGATGTGTGTGTGTGTGTGTGTGTGTGTTGCAGATGCATGCAGATGAAGACGTACAGTCTCTCTGACTGTTTATATGCAGGATGTGGTGAAGCCTCTTTACTCTGTTGTGGGATAAAAATGGAAACACACTCTGTCAGGCACAGTCTGGGGTTCCAGAGGAAAGTTCATGGATTTTATTAAGAAGCAGCAGTGTAGACAAACCAAAAGGGTAACTCCGAATTAAAGTCGTGTCACAGGCACTGCTTCAGGCCATCAGCAAACATGGCCAGGCAAAGCTAAACTGTCAGGATCAGAACCAGAATAACATTTAAACCTTCAGGAAATACAGCATCGGTAACTCCGAGCAAGACTCCGCAGTGAGCCAAAGGTTGCTTTGTCTGCATGTGAAGAGAACAGGTGGGTTGACGGGTGTGTATCGGGGTGAGGATCTAAAATTTAGAAATTCATTCATACAGTTTGACCTTCAGATGGTGAAGCGGTGGAGGAGGGGTTTTATGGAGTTTTGCCTTGCTGTAGCAAGGACATGAGGCAGATGGAGATGGAGCTGGCCCTGCTGGGGCAAGTCGAGACATATGGACTGGGAGAATTGGTTAGAGGTTATTAGAATTCTGCTGACTTTTGGAGAAGGGGCAATTCAGACATTCACCCTCAAATGTGACCGTGGATGTTGTGTAAAGGATAACAGTAGAAGTTTACCAGGTCTTCATAAATGTTTGAATTTCACTGATAATGTACTTACTCCGGTACAGCTGATCCAGACCCCCATCTGCCCTCTGCACCTGCTGACTCATCCCTGAGCTGAACTGGACTCCATGTTAATTTAAATAAATTCTGTTATACTGAACTTTCAACTACATAACACACATGATGTCGTTATATAATTCCTGCTCTCCGTTATCACCCAGATGAGGATGGGTTCCCTGTTGAGTCTGGTTCCTCTCAAGGTTTCTTCCTATTGCCATCTCAGGGAGTTTTTCCTTGCCACTGTCGCCGTCACCCTTGGCTTGCTCATCAGGGACAATCTCATTATCTAGACACATTTTTCTTACACATATATACACTTCCATAAATTTTCTTTTCATTTCTGTGAAGCTGCTTTGAGACAATGACCATTGTTAAAAGCGCTATAGAAATAAATAAAATTGAATTGAATTGAATTAAAAGCGCTAAACAGTGGAACCTTGGATTAGAAACATAATTCGTTCCGGAAGCGGGCTCGTATTTCAAAACCCTCGTAAATCGAATTATTTCCTATGAGAAATAATGGAAACTCAAACTATTCGTTCCATGGCCCAAAAAATAAATATACATAAAATAATTAATATATAATATAAAGTAAAAATAAAACAAATTAACCTGCACTTAACCTTTAAAAAAAGTTCAAATAAATCCCAACAGATAAGTGTTTCCGTTTGTGCGCACAGGCGCTGTGTGTGTGTATGTGTAGCTAAAGTAAGGAGCCCCTCCCCTCTCCCCCTTCTCGTCTTACACAATTACCCTTCCTCCACTCTTTTCACACACACACACACACACAAACTCAACGGAAGCACTGTTTTATCGGGAAAAAAAAAGAAATCTCTCTAATGACACTCGACTGAGTGCAGACTAATGGAATCACTGCTGTAAAGTAAAAATAAAACAAATTAACCTGTACTTTACCTTTGAAAAGAATCACGAAAGAGCAGTGTTTCTGTGTAGAGCAGAAAGTGTGTGTGTGTGTGTGTGTGTGTGTGTGAAGGCGAAAGTAGGAGAAGTTTGTGTGTTTGTGTGTGAAGGGGCATGGTATCCAATGACGCGCGTGCACACAGACACAAAGAGTAAGCTGATACAGAGAGAGAAAATGTATATTTAACCTCTCTAATGAGATTTTCTTTTGCTTTATAACGCGCGCACACGCGTGTTATAATAAACAGTACACACGCGCTGTACACACACACACATACAAACACGAAATAAAATATGTTTTATGCACACACGCGATCAGTGTTATAGTAAACAGTACGCACGTGCACTGATGTTGATTATACCAGTGAGAGACGACCCAGCATGGGTGACGATTACCCACAATTCCGCAGCGCAAGAGAGAAAAAAAAACTGTTGGCTCAGTTGTGATCACCTGACACTCGGCATCAAAACAGGAAGCGCATACACGATACATGATACTCGGCACTCATAAACCAAGACTTGTTCATTTTTCAAGTCAAAATTGATTAAAAATCTTTGCTCGTCTTGTGGAAAACTCGCAAACCATGTTATATCTGAGGTTCCACTGTAAATTAAAAATTAAATTGAATTGACCATTTCACTGAGATTCATTTCCTTAGGTGCGGTTAAGGTTTTGGCCACATGATGGCAGTATGGGGAAAGGGGACAGATTTAATCAAGTGTATTGTTATGCTTTATATTCAAAGGTGTATAAGACTCACTTCGTCGAACTTAAAAACAAATGTGTGTAATGACGCGGGTCGGGCGAGGGGCAGAGACACGCTTAAGCCGCTCAGAACGGCCAGATCCTCAGGCTGCTACCACGTGGTGTTCTGAACAAGCAAAGGCACGGCCATTTATACACGCGGTTGCCAGGCAACGCCGGCGTCAGGTGAGCCGCACCTGGCTGCATGTTTATTTAAGGGTCCTGATACCTCGGCACCAGTAAGGTATCAGGGCCAAAGACCAAAGAAAGAAAGAAAGAAAGAGAAAGAAAGAAAAAGGAAGCATCTTGTGGCGCGGCTCTCCATACCGTGCCACGTAACAATATGACTTACGAATGTGCTCGGGGAATGTACTGAATCACCAGTACATCACATCTATGAAGGTTTTCTTCTTTTCCCTGATGGCACATGCCATATTCCAGGACTCAGAGTGTGATGCTCATTGTTTCAAACTCTGCTTTGTGGAATATCGCTTCTGGAAAAGACTGTATGGTGCAGTTCTACTCTCACAACATCAATATAAGATCTTGGCTAAAAGTTAATGCAACTCTGGACAAAAATAAGCACTGTGATGTTGCATAAGATTGTGGCAGCAGACTCAACAGGGAACCCATCCTCATGAGGATAGAGTCACGGGCGTGTGGATGATGTGCACAGGCTTCTGGTTTTACTTCAGCATGTTCTGAGGAACACAAGGCAATTCCTAAGGTGTCTCTTCAGTCCTAGTTGATTCAAGATCAGAGACATTGGGGTGATAAAGACCAAATTTAAGTTCACTGAATCCTGCTGTGCTTCTGATGGAGAACATCATTTCTGCAGCAAGATTCTGGAGTCACACAATAAAAAATAACATTTACACACTTCTTATGCTTTTGTATTTAGCAGTGGTGGGTTATATTCATACTTAAAGCCCTAAGGTCTGTGTGTGTGTTTGTGTGTGTGTCCATGCTTGATGTGTTATTGATGTAACTGTTATTCAACCAGAAAACAAAAGATCAGAAAGGGAAAAAAAGAAACTCTGTGGAAAAACTGAAATTTCAGAGACACCTGCTGTGGTGTGTGTGTGTGTGTGTGTGTGTGTGTGTGTGTGTGTGTGTGTGTGTGAGTGCGTGTGTAGTAGAGACATCAGCCTGCTTTAATCTCCTTATGAATATTTAAGAAATTTCGGGGCCAAGTTACAATATCACTTTTGTCCCAAGTGGCTTTAATTAGAGTGTGTGTCTGGCTATTCATGTTCATCTCTGTGTGTGTGTGTTTGTGTGTGTGTGTGTATACAGTTGCCAGATGTTGGTGTTTATCGTACTTGATATGTGTGTGTGACAGTTGTGTATTTCTGTGCTGTCACTCGGTTGATGGGGTGTGAACACTTCTGACTACAATGGATTATCTGATGTCTTAAACAGCTTTTCTCTAAAAAAGACTCTGTGTTACACACACACAAACACACACACCATGTAACAGTCAGTACAGGAGTATATTACATTGACGATTAAAGAGTTTGTATAAACAGTTAAAATGTTAAATCTAATAATAATCTTCTGATCTTTAGTGTAATGAGTGATATTATTATGATTATTATTATTATTATTATTATTATTATTATGATTATTATTTGAGGTAGAAGTCCACGTCCATGTCTGTGTGTCTCTCTGTACAGCAGAACTCTCTGTCTCACTTATTAACACACAGAAATCACATTCTGTAAGGTTGAGTATCTGACGCCTTGTTTACACTAAGTTGTACTTCTTTGGTGCTCAGACAAATACACTCGCTGTTCGGTAATCGGAGAGAGAATCACAGATGAGAAATGGAAAAAGTCGATCAGATAAAGATGAAGTTTCGTCTTAAAACGACTCCGGCGTGTTAAAATTCACTTATACCACTTCAGCGCTGTTATTTCAGCCAAAGTGAGAATATGAACTAATCCCAGTCAAAATATTCACTTTATCTTTTCTCATTAATATCTATTGCTGCAGGTGTTTGTTTACATCGAGACAGTAGCGCATTAGTAGATTATTTTAAAGTAGATTATTAAATCCCACACATAACTGTTCATAACATCACTTTTACTCCACATGTAGATTCACTGATGGTGCAGATTAAACTTCAGCCAGAGATCTGAGGACTGCAGAAGATTCAGTCAGTTCTGTCCAGCGGTCGATTTAAGACACGCCCACAATTTGATATATACACAGTATGCTGTTAAAACCTGTGGTTTATAACAACTTCCCATAACTATTTTTCTACTCAACATTTTTGATTTTAAATCTAACTTCAAATACCAAGGGAATGGCAAAGTTTCATTAAATTCTGTTCAGCGAGTTTTGCATGATGCCTTTCTGACCTGTGTCCCTTTTCCATGTTCCTGACTTGACCACCACATGATGTAATCAACTCCAAATCAGCGCTCTGTTACCCATAACATCACACTGTACTTACAGCTCTGCTGCGATCAACTTCAATCCGTGACCAGCTCATGCTGATGGTGTAGTAGTTTAGCGTGCAGGGTGAGATTTAGCCATGTTAGCGGATTTGCTCTGCCCCATGTATGAGAGGGTTTTACAAGCTCTCTAGGAGCTCAAACCTCTCCACATCAACAGTAAACAAGGAACTAGTTGGTCTTTATAGGTTTTGTGTAGTGTATATGTGTGTGTATGCAATTGTGTTAATTAGTTCACCTAGGTGGCGCACTCCTGCCAGACATCTCAGTCACTCACGCATCTTCTATATGTCACAGGGGGCCTGGAGCCTATCCCATGAGACTTAGGGCACAAGGCAGGGTACACCCTGGACAGGGTGCCAATCCATCACAGGGCACACAGACACACACTCAAACGCTCATTCAAACACTACTGGCAGTTAGCCTAATCTGCATGTCTTTGGAATGTTGAAGGAAACCGGAGTAACTGGAGGAAACCCACCAAGCACAATGCAGTACATGCAAACTCCATGCACACAGAGATGGGAATCGAGCCTGGCCGGGAATCGAACCCAGACCCTGGAGGTGCAACGCAACGGTGCTAACCACTACACCACTGTGCCACCCCTGCCAGACATTCAGTTCAATTCAATTTTGTTTATATAGCGCTTTAACAATTGACATTGTCGCAAAGCAGCTTCACACAATCAAAAGAATTAAGTTTGTATGAAACGTGAATGTGTGTGAATCAAACTGATAAGATTGACATATTTACTCTTATTGTCAGTCATGTCTCTATAGCATTTATACTGTACAGGGTTGTGGGGGGCCTGGAGCCCATGACAGGAGACTTGGGACACAAGAAGAGGAACACCCTGGTAGGGCTGTAGCTATCGAATATTTTAGTAAGTAATCGAGTATTCTACCTATAATGTATTCGATTAATCGAGTAATCGGATAAAGTTTACTTTTGCTTATTTAAACAGCAACGTAAAATATATAAGAGAAAGAAAGATGAATTGGTTTTCTTTGTAAAAAAATCTACTTTTATTTTTTAAATTCATACAGCATTTTATCAGAAATAAACATCGTCATGATTCACAATACAAGGAAGAGCTTAAAGTTGACTGAGATGAATTAAGTGCATTACAGCCATACATTCTTATTTTAAAGCCTTTTCTCAGATGCAAAAACTTAAAAAAATTATCAAAAAAGTATCAAAAAAAGCTTTCTTGCTGCTTTCTTCTTCTCTTGGCTCGCTGATAGTTTTATCGCTCCCTTCCATTTTGCAGGTCGCAACAGAACGCTCCCTCAAATCAACACACGTAACTGTTTGCGTCTCCTTCCGCTTTGTTGGTGACGTAAGTGCTTCTTCCTCGGCGGTGTTTACTGGCGGTTTGCGCTGTGTCACGCCAAACAAATAATACACGGGCAAAAACATAACGCAAGCTTTTAAAATTAATTAAAAGAAGCTTCAAGGCAGAAGATTTTGCCTCGATCATTTTTTGTAATTGAATTACTCGAGGAATCGTTTCAGCTCTACACCATGGGCAGAGTGCTAATCCATAGAAGGGCAAACACACACACACACACACACACACACACACACACGAAAATCTGGGAGGAAACCAGAGTACACAGAGGAAACCCACCAAGCATGGGAGAACATACATGCACATACATCCACACATGCAGACCCGAGGTGGGAATCAAACTCTCGACCCTGGAGGTGAGTGTGAGGCCACAGTGCTAAGCACTGCATCTCTTTGCCGCCGCGAGGATTTACAGGAATGTTAAAAATTTGCATTGAGCTTAATGATACACAAAAATAATGTATGACTTTTATATTCATAAGACCTCCATTAAGAGAAAACATGAGAAAACATGATGTTAAGCAGTGCAACAGTGTGTTAAAAAACCAAAACAGACATGTGGGGCACCAGTCGGGAAACAAAGAGGATGTCTGAGGGCAGAAATAGATTTTACCTTGCCCTGTGCATGTGTGTGTGTGTGTGTGTGTGTGTGTGTGTGTGTGTGTGTGTGAGAGAGAGAGAGAGAGATAATGATTATATCTATGTAAGCTAGAAGCTACATAATAATGTCCCCTTCAATCCAGTGTCCACAGTGGTATTAATGTGGAGGTTAAACACCATACCGTGGGGGGGTCGCCTGCGTCTCCGCACACAGCACACTGATGTTCAGGGCATGTCCGTGCAACAGGCTGCCCAACAAACAAGAGTCTTAAACATCTTTGACATGAACATACAATGTCAATCCACTTGACTTAATCTCTCCCCTTTCCCCAAAAACCATATCCGCGCCTAAGGAAATGATTCTCACAGTGAAATGTCTCTGCACCTTTAAATCACGAGGGGAATCCTGGACAACACTTGATCCCAGCACGAATTTAATCATAAGAAATAATGGAAACTTCAGTGATTCGTACCACAACCCAAAAGAATTCCTATAAAAATAATTTATAGAAAATATAAAGTAAAAGTAAACCTAATTAACCTGCACTTTACTTTTGAAGAATCAGGCTAGAGAAAAGAAGATAAGGAGTGTGGTTATTGTGCAGGATGACTTACACACACACACACACACACACACACACACACACACACACACACACACACGGATGTTGTGTATAGGACTGAGGCACTGAGACATGGGAGATGATTACCCACAATCCCGCAGCATGAGAGAGAGAGATCGCTGATCCATTGGCTCAGATCATTGGTTCAGCAGAGTGTAGACGGACTGGTCGTAGTGTAAAAACCTCGCTCGTTTATCAAGTTAAAATTATATTACAAAACACTCTCAAACTAAGTTACACACAAACCAAGGTTTTACTGATGTGTCACATCTAACAGTGCTGTCTCTGAGGGGAATCCCGGACGTTGGTTGTGTCTCAGAGCTGTTCTCCACTGTGTTGGACTGTGAACTCTGTCTCATCAGGACTTTCTGAAATGATGATTATTCACCATCAGGACAGATTTACAGGACAGACATTGTCCATCATCGTGCTCCCGGACTGAGTCACTGGAACCGATGAGGCGTCTCATTTCTCCCACACACACACACACACACACACACACACACACACACACACACACATATATATATACAATATACCAGACTTTAGACATTTTATACATTCACTTACACACTGAAAATATTGCATATAATTGTAAATATTGGTATCTGGTACACTGCAGTTGTAGCGTGGCCACATAAAAGGGGCATTTTATTTAGCAGGAATGATTAAGAGTTGATAAAGCTCACCTGCACACTGAAAATGAACCCTAGATGGTTTAAACTGTCCCATGACAATGTTTTGGCATAGGGTTTAAGCTCTCGAGATAAGACGTGGCCAATGCGCTAGAGTTCCCGATGAGGTGTGGAATCACGTGAGCCGGCTTAAATACAGAACCGGCAAAGGCTTTGAGGAGGAGAGATGAGGAGATACAGCACTGTTTATGAGAGAGAGAGAGTTTGTTTGCAGTGGTCACTGGAGTACTTTACCCAAGAGGATTAATCTGTTGTGGACTCATTCAAAACCCCTCTCGTTCAGTTTTCTCGTGCTCCCGGATTGAACATCTTACCGGGCCATCTCTCCCATCTTACATTACACACACACAAACAATAAATATACGGACTTTCCCCGCATGAAAAGAGGTGTATCTGTACTAGGAAACTCCCGTATACACCACTGATTTTCGGAAGTATCTACAGTACCACTGACTGTATATATCAAATTCCACCAAGCTAGGATACTTCCAGATTGATACCAATTCAGATGTATCTCACTGAGGAATCCTTCCATGGTGCAGCCATTTGTTGTCATGGCAAATAATCCACTCAAGGATTTTGTCAGGAGACCTTCACATCTCAAGCGCCATTTGCATTTTACACCTTTGCAAAAATCTGCTCTTCTCTATTGGTTTATTTATCTCTACTTTGATTGGTTGTTTTTAAAACACTCCCAAAACCCTGACATCTATTGGGACATTACCCAGCTCATTTTTATTCAGCCCAACCCAAGCCCTCATAACTTAGTGACTTGATTGGTTATTGGGCAGGTATGTAGATAGACCCTAACCACCCCCCCCCCCCCGCCCCCCACCAATAGTACTATACATCCCCTACATCATTTAAAAAATGACAATAGAATTTATCTATTAAAATTAATAAGAATTTTTTTTATTAAAATCAAATCAAACACTAATAAATATACAAAGCAAAATAAGAATAAGGGGAAAAAACATAAAATATGGGGAAAAATGAACAAATGTGCATTTATGAAGGTGCAATTAAATTGAAAGCAATACTAAAACAAACATACACCAGTGCTTGTTAGATGTACAAAGTAAATGTCCTTATAGCTCTGTCCCATTAGATATTACACGCTGACGGCATGGCACACAAAACTTCTCAAAACAGTTCTCTCTCTGCATCTGTGTGAACCACCCTACACCTGGACTCCAGCAACTGCAAAACACACCATATGTTAATCCCTAAAAACACTCAGAGATGGATGTACCAAACTTAATACATACAGTAGATGATGTACACTTACTCATCTTTGTCGGTTTTTAGCCCCTGTCTTAATGGAGTCTCTTAGCTGAGACTTTTCTGGCCGAGACAAAGAGTATTTGCAATGTCTCATAGTAAGCCCTGTAAAATGCTGGATAAAAAAAGTAATAAAAAATCAGATAAGTGACAGAAACCATTCAAATTATTAGAGGGACAAAATGAAAGGGACATGAAAATAAATGGAACAACAATTTCTGATTACCTTTTATACACTCAGGGTCTGCATCTGCAAAAGTCATCTTTAATTCTTCCAGCAGATACGCCATCACTGCCTGATCATGAAGTGAACTTATTCTGTGTGGAAAGAGAGTCGTGTCATTAATTACAAATTTAAAATGATAATGTAAAACCCACTACATAGCAGCTAAAGAAACAACATTCTTACCCAGGTTGTGGATCGTATTTATGTGGGTTGTTTTCTGAATTATGGAGACTCCTTACAGCTTCCTGTAATGTTGAATTAAAAACGCTTTAATACATACATTTGTAAACAACATCGTATAATTCTGACGTGACAAACTGTTAAATATGCTACAACAATGCAAGTAACAAGAAGTAGATGTGTAGCTAAGTGCTTAGGCTAACTTGGCAAGGTATAATTTACTATTATATTGTCAGCTAACAAAGTTCAACTTACCGCAATGCCCACGTTATGCGCACTCTTAGCTCTTCTATGCACATGGCTTGACTCTTCCTGCGGTCTTCTCTCATCAAACTTGGGCTCAAATGCATCAAGACACTGGATAGCCTCTTTGAGAAGAGCAGTATGTGCAGCTTGCTTCTCCTTCAAACTCTCAAGTTGAAGAGACAAAGGCACACCATGGCCAATCCCCCACCCAGCTATGATAAGAAGGACAGCACCTCTTCCTGCTAGTCATTAACATACAAAAGGCCTTTACACCTCACAGCCATCACTTCTCACTGCTAGCTGTGAGGACTTCTAGAAAGTTTCACTGATTCCCGTATACATCCACATACATGAGGTATCTGGTCGTTTCACAAAATTTCCTTTTGCATTCTCATTTTCCAAGCACTCTGCCTCAGACATCTCGCAAACTTAAAGTTTAGCGGAGATTTCCCATACCATATTTGTCCGGATACAGCTCTTTTCATGCAGTGTTTGGACTTTCATACATACACGCACACACTTTGTCTATATTTGTACATATTTTGTATATATTAGTTTTGTTGGTGCACCTGGTTTATTTATTTGTTGGTTTACTTAATACACTTTGGTTTGTTATTTACCCGTTGTTGTGTCTCGTCTTGCTTGTTCCGCGTTGCTCATACAGCACCGGAAGTAACTTTTTTTTTAGCCCACATTTAGATTCCCGATCCCAGAATAGTGTAACTAAGATTGTTTTAAGATCCGAGTGTTACACAGTGTCTGTTTTGTACGATACACGTGAGCTCCTTCAACGATTTAGTCACATCTACAAATGTTCATAGATTGCGGTCTGTTCGTATCTGCGGAAATTCCTAACTGAAATGTTTATAAATTGGGACTACCTGTACATTAAAACCTTATATGTTTTAATGCTGCCAACAAAATACAATTCAAATACTATATGTTAGATTATTAGGTATTCTTTTTAAAGAATGCAGGCTGCCTGTCAGTACCACGTATTATTAAAACTACAGCAGGGGGCGGAGCTTTTTCTTACAAAGCCCCAAAGTTATGGAATAGTCTTCCTATTAATGTTCAGGACTCAGACACAGTCTCAGTATTTATTTAGCGCAGCATGTTTGTAAATAGATTAGCCTTAGGTAAAGGAGCAGATCTGGGGGACTCATGGACGTAGAGTATTCTGGTGAACTGGTATGTTTAGATGCTGTCCTCCCCACTCTCATTGATCACTCAGGTTTGTTGACGGTGAGGTGATTGGTCGCTTTACATCTCAGTTCCCCCTCATGTCTGTGTTTCCTTCTGGCTCTCCCTTTTAGTTATGCTGTTATAGTTAGTCCTGCCGGAGTCCCTGCTTGCACTTTGCACTAAATATACATTCACCTTATACATGTTGACTGTGACCAGACCTAACTGCCATCTCTCCTTATTTTCTGTTCTCTCCTCTTCTGCTCTCTCCTCTCTCTCTCTCCTCTCTCTCAAATTCAAATTCAAATTCAAATTTTATTTGTCACATACACAGTCATACACAGTACAATATGCAGTGAAATGCTTAGGCGACTGCCCGTGACCTTAGAATAAAAGACTATTTAAGACTATTTACACGAACAGAATATAACAAAGAACGTAGAAATAGATTTAACTAAGAATAAAATAATAAAATATATGTACAGTAAAAATATACAATAAGAAAAATATAAGAAAATAAAAATATAAGAAAAATATAAGAGAATAAGAAAACCTGGGTGAAAATGTAGAAAAATATATATCTGATATAAGGAATATAAGAAAGCCTAGGTGTACCTAGGTGTACAGTATGGAAAAATATGGAATATAAATAGAGATGTCCAGGGGTTGTGCAAGTAGGCTATAAAGTGTTTTGTACTTAAAGTGACTTGTGCTATAGAATAAATAGTAATGTAGTGTGAAGGGTGTGCAATTATTGTCCCAATAGTCCAGAGAGAGTGCAAGAAGCATGAGTGTGGGTGTGTAAAGTGGGTCAGTCAGTACTGTTTGGTGTGCTGGTTGAGAGACCGTATCGCCTGCGGGTAGAAGCTCCTCTTCAGTCTCTCTGTATTGGTCTTCAGGGAGCGGAATCGCTTTCCTGACCGCAACAGAGAGAACAGTCCATTACTGGGGTGGCTGAGGTCCTTCACGATCTTCCTGGCCTTGGTCCAGCACCGCTTGTTGTAGATTGAGTGCAGGTCAGGGAGCTCGGTGTGGATGATGAGCTCAGCTGATCGCACAACCCTCTGTAGAGCTCGTCTGTCCTGCATCGTGCTGTTCCCGAACCAGGTCGAGATGTTTCCCGTCAGGATGCTCTCTATGGTGCAGGAGTAAAAGTTCCTGAGCACCTTGGAGGGCAGTCTAAAGTCTCTCAAGCGCCTGAGGTGGTAGAGACGCTGTCGGGCCTTCTTCACCACGGTGTTGATGTGACAGGACCATGACAGGTCCTACTTGATGTGGACACCGAGGTATCTGAAACTGTCTACTCTCTCCACTGGGCTGTTGTTGATGACAGGGGTCTGGTAGTTCCTCTCCTGCTTTGTGCTAAAGTCTACTACCAACTCCTTCGTCTTGCTGACGTTTAGAAGGAGATTGTTCCTCTGGCACCAGTGCTCCAGATTCCCACTCTCCTCCAGGTAGGCCGTCTCATGATTGTCAGTGATTAGGCCCACCACGACGGTGTCATCAGCAAACTTGATGGTGGTGGAGTTAGTAGAGGCTACGCAGTCGTGTGTGTACAGAGAGTACAGTAGAGGGCTCAGAACTCAACCCTGTGGTGCTCCAGTGCTGAGAGTGATGGAGGCTGAGACATGGCCGCCCATCCTTACAGCCTGTGGTCTGTCAGTTAGGAAGTTGGAGATCCACTGACACAAAGATGAGCTGAGTCCCAGGTGCTCCAGCTTGGTGGTGAGTGTGGAGGGAATTATGGTATTAAATGCTGAGCTGTAGTCGATGAAGAGCATTTTAACATAATTCCCCCTTCTATTGTCCAGGTGTGTGAGAGATGTATGAAGAAGATGAGCGATAGCATCATCTGTGGAGCGGTTTGAACGGTACTGTTCTGTAGTGGATCCAGTGTGTCTGGTAGTAAAGAGATGATGAAGTCTCTGACAAGCCGTTCGAAGCACTTCATCACCACTGATGTGAGGGCCACCGGTCGATAATCATTGAGGGAAGCAGGATGTGGTTTCTTCGGAACAGGAACAATGATGGACTCTTTGAAGCATGTCCTCAGTCCTCCCGACTGAGATAAGGAGAGGTTGAATATCTCTGTGAATACAGGTGCTAGCTGGTCTGCGCAGGCTCTGAGGACTGAGATGCCGTCTGGTCCAGCTGCTTTCCTGGTGTTCACTCTCCTGAAGGCTCTCCTCACATCATGCTCAGAGATGATGAACGCGTTTCCGGTGCTGGCAATGACTTCCTGTCTGCAGCCATTAGCACCGCTAGCATTAGCAACGCTAGCGTCTTTAGCTGCAGCCTCGAAGAGAGCATAAAAGGTGTTCAGCTCGTCTGCCAGGGTCATGTCCGCGTTCGTTATACCGGATGTTGGAGCTTTATAGTCCGTTATTGTCCTTAGTCCCTGCCACAGGCTCCTAGAGTCACTCTTTTGGAGTTGTGACTCTAGTTTCCTCCCATAGCGCTGCTTTGCCTCTTTCACCGCTTTCTGGACGTTATATGCCGCAGTCTTGTACATGTCCATGTCCCCCGACGCAAGTCCCGCGTTGTAGGCAGTGGTGCGAGATCTCAGAGTGTCGCGGATGGTTTTATCCACCCACGGCTTCTGATTGGGAAACGTTCTGATGGTCGTTTTCTGTACGGTATCATCCGCTAGTTTCCCGACGAATCCCACAACCGCTTCCGTAAACATGCTGACGTCATCGGAGCTGTTTGGGAACATGTCCCAGTCTGTGTCATCGAGTGCGTCCTGTAGCGTGGCCACCGATTGGTCCGTCCAGCACGCGACCTCCCTCTGAACCGGAACTTCCTGTTTGAGCCTTTGTTTGAATTTTGGCATGAGGAAGATGGCGACGTGGTCAGATTTACCAAACGGTGGACGAGATTGTGCCCTGTACCCGTCCTTAACTGATGTAGCTCGCATAAGGCAGTCTCCGTGTCCGCTTGTGGTGGAATATAAACGGTGCTGATTATGACCGATGTAAACTCCCGAGGAAGATAAAAAGGACGACACTTGATGGACAGAAGTTCCAGGTTGGGTGGGCAGGAGCGTGCGAGAGGAACAACGCTCACGCTGTTGCACCAGCTGCTGTTCACCATTAAACACACGCCGTCTCCCCATGTCTTCCCCGAGCCCCGTGTCCTGTCCATGCGGTGAACCGAGAATAACTCGGCCGTCTGAATGGCGTGGTCCGGCACCGCTGGGTTCAGCCATGTCTCGGTGAAGCAGAGAAGATTGCAGTCCCGAATGTCTCTCTGGAACTTTATCCTGGCCCTGAGGTCATCGAGCTTGTTTTCCAGGGACTGGACATTGGCGAGCAGGATGCTAGGCAGAGGTGTGCGGTGTGCACGGGCTCTCAGTCTGTTCCTGATGCCGGCTCGTTTCCCTTGGGGCCGCCGCTTCGCGTCACGTCCTTTGTTCTCCCTCAGGATCTCACTCGGCCAGCTCGGATCCGGAGTTAAAAACGTCGAATTGTGAGTACATTGTAAAATAGAAATAAGAGTATCTCTATCGTACCTAATGCACTCAATTGTGATGAATTACCCGGTTTAATGTTATCA
The DNA here is from genome assembly GCA_030347435.1 of Clarias fuscus. Lineage (NCBI taxonomy): Eukaryota > Metazoa > Chordata > Actinopteri > Siluriformes > Clariidae > Clarias > Clarias fuscus. Next base: position 171,239 of record CM059210.1, on the reverse strand, counting down.
AAAATTAACTTAAAAAGCAAAAACAAGTTAAAGTAGGTCGGAGCAGTCGCGACGGCAGCCGACCTCACCGGCGACCTCTCTCCTTTCCCTCTCTCTGTCTCTCTGTCGAGCTATACATGTCACTCCTGAGATGCCAGTGATCCAGACCCCTCTGCCTTCTGGACCCGTCTAACCCGTCCTGGAGTCCTGCTTCTGGTTGGAGATCTCGTCGCATGGATGCCCCGTGTGGTCTGCCTGGATTCGTGTGGTGGCTGGGGATGGTTTCCATGAAGAATCAATCTGTCATCGATTGATGCTCTGGGGACCTGTGACTTCAGTTGTTCGATAGCTCAGGACTGGAATCTCCTACAGTCTATCTGAGCCTCCAGGAACAAACTGGACTCCTTTTAATTTTAAACACATCTCCTGTTATACTGAACTTCCAGTACACATTATTATGCTGATCAATCCCTGCTCTCCGTTATCACCCAGATGAGGATGGGTTCCCTGTTGAGTCTGGTTCCTCTCAAGGTTTCTTCCTATTACCATCTCAGGGAGTTTTTCCTTGCCACCGTCGCCCTCGGCTTGCTCATCAGGGACAATCTTATCATTTTGATTCATATACATTGCATACAAACTTACTTCTTTTATTGTGTAAAGCTGCTTTGCGACAATGTCAATTGTTAAAAGCGCTATATAAATAAATAAATTGAATTGAATATTTCATTTCCTTCTTTAAAATTTCCTGGTCTCACGCCCCCTAGAGGCACACACTTGCAGGTTTCTACACTGCAGCATTATAGCTCATGTTTATGAATGACGAGGTGCTCATGTGGTGTGAAGTGTAAGAGTGTGTGTTTAAAGTGCAGGGACTCGCCGCTTCCTTTACAGCTCCCTCCATCAACACCTTTAATTAAAGCACAGGTCAGGTGGAGGCCATTGTTCATTTCATTTAACACACACACACACACACACACACACACACACACACACACACACACACACACACACACACACACACACAAACTATCACAGCCTTTCAGAAGATGTGTTTCAGGCCTCCCATGGGTCTGATTCTGCTCCACTGCACTTTACCAAAAGATGTATCTATTTTTCAAAACACACACACACACGCACACGCACACACACACACACACACACAAGATGAAAGAATGCTTCACTTCTATTTCTCTTAAATCTGATTTCGTTTCTTTTCCTCACAGGTTATTTGATTTTACAGATCCTGAAGGTGACTCTGACCTTCAACAGAAACACCAGCCTTGTAAATAGCCAGAGTTAGTATGTAGCCTGCTAACCAATTCTAATACACACTGTGATGCAGAAACTGGCCTGAGGGGCTGAGTGTGGACACACACGCACGCACGCACACGCACAGATCCCTGGTGAGGAATTCTTATCTGTGTGATGTGAGTGAGGAGTGGGAGAGACAGTGTGAGTGCTGAAATCTGTGGAACTCTTACCCAGATCATGGTGTTGCATCGAGATGATGGTGAAAATGAAGTCCAGTTTGATGTAATACATGGATGATGTGCAGAGAACTTTAACACAAATAGGACCGGCTTAAAAAACCCTCTCACATCTTCATATAATGTGGGTCTTGGACTTGTTCCTCACCAGCCACAATGTTCTGCAGCAGGTTCCCCAGAGGTTCCTCAAGTGTGTACAGATTCCTGGAGGTAGATATACTACTTTTCTGGCGAACCTTGTTCTGGAGCAGGTTGTGTTATCATGTCTTTCATGATCAGGTTTGTGGTTTGAGAAAGACTCCACTCCTCAGATGCACTAGCAGCTGTCTAATACCTCCTGCCATCATGTCTCTCTGTGGATGTAAACACTTTGGACAAGAATGCCCATACAAGGAGTGAAGAGCGAGTCCATGACATATCCAAGACCTTCAGTACAACGACCCCTAGAACAGAGATGATGTCTCTTTGGATAGAGACGGAGGGAGACCCAGGACCTGCTGTGGAGAGATTATCTCAAAAAACGTCTGGAACACTTGCAGGAGAAGCTGGAATATGTGGCTGGAGATCACATCTAACCTGAACCTGCTGCTACTGAAACACAGGTAAGGGGTGACACACACACACACACACACACACACACACACACACACACACACACACACACACACACACTGTTCGTGTGTATTTTAATGAGCTGATTATGTCATTTTGTGTGTGTAATAATTAGTGTGACCTGGATGTAAAACAACAAACACAGAAACTTAATAAATATGCAAAGGAAGCATTAATGACTTCCAAAGAATGATGGGAGCACACGCACACATACATACACTCACACACACACACACACACACACACACACACACACACACACACACACACACACACACATTCATTCCCCTCTCATGCCTTCTCATACCCTCATGATTTCTCTTTATTTCTGTTTTTACCGACGAACCCTAACCCTAGTATCACTCAGAGGAAGCCTCAGGCCGTCTCTGTGTCTCTTTTAGCTCCTCATTGAAGCCCTCCCCACACTCACACACACAGACACGCACACACACACAGTGATGAGGAGGTGTTTGATGGCATGAATATCAGCAAGAGATTAAATATTATTCATGATAATAAAATAATAATAATAATGATAATAATAATAATAATAATAATAAATCCTCAGGAAAAACTCACGCTTAAACCCCATCAGTAACCCTGCACACCCTGAGATTATTTACTACAGCAGAGTGCTGATGCTCGTTGCTTCCTCACTGAAGATCCTGCAGTCAGTCATCATGCGCCCCTCTTTTACTGAGTCTGTAACCAGGACTTCTGGCTCTTCAGTGAAATGAGTTTGTTACACCCTGTTAGTTCTGATATCATTCAGAACTATCACAGATAACATTTACTGGTTAACAGAATGTTCTTAAGAAGTAGAGGTGTGTGTATGAGGTGTGTATTTATAGTAACAATGTTACAGCACCACGCACAGCACCACGCTACCACATTAAACATACATTCACATCAAATACCACACAGAGCTTTATCATTAATCTTACAGAGTTACCAATTTTGATTGGATCGCCATCTGACATCACAGAACTCGATCAGGCGCCTGAATATTTAAAGTCAACACTTCGTTATACCTTAGATAATGTAGCTCCAGTTAAAAGGAAAATTATTAGAGATAAGAAACTCGCTCCTTGGTATAATGACCACACACACTTGCCAGTGATCCAGACCCCTCTGCCCTCTGGAGCCGTCTAACCCGTCCTGGAGTCCTGCTTCTGGTTGGAGATCTTGTCGCATGGATGCCCCGTGTGGTCTGCCTGGATTCGTGTGGTGGCTGGGGATGGTTTCCATGAAGACTGTCCTGTCATCGATTGATGCTCTGGGGACCTGTGACTTCAGTTGTTCGATAACTCAGGACTGGAATCTCCTACAGTCTACCCGAGCCTCCGGGAACAAACTGGACTCCTTTTAATTTTAATTTAAACACATCTCCTGTTACACTGAACTTCCAGTACACATTATTATGCTGATCAATCCCTGCTCTCCGTTATCACCCAGATGAGGATGGGTTCCCTGTTGAGTCTGGTTCCTCTCAAGGTTTCTTCCTATTACCATCTCAGGGAGTTTTTCCTTGCCACCGTCGCCCTCGGCTCGTTCATCAGGGACAATCTTATCATTTTGATTCATATACATTGCATACAAACTTACTTCTTTTTATTGTGTAAAGCTGCTTTGCGACAATGTCAATTGTTAAAAGCGCTATATAAATAAAATTGACTTGACTTGACTTGACACACGAAAATTAGAACGTAAATGTCGCCAAACTAAATTGTTAGTATTTCAAATAGCTTGGAAGCAGATCATTCTGAAATATAAAAAAAGCTCTTAGTGTAGCTAGATCATTGTATCTCTCCACTCCTGGACTCCAGCACTGTAGCTAAATAAACTAGAAACAAGACCACTGCAGAAATCTCCACAACAACATCATGCAGTAGTGAGGATTTCATGAACTTTTTCAACAACAAAATCATAAATATTAGGCAAAAAATTGAGGCTTTGAAACCAGACAATTTAAGTTATACAGATGATCTAACCACATCACATCAGAACTTAGAACACTTTACTCCCCTTGAAGAGAGTGAACTAATTTAATTAATCTCCTTTTCAAAACCGTCAACCTGTGTATTAAATCCTATACCGACAAATTTTCTCAAACAGATTAATAATAGAACCCCTGTTGAAAGTAATTAACTGTTCACTCAGTAGTGGGTATGTCCCCAAATCCTTTAAATTAGCCGTTATTAAACCACTAATCAAGAAACCTGACCTTGATCCTTGTGAGCTGTCCAATTACAGCCCGATATCAAACCTTCCCTTTATATCTAAGATTCTGGAAAAGATAGTAGAACAGCCACTATGCTCATATTGTAACACTTCTGATGTTACCAGAGTAATTAAATAAAGAAATAATCACCGAGGTGATTCTGGGTTATCTTTGTTTCATTTTTCTTTAGTCCTTAAATTAAACTCAAATAATTTTATTAAGCTAACAGAAACTTAAAAAAACTTACAGCAGTTGGTTTCAGAAACAGACAAAGATAAGGTAAAAATAGTCAAGTGTCTTTTGGAATAATAAAAAAAGGTACTTCCCCAAACGTTGCAGGTTTAGTCCAGTGTGTAGAAAAAAACAGTACGCTGAAAAATCAAGTGGTTTTGGAGCAACCATCCAACTCCAACTTTCCTCCTTTTCAGGTCAGCAAACAAATGAATGGGTAGCTGTTGTGAATACTGTCCTTTTTGAACAGTCCAGAAAAAAAGAATAACCTCCTACGAATGAAGATATCATATGTATATATAAGTCCCTTAGTTGGAGCTAGTGCCCTGTGAATAATAAAATAAGCTACCAGTAACTTTGGACAAGTTACCCCCCCTCTGTAAAAAACTTACTATGACAAATTTTAAGATTTTGTGCATGATAAGTGTCTCTTAGAGTAGGATCGGAGTTTAAAGCAATTTGATATTAACTATTAGAAATTTCCATCTAGGGGATAGTTTAGCCATAAACCCATCATCAGCTCTAGATAAGGTGTGAGATCGCACCCAAACTATGTCCCCAACAGAGAACTCGACCTTCTCTCTCCGTTGATCATAGTACTTTTTTGTCGAACTTGTGATCTCTCCACATTGGCCCTTACCAGATCAAACAATTGGTACTGCCGGTCTACAGCATTATAGCTAGGTTGGTCGGGGTCAGGAGGATTATGCAGTGCTCTCTGAGCTTATGACCCAGTGCAATTTCTGCAGGTGTGTATCCTGTACCATGCGAAATGAATAAATGTTTGAAGTAAGCTGAAGTTATTTAACAGGTCTACCATTGTGAGGTGAGTTTTTGGGTCAAGTTTTTCAGAGATGACTCTTTTTTTTCTGACTTTCACCACTTACTTGTGTCCAGTACTTCTTGCTCTCCACCCAATCTTTCTCCACTTGAGTCCCGAAACGAACATCATCATCCACCGTTTTAGCCATGCCTCTGAGAAGTAATGCTAAGCGTGGGTTACAGTTCCTAAGAATGGTTTTCACCATCTCGTCTTCAGTCATCCCAGGTTTGCTTCAGAGGCAAATGGGTCTATATACTGGAGGATCGTACTGGGGTACAGAGAAGGGAGCGTTTTCACACTGGTAACGATCTGTTCCGTTCTGTACCCGAGCACGATTTCTCCCCCTCCCCAATCCCCCCGCAGGCCTGCGTTCACACTGTAATAGCGATTGTGATCCCGGGCACACTTGCATATTTACACAACCGGAAACAGTAGGTGGCGGTAGAGAGGTAGTTGGTTTGTTTTTCGCCGGAAAAAAACTAAGAAAGAAGAAGAAACGCTACTCGGGTCATGAACTGTGAGACACCTGTTAATGCTCCGTGTGGATGTTTTAATTTTTATGACAAAAACAACGACACTGTAAACAACATGCTTACTGACTCATCTGTCGCGCGACTCAGAGGGTGAAATGAGTGCGCGCTGCACGGACACAGCACGAGGCACTGAGGAATGACTTTACATCTCTACTCTGTAAGGTGAGGAATCAGGTGTGTCTACATTCTCTTCTGATTTACAGTCAAATAGAAATAAAGTGCTCATTAAACATTACTTTCTTTAATCATAGCACATTTAAAATTTTACTTTTTTATCATAAAAATAGTGCTTATGTACACTGTAAATTAATCACAGATGTAAACAATGAATAAATAAATGCAATAAATGCTACAAATAAATATAATGGCTGCTAGAATAAAGTTCAACAAATAGCATAGATACATATAATAAATGATAAATATCTAATCATGCATTTTTTCTGTTCTCCTCAGGATCATCTGGGTTCGAGAGAGGGGTGGTGTGTGATGGCAGGATGTCCCTGTGACCAGGAGAGACCAGGAATGGCCACTAAATCCTCCTATTAAGAAGACAACAGTCCTACAAGAGAGATGCTTGTGCTCTTTTTATCTTACCTTGCTATGTGTAGATTTTCAAACTTAGCCGTGATGCTGAAACTTAATCTAAAACCACACCATGCATCAATGTTTAGTGTTTAACATGTTTTGTGTGCCGTGTGTTTATATTGTATTTTTGTAAATGTAAAAATAAATGCATACTGTAAAATCCAAGATGAGTGTGGGGGGATTTGGAATAGAGACAAAGTACTGGATAGAGTGCAAAATGTTTTATTAAACATTATTAAATAAAAATATAATGTAAATTTTGTAACAAAAGTAGCTGTCAAATAGGACAAAAATCTAAACATTAAAATGTAGCATATTTTATATTTACTTGTACTTGCATAGTCAGAGGGTGTGTGTTAATGAAATGAAAACAACAGTTGGTCCATCGTCTGCATCAATGTCCTATTCGCTCTCTTGATGTTCCTTCCTCTGTATCTGTAGTCAGCGCTTCTCCATCTAAATCTGAGATTTCATGCAGGCATTATGAATCTCCTGCTCTTGCACGTCTGGTTTTGCCTCTTTCTTCTGTTGTTAGCTGGTCTTGTGCTGCTGTCAGAGGTCTCAGTCTGTGTTTCCTCCAGTGCCTGTCTGCAAGTATAAAAGCAAGAGATTAGCAGATCAGCTTGTACAAATTACATAATAGATAACCTGAAATTGTGTGTGGAGCTTATGTGGCTCATCAGCATCTCAGTTTTTATAAGTGTCTCTGAGATGTGTTGGAGAATATACATGAAGTTTATATATAACATATGATTAAAGAGTAAAGTGTCTGTAACTCTAATAGCTACATAAGCACAACACTGGAGTTCATCACATTCTGCTCTTCTGAACAGTGAAATGATCTGAGGCCTTAAAGTGAGCAGACATGAGGAGCATTCCAAGTTAACTTTGTTATGAGCTATTATGAAAGGATCACCCAGTATATCTTATTATATGCATTTAAATTTCACCACGAGATCCACAGCCAATTACCTGGAGATGTGGTGATAATATGAGACTCTCTTTAACAGTGTTAATAACAGGAGGAATTAATAGTATTTAATACACTGTGAGGCTGCTTTTTTCCGAGCTCCGGCAGACTGACCAATTTTCCAGCTTAATCCAGATTGACGTTCTAACTTTTTGTCTTCTTACGAAGAGCGAACATATAACAGATAAGTATTTATAATATTTTCACTCCAAACTCCTGTTATATCGCTAAGTTTTAATAGTTTTGCCACGCACCCGCGTCTAGCCGGCTATCCCATTAGCATCGCTAGCCCGTTAGCCCGGCTATCACAAGTTTGCCTACGCGTTTTCCACACCGATTATCTCAGTTTTTTTTGACACCATGTCGGTTGTGTGTCTGCCTCTGAGTGCAGGTGAGGACACACTGGAGCTTCACTCGGCGGATTTGGAGATGGAGGCCTTGGAGAAGCAGATCCGCGACCTACAGGTGAAGCTGGCGCAGCTACGACAGCGGAAAGCCGCGCTGGAATCGTCACGGACCGACGCTCACCTGTCCCAGGTAAATTCTCGGCATGACACACATCCTTCCACAACCTCTACTCCGCGTGTTTCTCTGTCCAGGTCAAACGCACCACGAACGCAGCCCGCCCAGGTTTCCTTCACCCCGGCGCCGGGATACCACGAAGCCTGGATACAGCAGCAGCGGAAGACGCGCGCTAGGCATCGGGCGAGGACCTCTCCCCCTCCGCCGCCGCCCGTCTTCGAGATCCCGACCCGAAACCGCTTCGCTCCTCTTCGCGAGACGGTACACGACGCGCTGGTCATCGGAGACTCCATCGTCCGGCACGTCCGTGCTACCACGGCTAAAGGTAAGGTGCGCACTCGCTGTTTACCTGGTGCTCGTGTTCTTGATGTCGCTGCACAGGTGCCTGCGGCCCTGAGGGAGAACTTTGGAGCTGTGGTCCTTCACGTTGGCACGAACGACACCAGGCTGAGGCAGACGGAGATCCTGAAGAAGGACTTCAGGAGCCTGGTTGAGAAGGTCCGCAGCACATCACCCACGACAAGGATCATCATATCCGGACCGCTTCCCACATTCCAGCGAGGAATCGAGAGGTTCAGTAGATTGTTTGCTTTTAATGAATGGTTACAATCTTGGTGTCAACAACAGAGATTACCCTTTGTTGATAATTGGAATGTTTTCTGGGAGCGTCCTAGGCTCTACCACACCGATGGCCTGCACCCTAGCAGAGTTGGAGCAGCAGTCCTCTCAGACAACATCTCCAGGACACTACGAACCATCTGACTGGCGGTAAGTCGTGTCTTAGATTCCAAACATAATAGCCACATTGCAACTCACCATACTGATAGATGCGCACACATTGCTTGTCCTATAGAAACTGTGTCTGTTCCCCGAATAGTGAGAAAAAAGAATAAATTTGTTAAAATCCCTCGAAACAATCTAATAACTATAAAACCAGAAAAAGGCCAAATAAGTAATAAAAAAACCTTTCTAAAGTTTGGGCTTCTCAACATCAGATCCCTTGCGCCTAAAGCACTGATTGTTAATGAAATTATCTCAGATTGCTGTCTTGACGCACTCTGCCTTACTGAAACCTGGCTCAGACCAAATGAATATATTGGTTTAAATGAGTCTACTCCGTCAGGATATTTCTATAAGCACGAACCCCGTCAAACTGGTCGTGGTGGTGGTGTCGCAACTATCTACAGTGATGTTCTCACCGTTACTCAGAAAACAAGGCCCAAGTTCAACTCGTTTGAAGTGCTTATCATTAATGTTGCACTCAGCGAAATACATAATAAACCCTTGCTTCATTTTGTTCTGGCCACCGTGTACAGACCCCCAGGGCCATATGTCGATTTTCTTAAAGAGTTTGGACATCTGCTATCAGACCTATTGGTTAACTCTGACAAAGTGCTGATAGTAGGAGACTTTAACATTCATGTAGACGATGCTAACAACGCTTCAGCAATCGCATTTGTAGATTTGCTAAATTCCTTTGGGGTTAAACAAAATATAAATAGACCAACCCACCGCTTTAATCATACGCTGGATTTAATTATATCCCATGGTATAGATGTCTCTAATATAGACATTCTACCTCAAAGTGATGATATCACAGATCATCATCTCTTAGTATATACTCTAGCTGTAGAACAGCGTAGCTGTGCCTCCCCACGTTATCAATTCAGTAGAAATATTAATCCGACTACTAAAGACAAATTCACAAGTAATCTGCCGGATCTGTCCCAATTTCTTATCAGACCCCTAAGTGCAGACGATCTAGATGAAGTGACTAGCAGCATGGGCACTATTTTTACCAGTACATTAGACACTGTTGCTCCCATCAGATTAAAAAAAGTCAGAGATAAAACACTTGCACCGTGGTACAACAGTCATACTCGCGCTCTAAAGAGAGCAACCCGTAACCTCGAACGAAAATGGAGAAAAACTAAATTAGAAGTTTTTAGAATCGCGTATAAAGGTAGTATGTGCAGCTATAGATGGGGTCTAAAAGCGGCTCGGGCCGAGCATCTGAGCCAACTGATAGCAAGAAACCAAAACAATCCCAGGTTCCTATTTAGTACAGTGGCTAGCCTAACAAACCCCAAGATGCCTGGAGGGAGTATCCCATCACAGCTTAGAAGTGAAGACTTCATGAACTTCTTCAATGAAAAGATTGATAGTATCAGGAAGAAAATAATGGAAATTCAACCTCTAACAACATCTCATGATCCAGTTCAGTCTAAAGCTTCACTAATAGATTTTCAATGCTTTACAGGTGTAGGGCAGGAAGAGCTGTATAAACTTATCACCTCGGCTAAATCAACAACATGCTTGCTGGATCCAATCCCAACTAGACTTTTAAAAGAAGTGATAAATATAACTGGAGCGCCCCTTCTAAACATTATCAACTCTTCATTATATCTAGGTCATGTCCCTAAACCTTTCAAGTTGGCAGTTATTAAGCCTCTTCTTAAAAAATCTAATTTAGACCCAAATGATATAATAAATTACAGACCAATTTCAAACCTTCCGTTTATATCAAAGATATTAGAAAAGATAGTATCAGTCCAAATATGCACATTCTTGCAGGAAAACGATATCCTCGAGGAATTTCAGTCAGGTTTCAGGCCCCATCATAGTACAGAAACTGCACTAGTTAAAATTGCAAATGACTTGTTTTTAGCTTCTGACCAAGGCTGCATCTCAATTCTTGTCTTACTTGATCTTAGTGCTGCATTCGACACTATAGATCATGATATTCTCATAGATCGCTTACAAAATCACATTGGTATTCAGGGACAGGCTTTAAAATGGTTTAGATCCTACCTGTCTGATCAATTCCATTTTGTAGATCTGAATGGAGAACAGTCTGGTGTAATGCCAGTGAAATATGGGGTGCCAGAAGGGTCAGTTTTAGGACCTCTGCTGTTCTCAATATACATGCTTCCCTTGGGTAACATCATTAGAAGACATGGGATTAGTTTCCATTGTTATGCTGATGATACTCAGTTATACATTTCCACAAAACCAGATGAAATACCCAAATTGTCTAGACTAACTGAGTGTATTCAAGATATAAAAGATTGGATGACTGATAATTTTCTTTTACTAAATTCAGATAAGACAGAGGTATTACTTATTGGCCCAAAAACCAGTTCATACCAGCTCTCACAATTCAGCCTACGTTTAGAAGGATGTACTGTTACCACCAGCTCGACAGTGAAAGACCTGGGTGTAATATTAGACAGTAACTTATCCTTTGAAAATCATATCTCCAACATCACAAAAACAGCCTTTTTCCACCTTAGAAATATTGCCAAGCTTAGGAACATTTTATCTGTATCTGATGCAGAAAAGCTGGTTCATGCATTCATGACCTCCAGACTGGACTACTGTAATGCATTACTGGGAGGCTGTCCTGCATCCTCAATTAACAAGCTACAGTTAGTCCAAAATGCAGCCGCCAGGGTTCTCACTAGATCCAGAAAATATGATCATATAACCCCAATATTATCATCCCTGCACTGGCTACCTGTTCAGTTTAGAATTAATTACAAAATAGCATTACTTACTTACAAGGCTCTAAACGATCTAGCTCCCACATACCTAACCAGTCTTCTGATACGTTACAATCCACCACGCTCCTTAAGATCAGAAAACTCCGGACTACTGGTAGTTCCCAGAATATCAAAATCTACAAAAGGAGGTAGGGCATTTTCATATTTAGCTCCAAAGCTTTGGAATAGCCTTCCTGACAGTGTTCGGGGCTCAGACACAGTTTCCCAATTTAAAAGTAGACTCAAAACGCATCTCTTTAATCTGGCATACACATACAGTAATTAATTTCTTTACCTCATACTCCAGTACTGTCAGGCTCGGTAGAGGGCGTTGTGGATCCAAGTGCTGAGGTTTGGAGTGTATGCCGATTGACGTGACGTTAAAGAGTGCTTGTGATTCACTTAGTGATGTTTTGAAGCTGTATTGGTAACTCCGCATTGAACAGGGACAGCGTTGCTGTAATGCAAAAGCTAGTAGTTCCGGCAGGAGTGCGCCGAGGCGAGGGGCGATGTGTCTGACGCTCCTCCGGAGAATGCGGAAGTGCGCAGAGCCGGCGTGTAACCTGAGCCGTGTGCCGGCGCGAGAAGCCGGAGGCGTAGTGAAGCCGGAGTATGCAGCGCTCCTCTGGGGAATGCGGAAGTGTGCAGAGCCGGCGTGTGACCTGAGCTGTGTGCCGGCGCGAGAAGGCTGAGGCGTAGAGTGAAACCGGAACGTACAGAGCCGGCGTAGGGATGACAGCGTGAGCTCAGCGGGGAGCGAGGATAAATCGTGGTCGGAGAGCAGGCGAAGATCGTAGCCGGAGTGACGAGAGAAGGGTCCGTAATCCAAAATCGTGGTCGGGGAAGCAGGTAAGAGATCGGCAACGGGAAATATCCAAACAACAAATCCAAATCGAGAGGCAGAGACGTGGTCAGAAAAAACAAAGCGAGGTCGAAACTAGACAGACAGAGACGGAAGAAAACGCTGGTGAATTGAGGCGGGTAAGGCGCACAATAAACTGGCGACATGACTGAGTCAGAGCGTGGCTTAAATAGGATAGGCAATTATGTCAGTGATAGACAACAGGTGTGGGGAACAGGAAGTGAGAGTGAGATGAAAGGAATGCTCAGGTGATCATGACGGGGCTGTGGCTTGGCATGACATGACAGTACCCTCCCCCCTACGAACGCCCCCAGGCGTTCTAGCAGGTGCTTCGGGGTGGAGTCTGTGGAAGTCTGTGATCAGGGAACGGTCTAGAATGAATTTGGCGGGTACCCAAGTTCTCTCTTCGGGGCCGTAACCCTCCCAGTCCACTAAATATTGGATCCCCCGTCCGCGGCGGCGAGACTTGAGGAGGCTGCTGACAGTGAATGCTTCGCCCCCATCAATGAGTCGGGGGGGTGGGGGAGGTTGGGGAGGTGTAGACAGTGGGCAAGAGACCAGGCGACGAATCTGGGAGACGTGGAATGTGGGGTTGATTCGGCGCATAGAGAGAGGTAGAGACAGTCGGACGGAGCACGGGTTGATGATGCGGTTGATAGTGAAGGGGCCGATGAACCTTGGGGAGAGTTTCTTTGAGGTGGTCTTGAGGGGGAGGTCATGCGTAGATAGCATTACCCTTTGGCCGATCCGATACCTTGGAGCTGATGATCGGTGACGGTTAGCGTGACGCCGGAAGGAGCTAACGGTGCGCAAAAGATGGTTGCGGGCCCGCAGCCATGTCCTCTTGCAGCGACGGACAAATGTTAGGGCTGAGGGAACAGCCACCTCCTCCTCCTGGGCGGGAAAGAGGGGAGGTTGGTAGCCTAGGCAGCAGTGAAAGGGAGACATGCCTGTGGAGGAGGTCGGTAGTGAGTTGTGGGCGTACTCAACCCAGGGGAGGAAGCGGCTCCAAGAGGACGGGTCCCGAGAGGCCATGCACCTTAGGGACTTTTCTAGTTCTTGGTTTATCCGTTCGGTCTGGCCGTTAGTTTGAGGGTGAAATCCAGATGAGAGGCTGGGGGTAGCGCCGATGAGGTTACAAAAGGCTTTCCAGAACTGGGCCGAGAACTGGGGGCCCCTGTCCGAGACAATGTCAATGGGGAGCCCATGAAGGCGAAAAACATGGTTGACCAGGAGCTCTGCTGTTTCTTTGGCTGACGGGAGTTTGGGTAGTGGGATGAAATGAGCTGATTTGGAAAAACGGTCTACAATGGTAAAGATGCATGTATTGTCCTGTGATGGTGGTAGTCCGGTGACAAAATCGATGGAGATGTGGGACCAGGGGCGGTGAGGGATGGGGAGAGGTCGAAGTAACCCTTCTGGCGGTCTGTTTGTGTTCTTGTTCCTAGAACAGACGTCGCAGGAAGCCACAAAATTTTTAACATCCTCCTTGATAGTCGGCCACCAAAAGCGTTGGTCTAGGAGAAAGAGGGTGCGTGCCACTCCAGGATGGCAGGCCAGCCTGGAACTATGGGCCCAGTCCAACACTTGAGGGCGCACAGAGGCAGGGACAAAGAGTTTGTTGGGAGGAACGACACTTGGGCCTGGTTCTTGCTCGAGGGTCTGCTGAACGAGATGTTCCACATCCAGTTGGGTCGTTGCCACAAGACAGTGGGGGGGAAGGATCGTTTCTGGCGAGGACGTGTCTTGGGAAGAGGGGAACTGTCGTGAGAGGGCATCAGGCTTGACATTCTTGGAACCCGGGCGATAAGATAATGTGAACAGAAAACGAGAGAAGAATAGTGACCATCGTGCCTGACGTGAATTTAGCCTCTTAGCAGTCTTTAGGTACTCTAGGTTTCGATGATCCGTCCAAACGAGGAAGGGATGTTTCGCCCCCTCCAACCAATGTCTCCATTCCTCAAGTGCCAGCTTGACTGCCAGAAGTTCACGGTCTCCAATGCCATAATTCCGTTCAGGGGGTGTGAGACGACGGGAGAAAAAGGAGCAAGGATGGAGTTTATTGTCCTTGGGGGACCTCTGTGAAAGGATGGCTCCAACTCCGGTCTCCGATGCGTCTACCTCCACAACAAACTGAAGGGCGGGATCTGGGAAGATGAGGATGGGTGCTGTGGTGAAGCGGCGTTTGAGTTCCTTAAAGGCCTCCTCGGCCAGAGAGTTCCATCGGAAAGGAGTCTTGGAAGAGGTGAGTGCAGTAAGTGGAGCTGCCACCGTACTATAACTTCGGATGAAGCGACGATAAAAATTGGCGAACCCCAGGAAACGTTGCAGCTCACGCCTTGAAGAAGGTGCCGGCCAGTCCGTAACCGCTTTGACCTTGGTGGGGTCCATCTGAATGCCATCAGGGGAGATGAAGTAACCTAAAAAGGAGGTGGAGGTGACATGGAATTCACATTTTTCAGCCTTGATGTAGAGCTTGTTTTCCAGCAGCCGCTGAAGGACCTGGCGTACATGGCATTCGTGTTCTTTTACAGAACGTGAAAAAATTAGGATGTCATCCAGGTAAGCAAAGGCAAAGACATTGAGGAAATCCCTCAGGACGTCATTGATGAGGGCCTGGAACACGGCTGGCGCATTGGTCAAACCGAACGGGACTACTAGGTATTCATAGTGGCCCGTGGGTGTGTTAAAAGCAGTCTTCCACTCATCACCCTCCCGTATTCTAACCAGATGGTAGGCATTTCTTAAATCAAGTTTGGTGAATACATGGGCATCTTGAAGGAGTTCGAAAGCAGAAGACATCAGCGGGAGGGGATAACGGTTCTTTATGGTGATCTCATTCAAGCCTCTGTAGTCAATACAGGGTCTGAGGGACTTGTCTCTCTTTTCTACAAAGAAGAATCCTGCGCCTGCCGGTGACGACGATGGACGGATAATCCCTGCTGCGAGTGATTCATTAATGTATTGTTCCATGGCCTCTCTTTCTGGGCGAGAAAGGGAGTAGAGTCGTCCCTTGGGTGGAGAGGTTCCAGGAAGCAGGTCAATGGCGCAGTCATAGGGGCGGTGGGGTGGTAAGGAGATGGCCCGTGACTTACTGAACACTTGCCGTAAATCATGATATACAGTGGGAACCTTGGTTAAGTCGGGGATCTCCTCTCGTGGTACGGATAAGATTCGGCTCCTAGGGGCTGAGTGTAGACATGAGGAGAGGCAGGCGGGGCTCCAATCGAGGATGCTCCTTGTAACCCAATCGATGTGGGGGTTATGAAGTCTTAGCCATGGGAGCCCCAGAACCAGAGGTGCATGAGCATTTTGGATAATAAGGAATGAGATGGTCTCGATGTGATTTCCAGAAAACTGTAGGGTGATGGGAGTGGTGCGATGGGTAATGGGGGTGAGTCTGCTGCCATCAAGGGCCTGAACGGTAAAGGGTTGGCTCAGAGGTATGAGAGGGATTCGGAGGTCGGAGGCCGTAGAAGCAGAAATTAGATTCTGGTCAGCCCCGGAGTCCACTAAGGCATGAGTAGCGTAAGACCGATCACCGTTAGTGATGGTTACTGAGAAACATGATCGCTGGTCCGGGGAAGAACAAGAAGCTGGGCCCCCCTGCATCCCCAGAACTACGGGGGGGCCTGACCTTTTAGTGGACAGGTTCGAACGACATGGCCGGTCTGACCGCAGTAGAAGCAGGCGCCGACGTCTCTGCGACGCTGACGCTCCTTTGGAGAAATGCGTGTGTGACCTATCTGCATGGGTTCAGGGGGTGTTTCAGGAGTGACCAAGACAGGCACCGAGGTGTGAGATGCGAGAGTTGGCTGACGTTCACTTCGCCGAGTCCGTCTCCGGGCATCAATGCGGATCGCTAGGTCAATGAGCCCCTGTAATTCTGAAGGAAGCTCTCGAGCCGCCAGCTCGTCTTTAATTGAATCTGTGAGTCCGTGGAGGAAACAATCGAAGAGAGCTTTTTCATCCCAGTCACTAGAGGGAGCCAGGGTCCGGAAATCTATGGCGTAGTCAGATACTGAACGGAGCCCCTGGCGAAGTTGAAGTAATTGGCTTGCTGCCTGGTGACCTGAGAATGAGCGGTCAAAAACCCTCCTCATTTCATCCGTAAAAGTTTTAAATGTAAAACAACATGGAACTTGGGCATCCCATAATGCCGTCCCCCACTCTCTCGCCTTTCCAGTGAGAAGGGTGATAATGTAGGCAACCTTAGAGCGTTCCGTGGGAAATGACGTGGCCTGTAATTCTAGAACTAGAGAGCATTGAGACAAAAAAGAACGACAAGTAGCTGGGTTCCCATCATAAGTAGGTGGAGCAGGGAGGCGTGGCTCCTGGGTGGGAGAAAATACCGGTGGAGGGGGGGTTCGGGGAGTGGGTGCAGGAGGAGGTCGGTTTTGAACCTGAGCGGAGAGGGATTGCAGAGTTTCAGTGATAGTTTGCAAAGTATTAGTGATTTGAGTAATCTCCTGTTGATGAGTGCCTAAGAGGGCTCCTTGACTCTCTAATGCCCCCCTCAGGTGAGCTGCCTCTGCTGGATCCATTTCAATGGCCAGTTTATTCTGTCAGGCTCGGTAGAGGGCGTTGTGGATCCAAGTGCTGAGGTTTGGAGTGTATGCCGATTGACGTGACGTTAAAGAGTGCTTGTGATTCACTTAGTGATGTTTTGAAGCTGTATTGGTAACTCCGCATTGAACAGGGACAGCGTTGCTGTAATGCAAAAGCTAGTAGTTCCGGCAGGAGTGCGCCGAGGCGAGGGGCGATGTGTCTGACGCTCCTCCGGAGAATGCGGAAGTGCGCAGAGCCGGCGTGTAACCTGAGCCGTGTGCCGGCGCGAGAAGCCGGAGGCGTAGTGAAGCCGGAGTATGCAGCGCTCCTCTGGGGAATGCGGAAGTGTGCAGAGCCGGCGTGTGACCTGAGCTGTGTGCCGGCGCGAGAAGGCTGAGGCGTAGAGTGAAACCGGAACGTACAGAGCCGGCGTAGGGATGACAGCGTGAGCTCAGCGGGGAGCGAGGATAAATCGTGGTCGGAGAGCAGGCGAAGATCGTAGCCGGAGTGACGAGAGAAGGGTCCGTAATCCAAAATCGTGGTCGGGGAAGCAGGTAAGAGATCGGCAACGGGAAATATCCAAACAACAAATCCAAATCGAGAGGCAGAGACGTGGTCAGAAAAAACAAAGCGAGGTCGAAACTAGACAGACAGAGACGGAAGAAAACGCTGGTGAATTGAGGCGGGTAAGGCGCACAATAAACTGGCGACATGACTGAGTCAGAGCGTGGCTTAAATAGGATAGGCAATTATGTCAGTGATAGACAACAGGTGTGGGGAACAGGAAGTGAGAGTGAGATGAAAGGAATGCTCAGGTGATCATGACGGGGCTGTGGCTTGGCATGACATGACAAGTACATCTATCGTGAATGGCAACCATGCTAATTCTTTTCACCTGCTCTTTATTTTTCCACCCATCCCGAGGCATCTGGAGATTGTGCCAACCCTGCGAGGTTCCTGAGGCATCCAGAGAAGGACCTGCTCCAGCTGAATTTTTCTTCATGTTGGTTTGGATCTACACATGCTGCTCCTGAGCTCCCAGTGATCCAGACCCCCATCTGCCCTCTGCACCAGCTGACTCATCCCTGAGCTGAACTGGACTTTGTGTTAATTTAAATAACTTCTGTTATATCGGCCTTTCATCTGCATAACACACATGATGTTCTACAATTTCTGTTATCTGTCATCACCCAGATGAGGATGGGTTCCCTGTTGAGTCTGGTTCCTCTCAAGGTTTCTTCCTATTGCCATCTCAGGGAGTTTTTCCTTGCCACTGTCGCCGTCACCCTTGGCTTGCTCATCAGGGACAATCTCATTATCTAGACACATTTTTCTTACACATATATACATTTCCATAAGTCTTCTTTTCATTTTCTTTTCATTTCTGTGAAGCTGCTTTGAGACAATGACCATTGTTAAAAGCGCTATAGAAATAAAATTGAATTGAATTGAATTGAATTGAATTGAATACGAACTCACCGCTCACACGCAGGCTCTCTGCTGGACCAGGCTCCACGCTGTCCGGTTCCGATGATGAAGGTAGATGTTGTCGTGGGTCAGAGGGGTTCCGACTCGATCACACTGGATGGTTTTTATCCTATTGTTTATCTTTTCCTCACTTCAGTATCGCAGCGCGCGCTGTGTGCTGCACGAGCCGCAGTGTGTTTAAACCCGCGCGACATCGCTCAGTGCTGCTGTACGCGCGCGCGTCTAAATACTTACGGATACTTCCGTAAATATGGGGGTTTTTATGTGTAGTGTCCGATTATCTCCGGATATTTTCGTCTGTCTAAATGTCTAGCAAATGCTATACTTCGGCATCACTTCACAGAGATTCTTCAGTAGCCACGTTTGTTTGTGTACGGAGTCGAACTGGAATTACGTCACTTCCTCTTTTGAGCACGAGCGCGTACTTATGTCCCGCCTTCCGTGCTCAGGAAGGTGTGAATCGTTCCCAAAACCACCTCTGCAATCGGTCCAGGGATTCGTTCCCGAGCACGGAACGATTCGGAACGATTACATTCTCACAGACAAAAATCAACTGGTCCCGGGGCCAAGTGTACTCGGAAACGGATCCGGGACCCCAGTGTGAAAACGCCCTGAGCTTGGTGACTGTTTGTGGCTTGTCTTACCGGAGTTTGATAGATAACCGGCTTTCTGGTTGACTGATCAATGTCTGGTGTAGAGACAGTTGGTTGAGAAACTCTCATCCGCTCCACAATTTGCTTATCTCTGCGCTTTAAACAATCAATGACGGTTTTTCCCATGCAAGTCAGTTTTTGTCATGCAATATTAAAACTAGATAAGATGTTTAAATTTTTTTTTCTAAGAATTTTAAAACTAAATTTGGATTTACATTTTTAAAAGTGCCAACGGAATGAAACAAGAAATGCACACCTCATACACACACACCATATATACACCTCATACAAACCTAACTCATACACACACCTCATACACACACACACACACCATATATACACCTCATACAAACCTAACTCATACACACACACACACACACACACACATCTCATACATACACCTCATACACACACCATACACACCTCAATTTTATTTTATTTGTATAGTGCTTTTAACAACTGATATTGTCAAAAGCAGTTTAACACAATCAAAACAATTATATAAGATTGTTTGAGATGTGAATGTGTATGAATCAAAATGATAAGACAGTCCCTGATGAGCAAGCTGAGGATGATGGCGACAGTGGCAAGGAAAAACTCCCTGAGATGGTGATAGGAAGAAACCTTGAGAGGAACCAGATTCAACAGGGAACCCATCCTCATCTGGGTAAAATGGATAGCAGGGATTGATGTGCATCATACTGTGTGAGATTGGAACTTCAATATAACAGGAGATGTGTTTAAGTTATAATTGAGTCCAGTTCATTATGGGAGGCTCTGGTAGACTGTAGGAAACTCCAGTACTGAACTATAAGTCCTCAGAGAACAGCTGTCTGCATCAGCCGAGGACAAGACCGTCTTTGTGAAACGTGGAACCATCCCCAGTCACAACACGCATCCCACGCAGACCGCATGGGGCATCCATTCGACGAGATCTCCAACTAGAAGCAAGAGACCAGGACAGCTCCAAAGGGCAGAGGGGGTCTGGATCACTGGCAGCTCAGGAGCGACATGCATAGCTTGACAGAGAGACAGGTAGAGGGAAAGAGAGAGAGTGAGAGAGAGGAAAAAGAGCAAAAGAGAAGGAGAGATAACAGTTAGGTCTGGTCACAGTCAAACAATGTATAATGTGAATGTATCTTTAGTGTAGAGTGCAAGCAGGGACTCCGGCAGGACTAACTATGACATCACTAAAAGGGAGGAGCCAGAAGGAAACACAGACATGAGGGCTCTCTGAGATGTAAAGCAACCAATCACCTCACCATCAACAAACCTGAGTGATCAATGAGAGTGGGGAAGACAGCATCTAAACATACCAGTTCACCAGAATACTCTACGTCCATGAGTCCCCTTATCTAAACACATTTATTTACAAAAATGCTTGGCTAAATAAATAGGTTTTTAGCCTAGACTTAAACAATGAGACAATTGGAAGACTATTCCATAACTTTGGGGCTTTGTAAGAAAAATCTCTGCCCCTTGCTGTAGTTTTCAAAATACATGGTACTGACAAGCAGGCTGCGTCCTTTGATCGAAGTAGGTGTGGCGGATCGTAAGACACTAGCACTCAGATACTGCGGCACGAGACCATTTAAAGCTTTATATGTCAATAGTAGTATCTTAAAATCGATGCGAAATTTCACAGGGAGCCAATGCAGTGTAGATAAGATAGGGGTGATGTGCTCGTATATTTCTGAGGTGAAAGAATGCTATCCTGGTAATATTATTTACATGAGCTACAAATGAAAGGCTGGGATCTATAATCACACCGAGGTCTTTTACTGTTGTACTTGATAGAACAGAAAGGCCATGTTGGAGATAAATGCATTTAAGAGATAAGTAAAAGGTAGAATGTAGTTTGAACTATATAGATTTTGCTGATATGATATTATGATCTCTTGTCTGTCTGTCTGTGGTGTTTCCTGTCCGACAGAACATCCTGTGCTTTGGTGTGCAGAAGTGCGAATAACAGGAAATCAAGAAGTCAAGAATATGTCCACTCTGTTCTATTTACCAAACCGCATAACTTGACCTTTATGTTTGTTTTATATCAGTCGTAGACATTAAAGTTCAAGCCCCCTCCTTTCTGTATTCTGCTCGCAAAGGAGGGTCTCAAACCAATATATATATGTGTAACTCAAAAGTTACAGTGTGATCAGAAAGCTTGATTCTAGCTGCTTGTGGTCTTATCAGGATTAAGCAGAAGGAAGTTAATTAACATTCAATCTCTTATGTCCTGCACACATTGCTTAACTTTAGTAGGCTGGTTTTTCTCATCTGGTTTTGCTGAGACGTATAATTGTGTGTCATCAGCATAACAATGAAAACTAATACCATACTTACGAATTATGTTGACCAGAGGAAGCATGTAAAGAGAGAAAAGCAGTGGGCCTAAAACTGAACCCTGTGGAACACCAAACTCCAGTTTAGGACATGCAGAGTGGTCACGATTTAAATCTACAAACTAATAACGATTAGTGAAATAGGATCTGAGCCACGAGAGAGCCGTTCCCTTAATTCCTACTACATTTTCTAACCTGTGAAGGAGAATACTATGATCAATGGTGTCAAAAGCTGCACTGAGGTCGAGTAATACAAGTATAGTGACGCAACCCTGATCAGAGGCCCATAGGAGGTCGTTTACTACTTTAACAAGTGTTGTCTCTGTGCTGTGATGAGGCCTAAATCCTGACTGATACAATTTGTTTATGCCATTCCTATGTAGATATAGACACAGTTGCTGTGCTACTATCTTTTCCAGAATCTTAGAGATAAAAGGGAGGTTTGATATCAGCCTGTAATTGGACAGCTGAGGGTCAAGGTCAGGTTTCTTAATTAGTGGTTTAATAACTGCTAACTTAAAGGATTTAGGAACATACCCACTGCTGAGTGAAAAGTTAATTATATTCAACAGGGGCTCTGTTATTGCTGGTCTATCTGCTTGAGAAAATGTGTCGGTATAGGATCTAATATACAGGTTGACGATTTTGAAGAAGAGATGAGTAAAATTAGTTCCCTTGCTTCAAGGGGAGTAAAGTATTCTAAGTTCTGATGTGATTGTCTGGTTTCAAATCCTGAATTGTTTGCCTAATATTTATGATTTTGTTGTTGAAAAAGTTCATGAAGTCTTCACTACTGTATGTTGTTGTTGTGGAGATTTCTGCAGTGGTCTTGTTTCTAGTTAATTTAGCTACAGTGTTAAATAAAAATCTAGGATTATTTTTTGAAGAGATTGAAGAGATTGAAGAGACGCTTGTGGGCTATCTCTCTCCTGGGAGCTCATCTTCTCTGAAAAAGCCCACACTCCCCACCAAGCCATGTAGACTAACATCTTCGTTGGTGGGGAAAGCTTTTCAGGCAGCGGGTGGAACACCAAACTCCAGTTTAGAACATGCAGAGTGGTCACGATTTAAATCTACAAACTAATAACGATTAGTGAAATAGGATCTGAGCCATGAGAGGGCCGTTCCCTTAATTCCTACTACATTTTCTAATCTGTGACTCACCGCGCTTCGCAATCCGCCTTTAAAAAGACCAGACCTGAGGAGGCTGACGTGAACAGGACCTCGGGGGGTGTCTCCCCCCGGGGAGGGGCATGTAAAAATTCCAATAAGGGATATCCCCATCTAGCCTCAGTGTCAAAATTTGTCCCCCTTTCAGAGAGGCTCGCAGGTATGTCTCCGTAGGTACAAAGCACTTAGAGAGATGCTACAAGATTGATTTTGCACATCGTCCTCCGTGTTTCAATGGCGAGGTCTCCATATTTTCATATAGAAATATTGCCACAACACAGGAAGTTCCTGAGGTTCGCTTTCGGGGGCAAAGCTTACCAATATCGGGTCCTTCCAATTGGCCTAGCCCCGTCACCCCGCATATATTCTGAATTATATAGACAACTAGTCTTAGCAGCTAGCGCTTCGACATCGAGATGTCATCCTAGCTCACCTCCATTCTTTAGGATTGAGTCTCAAGAGAGGCGTTCTCTTTCCTGCTCAGAGGACAACATATTTGGGTGTCAAATGGAATTCGGTCCCAATGCAGGCAAAGCCGTCTCCTGCGCATGTCGAATCCATTCTCAATACCCTAAAGGAAATCAGGCTAGGCCAGAAAGTGATTGTTGATTACTTACAGAGTGTTTTTGCTCTCATGGCAGCTGAGTCCACTATGATACCTTTGGGCCTTCTGTACATGAGATCGTTTCAGTTGTGGCTAAGCACCAGGGGATTTTATCCAAGGGCCGATCCCCAGAGGCAAATAAGGGTTACGTGCCAGGGGCTTTGTACCTTTTCTATGTGGTTCAGAACCTGGTTTTTGACTCTGGGTCCCACTCTAGGTCCATGTTGTCATTGCAAGATGCTAACGACAGACGGTCTTAGATGGCTTTCCAGCCCAAGGGAACTGGAGAGGTCATCTTCTCACGTGGCACATAAATTGCCTCGAAATGATGTCTCTATTTCTGGCCCTGAAACACTTCCTCCAGCAGTTGAGAGGCTACCATGTCCGAGTGCGGGTGGACAACACTAGTAGGTGTTTATATACCAGACTACCACTAGGTAGTCTCGTACATAAATCGCCAGGGCGGACTGTGCTCGCGCCGCTTGAACAAGCTAGCGCACCAGGTTCTGCTTTGGGTACAGGACAAGTTCCTGTCCCTCAGGGTGATTTACATTACGGGGCATATGAATGTGGGAGCAGACTTGCTATCCAGACAAGCTGTGACACATGGGGAATGGAAACTCCACCCCAAAGTAGTCAGTCAAATCTGGGAAAGATTTTATGTAGCAGAGGTGGACCTCTTTGCTCCCCTGGGTCTGGACGCGATGGCCCATACGTGGCCCAGATTTTGCCTTTATGCATTTCCTCCAATAGCTCTTCTCCCGGGAGTCCTGGCGAGGGTCCGTCAACAGGGTTTGCGCCTCTTATTGATAGTGCCCCGTTGGCCGACCAGAGTGTGGTTCTCGGAGCTAATATCTCTCCTCGATGGCTCACCGTGATGATTCCAGTGAGGAGGGATCTTCTGTCTCAGGCTCAGGGGACAATATTTCATCCCCGGCCCGAGCTCTGGAACTTCACGTCTGGCCCCAGAAGGGGACCAACTAAGAGATGCTGGTCTTCCAGCCAGTGTAATTGAAACTATTCTAAGCACCAGGGCTCCCTCCACTAGAAGAACTTATGCCCTCAAATGGAGTGTATTTGAAAGTTGATGCATGGCAAAACATGTAGACCCAGTCCATTGCTGGAGTTTCTGCAAGAAAAGTTGTCCTCGGGCTTATGCCCTAGTACTCGCAGAATGTATGTAGCCGCTATTTCAGCTCGTCATGCTATGACCTATGGGGTTTCTGTGGGAAAGCACCCTTTAGTTGACCATTTTATTCGTGGAGCTAAGTGGTTGAGGCCGCCCACTAAAGTGACAGTCCCTTCGTGGGACTTAGCTATTGTGCTTGAAGGTCTGATAGACACCCTAATCGAACCACTAGAGTCAGCGCCTGTCAGGCTCCTGACTCTTATGATGGTTTTTCTTATGGGCATTACTTCTTTGAAGAGAATTGGAGATCTGCAGGTTTTGTCAATCTCCCCACCCTGCCTAGACTTTGCCCCTGGGCTAGTCAAAGCTATTCTGCATCTTCACCCGAACTATCTTTCAAAAGTTCCATTCTCGACCATGCACCCAGTTGTTCTCAAAGCCTTCTGTCCTCCGCCTTTTACAGCTTCGGGGCAGGAAAGACTTCACTTACTGTGTCCAGTATGTGCTCTTCAGATTTACGTCCACCGCACTAGCCAGTGGCGTAAGTCAGAGCAGCTTTTCATTTGCTATGGGGACCACAACCGGGGGGCGGCTGCCACTAGACAAATGCTGTCACATTGGGTGAGAGATGCTATTGCCCTAGCCTACGAGGCACGTGGTCACACTTCGCCTCTAGGAGTCAGGGCTCATTTGACCAGGGGGATTTCCTCATCAATTGCTCTGGCAAGGTCCCCTTGCAGCAAGTGTGTGATGCGGCAGATTGGTCCTCTCCGCACACATTTGTCAGATTTTATAGTTTGGATATCCATCTACTCCGGGCTCGCAGGTCCTCGAGTCAGCATCCCAAAGTTATGTGTGAGACCTCTTTGGCTATTGTGCGCACACGCTACACAAACTGGGGGCGTTGGTATTCGTTGGTATTCTTGTTCCCATAACATTTTCACGCAGCATCGAGTGTAGCTTTTGAAAAGGAATGTCTCGGCTCCAATGCTCCATGCTTCACAACCGGCTGAACACAGAGATGTTCCCATAGCGTTTTCACGCAGCATCTCGTTCCTGCTTTTTCAGGGAACAGAGTTACAGCAAAGTAATCCGAGACCCACTTTATTTATAGGTTCTTAGAATTAATTTCTTTGGAACTTTCAACAGTTTTTATGTTTATTATGTCATTTATTATGTAAACACTGCATTCGTGACTATATTTAAAATGCATTAAGTCTTGAGTGTAAGAAGCTGGAAGATAAAGGAAATAATACAACGATCCAAAAATAAATGTATTGTTTGTGGCTTTATCTCTTGCATTGCTCTATAAAGTTGAGTACATCTGCTGTTTCACTAGCTTCCCCAAATGATGGGAACTCCAGGTGAAGAAGTGGGCAAGCAGACATCTCACCCTAGATGGCGTCTGAGTAAAACCGAACTGCTGATCATCCCTGGTGATTCATCCCCCAATCAAGACCTTGTGATCTCCCAGGACAACAATCAGATCACTCCTTCAGCCACTGCCTACAATCTTGGGGTAACTGTGGACAATTATCTGACATTTTCCCCACACGTTGCTAACCTTACTTTCTTGTTCTTGTCTATTTATTCTTTACAACATCAGAAAAATCTGCCCATTTCTTTCTTCCCAGGTTACTCAGGTGCATGTTCAGTCCCTTGTTTTTTCAAGACCGGTCTACTGCAACTCACTCACAGATTAGTCACTGTCCACCATTCATCCTCTGCAGCTGCACGTCTTGTTTTCAACCTTCCCAAGTTCTCCCATACCACCCCACTCCACTTCTCCAATCTCTGAACTGGCTTGGTGTAGCTGCCCACATCAAATTCAAAACCCTAGATGCTCGCCTACAAAGTAAAAAATGTCCCAGCACCCACTTACCTCTCAGCTTTAATCACACCTTGCACCACACCACGTTCCTTCCGAACCTCCAGCACTGCTCGTCTCGTCCCACCGTCTCTCAGGGATTGAGGAAGACATTCATCCAGACTCTTTTCTGTTCTGGCACATAGGTGGTGGAATGAACTTCTTCTACATGTCTGTACAGCTGAGTCTTTGACTATCTTTTAACAGATACAACTCAAGACGTATCTGTTTCTTCCATACTTGGATTAATACTATATATACAGATGTGTGACAAGCAGTATTCTAGTTTTGTCGCCGCACCTCACGGCGACGGTATGCGTTTGCTGGCTTTTACCACTGAGTGGCGCTATATAACTATAGACCGACACGTCAGACCTTAGTTAATTCTCTCAAGGATTAATGAGCCGCAGCTCCTTTAGAGCTGCACATAGTAGCGGATGAAATCAAGTGTAACATTGTTCTTAAACGAATTCATAACCACAGTACTAAAATTATAGTCTAAATGTAGAATTTAAATTTGATTAGTATCGAATTTAAGCAAAGTAAATTAAGGGAACTGCCCTCTTGTGGTTCAGATCCTATTTGACTGATCATTATCAGTTTGTAGATTTAGATGGTGACCATTCCTCATGTTCTCAAGTGGAGTTTGGTGTTCTACAGGGTTCCGTTTTAGGCCCACTGCTTTTTTCCCTTTACATGCTTCCTCTGGGCAACATAAGTTGTAAACATGGTATTAGTTTTCATTGTTATGCTGATGACACACAATTATATGTCTCAGCAAAACCAGATGAGAAAAACCAGTTTGCTAAAATTGAGCAGTGTGTGCAGGACATAAGAGATTGGATGTTAATTAATTTTCTTATGCTTAATCCTGATAAGACAGAAGTTCTAGTCATAGGACGACAAGTAACTAGAAGTAAGCTTTCTGATCACATTGTAACTTTAGATGGCGTTCCTGTTCCATCAAGTGCAACAGTAAAAGACCTTGGTGTGATTATAGATTCCAGCCTTTCGTTTGAAGCACATGTAGATAATATTACCAGGATAGCTTTCTTTCACCTTAGAAATATTGCCAAGATAAGAAACATATTGTCACTAAATGATGCAGTCCTCTAGGTTGGACTATTGTAACGCCTTACTGTCTGGTTGTTCAACTAGGTGTATAAACAAGCTTCAGTTAGTACAGAATGCAGCAGCAAGAGTTCTCACTAAAACCAGAAGATACGAGCACATCACCCCTATCTTATCTACACTGCATTGGGTCCCTGTGAAATTTCGCATTGCTTTTAAGATACTACTTTTGACATTTAAAGCACTAAATGGTCTCGCGCCACAGTATTTGAGTGAACTGCTAGTGTCCTACGATCCGCCACGCCTACTTCGATCAAAGAATGCAGGCTGCTTGTCAGTACCACGTATTATTAAAACTGCAGCAGGTGGCAGAGCTTTTTCCTACAAAGCCCCAAAGTTATGGAATAGTCTTCCTATTATTGTTCGGGACTCAGACACAGTCTCAGTGTTTAAGTCTAGGCTAAAAACCTATTTATTTAGCCAAGTATTTTTGTAAATAGATTAGTCTTAAGTCAACACGCAGATCTGGGGGACTCATGGACGTAGAGTATTCTGGTGAACTGGTATGTTTACATGCTGTCTCCCTTTTAGTTATACTGTTATAGTTAGTTCTGCCGGAGTCCCTGCTTGCACTCTGCACTAAATATACATTCACCTTATACATGTTGACTGTGACCATACCTAACTGCCATCTCTCCTTATTTTCTGTTCTCTCCTCTTCTGCTCTCTCCTCTCTCTCTCTCCCTCTCTCCTTTCCCTCTTCTTGTCTCTCTGTCGAGCTATACATGTCACTCCTGAGTTGCCAGTGATCCAGACCCCTCTGCCCTCTGGACCCGTCTAACCAGTCCTGGAGTCCTGCTTCTGGTTGGAGATCTCGTCGCATGGATGCCCTGTGTGGTCTGCCTGGATTCGTGTGGTGGCTGGGGATGGTTTCCACGAAGACTGTCCTGTCCTCGATTGATGCTGACAGCTGTTCTCTGGGGACCTGTGACTTCAGTTGTTCGATAGGTCAAGACTTGAATTTCCTACACTCTACCTGAGCCTCCAGGAACAAACTGGACCCCTTTTAATTAAAATTTAAATTTTAACACATCTCCTGTTATACTGAATTTCCAGTCTTACACATTATTATGCTGTTCAATCCCTGCTATCCGTTATCACCCAGATGAGGATGGGTTCCCTGTTGAGTCTGGTTCCTCTCAAGGTTTCTTCCTATTACCATCTCAGGGAGTTTTTCCTTGCCACCGTCGCCCTCGGCTTGCTCATCAGGGACAATCTTATCATTTTGATTCATACACATTGCATACAAACTTACTTCTTTTTATTGTGTAAAGCTGCTTTGCGACAATGTCAATTGTTAAAAGCGTTATATAAATACATTGACTTGAATTGACTTGACTTTATAATCCGTTATCGTTCTTAGTCCCTGCCACAGGCTCCTAGAGTCAATCTGTTGGAGTTGTGACTATAGTTTCCTTCCGTAGCACTGCTTCGCCTCTTTCACCGCCTTCTTGACGTTATATGACGCAGCCTTGTACAGGTCCATGTCCCCCGACGCAAGTCCCGCGTTGTAGGCAGCGGTGCGAGATCTTAGAGTGTCGCGGATGGTTTTATCCACCGATGGCTTCTGATTGGGAAACGTTCTGATGGTCGTTTTTTGTACGGTATCATCCGTTAGTTTCCCGATGAAACTCACAACCACTTCTGTAAACACGTTGACGTCATCCGAGCTGTTTCGGAACATGTCCCAGTCTGCGTCATCGAGTGCGTCCTGTAGCACGGCCACCGATTGGTCCGTCCAGCGCGCGACCTCTCTCTGAACCTGGAACTTCTTGTTTGAGTCTTTGTTTATATTTTGGCATGAGGAAGATGGCCAACACCAACATCCGGTATGACGAACGCGGACATGACTTTGGCAAACGAGCTGAACACCTTTTATGCTCATTTTGAGGCTGCAGCTAAAGACGCTAGCAATGCTAATGCTAGCGGTGCTAATGGCTGCAGACAGGAAGTCACTGCCAGCACCGGAAATGCTTTCATCATTTCCGAGCATGATGTGAGGAGAGCCTTCAAAAGAGTGAACACCAGGAAAGCAGCAGGACCAGATGGCATCTCAGGTAGAGTCCTCAGAGCCTGTGCAGACCAGCTTGCACCTGTGTTCACAGAGATATTCAACATCTCCTTATCTCAGTCGGTGATCCCTACATGCTTTAAGGAGTCCATCATTGTTCCTGTTCCGAAGAAACCCCATCCTGCTTCCCTCAATGACTATCGACCTGTAGCCCTCACATCAGTCATGATGAAGTGCTTTGAACGGCTAGTCAGTCGTTGTGGGCCTGATCTCTGACAACGATGAGACGGCCTACCTGGAGGAGATTGGAAATCTGGAGAACTGCTGCCAGAGGAACAATCTACTCCTGAACGTTAGCAAGACAAAGGAGTTGCTAGTGGACTTTAGTACTAAGCAGGAGAGGAACTACCAGACCCCCGCAATCAACGAGAGACCAGTGGAGAGAGTGGACAGCTTCCGATACCTCGGTGTTCACATCACGCAGGACCTGTCATGGTCCTGTCACATCAACACCATGGTGAAAAAGGCCCGGCAGCGTCTCTACCACCTCAGATGCTTGAGAGACTTTAGACTGCCCTCTAAGGTGCTTAGGAACTTCTACTCCTGTACCATAGACAGCATCCTGACAGGAAACATCTCAACCTGGTTCGGGAACAGCACAATGCAGGACAGGAGAGCCCTACAGAGGGTGGTTCGATCAGCTGAACGTATCATCTGTACCAAGCTCCCTGACCTTCAGACGATCAACAACAAGCGGTGCTGGACCAAGGCCAGGAAGATAGTGAAAGACCTCAGTCATCCCAGCAATGGACTATTCTCTCTGTTGCGGTCAGGAAAGCGCTTCCGCTCCCTGAAGGCCAACACAGAGAGACTGAGGAGGAGCTTCTTCCCGCAGGCTATACGAGCTCTCAAACACAACACCATATAGGACCTACACTCACATACTTTCACATTTTGCACACCTCAGGACTGCAAACTTTTTAACTTTTACTTTTTACCAGGACGTACAATCCGTTTACACATGGAACATTTGAACATTTGCACACTTGCACATTTTGCACACTGTGAACTTGAACTGCAGCCTTGCACATTATCTTGAAAATAACTGGACACTACATATTTCTATCATATTCATTTACTATATATATTTTCTATTTCTATTTTTATTAGATTTTCTTTAACTTTTTTTATATTTATCTTATTCTAATATTTAATTTAATTTTTTATTCTTATCTGTATATTATGTAAATAAGTGTTTCTTATTTTCAAATCTCTTATTTCTTTTTTGTTGTAATATTGTAGGTCGACAGCAGTCGTATAAGCATTTCTACTTCATATCATACTGTGTATGACTGTGTATGTGGTGAATAAAATTTTAATTTGAAATGTTAACACAGTGAGCCTTTAGATTTTACCATGTGTAATTAGAAAGGCTATGCATGTAGGGTTTTGAGTCATCTTATATTTTGTGTTCTTTATATTTGTAGTAGATAATACCGAAATAAATTAAACTAAATGACCATAAAATTAAAACATTGTCAGGACATGCTACTGCGTAAGCAGATGTCGTTGTCATTTAGCCCTGCTTGTGTTTTTGCGGTATTATGAGAATGAAATGCAGTAGGCTGTTTTTGATCATCATAATTTTCTTTAATAAATAATGACCCCAGTTGCGCTGTACCACCGCTGGCAAAACCTTATGAAATACAAGTGAAACATTAAACGAATTTACAGTCACAGTACTAAAATTATAGTAATACATATAGCCGTTTCTTATTTGCATCAAATTTAAGCAAAGTAAATATATACTTGTTTCACGGCATGTGCCTGTGACGGGCGTGCGCCCAAATCAATATCGCTCCTCACTCACTCCAAAGCTCATTAGGTAGGCGTGCGAAGGTGTGCAGGTGTGCGAAGGACCGAGCGCTTCTCCTGCTGTTGTTTTTACCTTGAGTTTTTGGGTGTTTTCAGCGCTGCAAAGACATCTGGAAGCCTGGTTCTCTGCCTCTGCAGTTGTTTGGCTATTTTTGTGTTTGGAAGATAGCTAGCACTGAAAGTCTTTCGGCGACCGGCATGGAGCTCAAGTACACTATCCCGGAGTTGTTAAGTCACAACAATTATTCCATTCCAACGTGCATTGCTGCCATAAAAGAACTCGGACTTTTGTGCCGAACACGCTACGTTCATAGAAGTACTCGGCAAAAGTTTACCATCAGCCTGAGTGTTCTGCTTCATCCATTCCATCTGTATGGACCAATGTCGCTCATCAAACACGTCATTAGAGCAATGACGCTCCAGGTGTATATAGCTCGGAATACACCACGAGAAGCACCGCGAGATTTCTGTCGGACAGTTCGGGAAAATTTCCAAGATCACCACTCACAAAGCTGGATAGAAAACGCGGAGTGGATCTCAGTGTATTACGGCCATTACAGAAATATACTTCGCCAAAAATGCTCAAAATTTTACTTTTTAATTCACAATCTCTCTCAAATAAATCAGTTTTTATACAAGATCATATTATGGACAAAGGCTTGGATTTTATGTGTATAACAGAAACATGGCATCAGCCTGAGGTCTTTTTAGCATTAAATGAGGCGTGTCCTCACGGCTATAGCTACCTGGAGAAAGCCCGGAGCACTGGACGTGGTGGCGGCTTAGCTGTATTATACCGACAGCAACTGGATCTGTGTCCCCTTCCTGTGCCTACGCTGTCTTCATTTGAATGCCTTGCATTTAAACCTAAAGTCTCTCTTCCCATGACAATTCTGCTTATTTATCGACCCCCTAAACCAAACCCAGTGTTTATCACAGAGATCTATGATTTTCTTACATCTTTCTGTACCACTTCTTCCAGCACTATTATACTTGGTGATTTTAATGTTCATGTAGACACCCCCTCCTGCCATTTGGCAGCTACGTTTTTGCATCTACTGGACTGCCTCAATCTTCAACAACATGTTCATGTTCCTACAAATTCCAGAGGGCATATCCTGGATCTGGTTATTACAAATTCTGTCCCTATTAGCAACCTTTTGGTGTATGATCTGGGGATGTCTGACCACAAGGTCATTTTAATGGAGCTGTCACTCCCTTGTTCCCCCACTAAAACCAAACGGCAAGTATTTTACAGAAATTTGAAAAAGATCAACCCAGACACTCTGAGCAAAGATCTTCAGGATCTCTCCTCTGTTGAATGTTCCTCAGTCACCGAGTCAGTGGACTTTTACAACAAATCCCTCAGCACTCTCCTGCCCCTGTCATACATAGAACGGTCTGCTTCTCACGTTCAACCCCCTGGTATACATGTGAATTGCGGAAGATGAAGACAGCTGGGCGTGTTCTTGAGCGACGTTTACAGGCCTCAGGACTCGCTGTTCACAAGCAAGTTTACAGAGAACATCAAAAGGCCTATGCAAGTGCGCAGAGAGCTGCAAGATCACAGTTTTACTCAAATATCATTAACAATAACTCTGGAAATTCGAAACAACTGTTCTCTTCTATTAATCGCCTCCTGAAACCACAATTTCAATCCCATCTGGAAGCTACAGAGTAGAGATGCAATAACATCATTACTTTCTTCAGGAAAAAAGTGGCCACCATCCGCTCGTCAATATCCAGTTCCTCTGCACTGCCTGACTTGATGGATGACCCACGCCCAGGGATTTTTCAACATTTCAGCTGTTTTTCTGAAGTTTCACAGCAAGAGGTTGAGGTCATTATCAGAAAGATGAAACCATCAAATTGTACTTTGGACCCTTTTCATGCAGTTCTGGTTAAATCCAACCGCTGTGCCATAAGTCATTTGATTACCAGGATCATAAATCACTCTCTCCAGTCTGGCTATGTTCCCCCTTCACTGAAAACTGCTGTCATCAGGCCACTTCTTAAGAAATCCACCTTAGATCCAGAAGTGCTTGCAAACTACAGGCCTGTTTCTAACCTCCCTTTCCTTTCAAAAGTTCTGGAAAAAGTAGTGTCTGCACAGCTTCAGTCTCATCTGAAACAAAATGATTTGTTTGAGAAATTCCAGCCTGGTTTCCGCCCCTGTCACAGCGTGGAAACAGCTCTGGTAAGAGTCCCGAATGACCTGCTGATGTCGGCGGATGTCGGCTCTCCATCTGCCGGCCTTTGATACTGTTGACAACATTTTTCTTTACAGATTACGTCATACTGTAGGTCTCTCTGACTCTGTTTACAACTGGCTCTCATCTTATATTACCGGAAGAACGGAGCATGTTGCCCTGGGAGACGCTAAATCCGCTACTCACAGTGTTACCTGTGGTGTTCCTCAGGGCTCAGTGCTCGGTCCTATGTTGTTTATATTGTATATGCTTCCTCTGGGCTGTGTCATCAGCCAGCACAAAATTTTATTTCATTGCTATACTGATGATACTCGGCTTTACCTCAGGATAAACTCAACCTCCTCATCCACTCCGCCATCACCCACTTTGACCCTCTGTTTGGAGGTGGTAAAGTCATGGATGAAGCAAAATTTCCTGCAGCTGAACAGTTCTAAGACTGAAGCTATTTTAGTAGGCACCCCACACAAGGTTAGGACATTCAACATCACTAGCATCACCTTTTCCGGTCAGAATATCCCGTTGTCGACATTTGTTATTAACCTCTGAGTTAAAATGGACTCTCATTTGACATATGAGGCCCATATCAAACATCTGTGTAAGACATCTTTTTTTCACCTCAGGAACATTGCTAAACTGCGTCCAGCACTTACATTTGCAGATGCGGAAAAGTTAGTCCATGCGTTTGTCTCCTCCAGGCTGGACTTCTGCAATGCTCTCCTCATTGGGACTTCTGGAAAAAGCCAAAAAAAACTGCAATATATTCAAAACTGCGCTGCTAGGATCCTGATGCGAGCACGTAAATATGATCATATTACGCCCATCCTTAAATCTCTTCATTGGCTGCCTGTTTCATTCAGAATTGAATACAAGGTTGCTCTTCTTACTCACCAGTGCATCTATGGGGATGCCCCTCCCTATCTCTAAGAACTTATCACTTCACATACATCTTCACGAAACCTCCGCTCTGTCTCAGGTCATCTTCTGAAACCGCCGAAGACCAAGCTTCATACCATGGGAGATCAGGCTTTTTGCTCAGCTTCACCTAGACTGTGGAATGCTCTCCCTGAGTATTTGAAGATGCCACAGACTGTTGATGATTTTAAATCTGGTCTTAAAACTTACCTTTTTATTAGAGCTGTTGAGTAGAAATAATTTGTAGAACTTTGAGATTTGCCTCAAATATAAAGTGCATTATAAATAAAATGTATTATTATTATTATTATTATTATTATTATTGTATTGTTTTTAATCACTCTATACACAACCCGTGATTTTTATGCTATTTTACAAATGAAAATACAAATGGTCTATTCTTTTGTTTTTTATTTTCATCTTTTATAAAATTTTTATATTTTATTTAAAAAATACCAAAGAAAATAGTGTATAGAGTCATTAAAACAATACAATTCATGTTATGATAAGGAAAATCTTAATTTCTTCCATTCCAGTGATTAAAAACGGTAACAAAGTCAATTTTAGAATCTGGAATCCAGAAGATGAAATTTACACAAATTTAAAAAGAGGCCTGAAGCACTGCAGGTCTTCAGAAGAGCCTCAGATCCAAGAGGGTCTTAAAGTGGGGAGGGGTGCATTTTAGTTTCTCTGAATGTATAGGTGAGAATGTCTCAGGTTACTTGGCTGTAACCCTGTTCCCTTATAAAGCGGGAACGAGATGCTGCGTGAAAACGCTATGGGAACATCTCTTTGTTGCCCGGTTGTAAAGCTTGTGCATGTCAAACCCGCCGAATACCTTCGGCTTATAACCTGTGCAGGCATGACGTCACCGAATAAGGTGCACCTGCAGGTTATAAATAGGAGTGAACCGGAAACATCCTCAGGTCAATTTTGTCTGAAGGACGTCCAGGTACGCCAGCAGTGCGGCATCGGAACGCAGCATCTCGTTCCCGCTTTATCAGGGAACAGGGTTACAGCCAAGTAACCCGAGACGTTCTCTTTCAAAAGCTACACTCGATGCTGCATGAAAACGCTATGGGAACGAGAATACCAACGCCGCCGCACTGCAAGTGTCTGGACCCCCAGGTTGTGTAGCGTGTGCGCACAAGCCGAGGAGGTCTCAGACCTAGCTCTGGGATGCTGAGTCAAGGATCCGCGAACCTGGAGTAGCATTGACATCCAGACTATAAAACCTAACAAACGTGTGTGGAGAGGACCAGCCCACCGCATCACACACCTGCTGCAGGGGTACGCCTCTTGTCAAGGCAATCGATGAGGCAATCCCCCTGGTTGAATGAGCCCTGATTCCCAGAGGCGAAGTGTGACCACGCGCCTCATAGGCTAGGGCAATGGCATCTCTCACCCAGTGTGACAGAGTCTGTCTAGTGGCAGCCGCCCCCCGGTTGCGACCCCCATGGCAAATAAAGAGCTGCTCTGATTTACGCCACTGGCTAGTGCGGTGGACGTAGATCCGAAGAGCACGTACTGGACACGGTAAGTGAAGTCTTTCCTGCTCCGGAGCTGTGAAAGGCGGAGGACAGAAGCAGGTAATCTTAGGGCTCTAGGACAGCATAGGTTCTCTAAGATAGTGGTACATGCTGGAGCTAATGATATACGCCTTCGTCAGTCAGAGGTTAGTAAGAGTAACTTTACAGAGGTGTTTAAAATAGCGAAGGCAATGTCTGATGAAGTAGTTTGCTCTGGTCCCATCCCAATGAGACGTGGTGACATAGCTTACAGCAGGTTATGGTCGCTGAACCGCTGGATGTCCAGGTGGTGCTCCGAAAACAACGTGGGCTTCATAGACAATTGGAAGACCTTTGAGGGCAAAACTGGCCTGTTAGGGCGGGACGGTGTCCATCCCACTCGGGAAGGTGCTGCTCTCATTTCTTGCAGTATAGCACATAGTCTCAGAAGAGGCCTAGTTAATCGGTGACAATCCAGAGCCCAGGCCAGGGAGCAGACAGACAGGCTAAACCAACCGTCTGCTAGCTGCAGAGAGTCGTCACTCAGGGTTCATCATATTGAGACTGTGTCTGTTCCCCGAGCTAAACATAAATTTAGAAAGACTCAGAAAGTCTGTTTTAGTAATTTAATTAACATAGATACCACAAACTCAGACTACACTGAATGCGCAGCCGGCAACTCTGATCTGAAGCTAGGACTGTTAAATATTAGATCTCTCGCATCTAAAGCAGTTATTGTTAATGAAATTATCACAGATCAGGA
Organism: Clarias fuscus; assembly: GCA_030347435.1. Lineage (NCBI taxonomy): Eukaryota > Metazoa > Chordata > Actinopteri > Siluriformes > Clariidae > Clarias > Clarias fuscus. The sequence goes on along the minus strand of CM059210.1, from coordinate 134,661 downwards.
GTTTGATATCTTATGTTTAACAGAAACCTGGATTAAACAGGACGAGTATGTAGCTCTAAATGCAGCTAGCCCTCCTGGATACAGCTACATACACCAGCCTCGGCTAACTGGTAGAGGAGGAGGAGTCGCAGTTATTTATAACGATAATCTGTCTCTCGTACAAAAACACAGTTTTAAATCTAATGCATTTGAAGTTCTCTATAGTAACATAAAGTCAGCTCAGTCGATCCCGCTAATCATCATTTACAGACCCCCAGGGCCATACTCGGAGTTTCTCTGCGAATTTGCAGATTTCCTCTCAAACCTTGTTGTTTCTGTAGACAAAGCGTTAATTGCTGGAGACTTTAATATTCATTTTGAGAATCCAGAAGACCCTCTGAGAACAGCATTTATGTCCTTACTGGACTCAGTAGGAGTAAATCAGTGTGTAGTAGGACCCACTCATAAAGCAGGTCACACTTTAGATTTAATATTATCCTTCGGATTAATTATAGGAAATATAACCACAATTCCACAGTCTGAAGTTATCTCAGATCACTACCTTGTCTCGATTAAAGCGTGTTATAGTAATAATGTATGCAGCACAGCACTGCGCTTCCACCTTAAACGTACATTTACATCAAATAACGCACAGAGCTTTATCAATAATCTTCCAGAATTATCAACTTTGATTGGATCGCCATCTGACTTCACTGAACTCGAACAGGCGAATGAATATCTAGAGTCAGCACTTCGTTATAGCTTAGATAATGTAGCTCCAGTTAAAAGGAAAATGATTAGAGATAAGAAACTCGCTCCTTGGTATAATGACCACACACGTGCTTTAAAACAAACCGCTCGAAAATTCGAATGTAAATGGCGCCAAACTAAATTGATAGTATTCAAAATAGCTTGGAAGGAGAGCATCCTGAACTATAAAAAAGCTCTCAGTGATGCTAGATCAACGTATCTCTCCACTCTTATAGAAAATAACAAAAACAACCCGAGATTTTTATTTAATACCGTAGCTAACTTAACTAAAAACAAGACCACTGCAGAAATCTCCACAACAACATCATGCAGTAGTGAGGATTTCATGAACTTTTTCAATAATAAAATCATAAATATTAGGCAAAAAATTCAGGCTTTGAAAACAGACAATTTAAATAATTCAGATGATCTAACCACATCACATCAGAACTTAGAACACTTTACTCCCCTTGAAGCGAGGGAACTAATTTCACTCATCTCTTCTTCAAAATCGTCAACCTGTATATTAGATCCTATACCGACACATTTTCTCAAACAGATAGTACCAGCAATAATAGAACCCCTGTTGAAAGTAATTAACTGTTCACTCAGTAGTGGGTATGTCCCCAAATCCTTTAAATTAGCCGTTATTAAACCGCTAATCAAGAAACCTGACCTTGACCCCTGTCTGCTTTCTAATTACAGGCCGATATCAAACCTTCCCTTTATCTCCAAGATTTTGGAAAAGGTAGTATCACAGCAGCTATGTTCACATCTACACAGAAATAGCATAAATGAACTGTATCAGTCAGGATTTAGGCCTCATCACAGCACAGAGACAGCACTTGTTAAAGTAGTAAACGACCTCCTATGGGCCACTGATCAGGGTTGCGTCACTATACTTGTGTTACTGGACCTCAGTGCAGCTTTTGACACCATTGATCATAGTATTCTCCTTCACAGATTAGAAAAGGTAGTAGGAATTAAGGGAACCGCCCTCTTGTGGCTCAGATTCTATTTGACTGATCGTTATCAGTTTGTAGATTTAGATGGTGACCATTCCTCATGTTCTCAAGTGGAGGTTGGTGTTCCACAGGGCTCAGTTTTAGGCCCACTGCTTTTTTCCCTTTACATGCTTCCTCTGGGCAACATAATTCGTAAACATGGTATTAGTTTTCATTGTTATGCTGATGACACACAATTATATGTCTCAGCAAAACCAGATGAGAAAAACCAGTTTGCTAAAATCGAGCAGTGTGTGCAGGACATACGAGATTGGATGTTAATTAATTTTCTTCTGCTTAGTCCTGATAAGACAGAAGTTCTGGTCATAGGACCACAAGTAGCTAGAAGTAAGCTTTCTGATCACACTGTAACTTTAGATGGCCTTTCTGTTCCATCAAGTGCAACAGTAAAAGACCTCGGTGTGATTATAGATTCCAGCCTTTCGTTTGAAGCTCATGTAGATAATATCACCAGGATAGCTTTCTTTCACCTTAGAAATATTGCCAAGATAAGAAACATATTGTCACTACATGATGCAGAAAAACTAGTTCATGCTTTTATCACCTCTACGTTGGACTATTGTAATGCCTTACTGTCTGGTTGTTCAACTAGGTGTATAAACAAGCTTCAGTTAGTACAGAATGCAGCAGCGAGAGTCCTCACTAAAACCAGAAGATACGAGCACATCACCCCTATCTTATCTACACTGCATTGGCTCCCTGTGAAATTTCGCATCAATTTTAAGATACTACTTTTGGCGTATAAAGCATTAAATGGTCTCACGCCGCCGGATCTGAGTGAACTGCTAGTGTCTTACGATCCGCCACGCCTACTTCCATCAAAGAATGCAGGCTGCCTGTCAGTACCACGTATTATTAAAACTACAGCAGGGGGTGGAGCTTTTTCTTACAAAGCCCCAAAGTTATGGAATAGTCTTCCTATTAATGTTCGGGACTCGGACACAGTCTCAGTGTTTAAGTCTAGGCTAAAAACCTATTTATTTAGCGCAGCATTTTTGTAAATAGATTAACCTTAGGTAAAGGAGCAGATCTGGGGGACTCATGGACGTAGAGTATTCTGGTGAACTGGTATGTTTAGATGCTGTCCTCCCCACTCTCATTGTTCACTCAGGTTTGTTGACGGTGAGGTGATTGGTTGCTTTACATCTCAGTTCCCCCTCATGTCTGTGTTTCCTTCTGGCTCTCCCTTTTAGTTATGCTGTTATAGTTAGTCCTGCCGGAGTCCCTGCTTGCACTTTGCACTGAATACATTCACCTTATACATGTTGACTGTGACCAGACCTAACTGCCATCTCTCCTTATTTTCTGTTCTCTCCTCTTCTGCTCTCTCTTCTCTCTCTCCTTTCCCTCTCTCTGTCTCTCTGTCGAGCTATACATGTCACTCCTGAGTTGCCAGTGATCCAGACCCCTCTGCCCTCTGGACCCGTCTAACCCGTCCTGGAGTCCTGCTTCTGGTTGGAGATCTCGTCGCATGGATGCCCCGTGTGGTTTGCCTGGATTCCTGTGGTGGCTGGGGATGGTTTCCATGAAGACTGTCCTGTCCTCCACTGATGCAGACAGCTGTTCTCTGGGAACCTGTGACTTCATTCGATAGCTCAGGACTGGAATTTCCTACAGTCTACCTGAGCCTCCAGAACAAACTGGACTCCTTTTAATTTTAATTTAAACACATCTCCTGTTACACTGAACTTCCAGTCTTACACATTATTATGCTGATCAATCCCTTCTCTCCGTTATCACCCAGATGAGGATGGGTTCCCTGTTGAGTCTGGTTCCTCTCAAGGTTTCTTCCTATTACCATCTCAGGGAGTTTTTCCCTCAGCACCGTCTCCCTCGGCTTGCTCATCAGGGACAATCTTATCATTTTGATTCATACACATTGCATACAAACTTACTTCTTTTATTGTGTAAAGCTGCTTTGCGACAATGTCAATTGTTAAAAGCGCTATACAAATAAAATTTAATTGAATTGAATTAAAGGTCTCTATTGCAGCGGAAACTTGACTAATTTTTATTAAATGTGACACAGATGATTGTGATGTTTAATTTCTTAAACCTAACAAATGTATCACTGATGTTTATGTTCATCTTGATGTTAACGTTATGAAGCCCTAAAGCTGTCCTGGAACTTGTAGCATGCAGCTTATTGTTCTGAGGGAAAGGGCACTAAATAAAGTATGATACAAAATAGAAAAAAAAAAAGAAAGAAGATTTAGAATATAGAAAACACACACACACACACACACACACACACACACACACACACACACACACACACAGTAATGTGTTGATATGGTAATAGTGGTGATAATGGAGATCAGATGGAGGGTAGAGATTAGATTCAGTAAAAGCTGCAGGCAAATATTCACATTCACGCACACACACACACACACACACACACACACACACACACACACACACACACACACATACACAAACTCTCGATCATCACACTAATGCACTGCACTGAGCAACTGTCTCCTGACTATGTGTTTGTGCACGGATTGTGTGTGTGTGTGCATTTTGTGTATTATATTATTTCTCTGAGCTTAAAATACTGTATATATTTATGCAATATTAAAGTATATTAAAATATATAAAATATTAAACTCCCTTTCACTTTACAGTGCTGTGGTCATGGGTAGAAATTATATAGCAAACTGAAACGCACACAGACACACACAGTGAATTTCGATGGGTGATTTGTCCTTCTGGGCATTTCCCTTTTGAGGAATAACTGTGTGTGTGTGTGTGTGTGTGTGTGTGTGTGTTTGTGCCACAGTGCCACAGTGAGAGAGAGAGAGAGAGAGAGAGAGAGAGAGAATCTGTCTTTGTCACTGTGCTGCAAATACACCCCTAACTCCATTACATTTATTACTGATATTTATCATCAGACAGCAGGCGGTGTGTGTGTGTGTGTGTGTGTGTGTGTGTGTGTGTGTGTGTGTGTGTGTGTGTGTGTGTGTGTGCGTGTGTGTGCCACATAAACACCATCACAAATGTCCCACATTCGCCAATGTAGTCATATCCTAAACCACACACTCCATTCACTCTATCCGTCCTGGAGTGACCTGGTGCATTGTGGGTAATTTGCATCCGTTAGAGTTCAAGGATTAGATACTAACCTGCTGCAGTACACACGACTCAAAAATCTATGTGTATGAGTGTGTCAGGAAGACGTTTTACAGCAGCAGATATTTTGGAAACACAGGAATACACACATCTGTTGATCTGAAGCACAGCTGGAGGACTTGAACAAATAAAGACAGGAAGTGAAGTTTGAATCTGAGCTGATTAGTGAGACGACAAAAGTAAAACGTAAACAGAGGGCAGATAAAAAGAGGGCAAAAACAGGTGATAAAAGAAAATATAAAAACAACAAAAAAGGAAAAAAGGACGTTTTTCTTCAGTTGCTTTGGCTCATTTCTCACAGTTCCCTGTGCAATTCTCTAAACATGGCCTATACTGATTTAGTTTTCATGCATAAGTGAAATTTTCCTCCACAACACTTTTTTTTTGCAAAAGGTAATATTTTTATCACTCTGTTAGTCAGTGGCACCTAAATAAGAGTCCCACACTCACTGTGTTTAGTGACCAGGTTAAATACTGATGCACTGTAAACAAACAAACAAAAAAAACATCCCAGCTCAACATAAACAAGTTTAGTAACAAGTTTCACAGCTTTTTTAAGTTTATTAAATTTTTAGAGAAAGTTGCTGGGCAAAGTATTTCACATTGCTGTTTAGTTGACACAACATGTACCCAGGTCAAAATCAAGTTGACTCAACTTGTAATTCAAATATTTTAAACAGCTCAAGTAGTGCTGGTTGTGGGCTCAATTCATTATATTCATATAATTCATTAAATTGATTATATTATTATAAAATTATTATAACCTTTCCCCTATTCAAAAATTTATATTGTCGATCATTGTAGCCCACTGATGTAGTTGGTTCAGGTTCACGTTTTTCTACAAAACAACTTGGCCCAACAGTGCCCAAACAATTAAAACAAGAGAATTCTTGTAAAGACAAAGAAGATACATTTCACAGAATATCTAGTTATGATTAGAATAGAGAGTGTTTCTGGAATTCTAATGATGTGTTAAAGCTATGCTTTGTTTCATATTCAAAAGGGTTTGATATTTTCAAGGGTTTTACTTTGTTGTCCTCAGAAGTAACTACATGTTTAGAGTGATGTTCATTCAGTTAAGTCCTAAGTTATCTTGTTGCTAACAACGACAAAGGTAAGTACAAACTGAAAATGATACCATTCAGTTATTGCACGTAGTTGTTAGAGAACAAGTAGCTGATTGAGTTGTTTAGAAAACTGCATGGTCAGAAACAAAATCGGGGTACTGATTCATCCCATTCATTTAAACTGTGGGATTTAGCACTTCTGCAGGACCCGTAGTGCATAGTGAAACAACCAGATTCACATTTGTGTTCATGAGTCCAAGGATTCGTTGGATTCTAAGGATTTGTTTATGCAATACATCAAACCATACCCGATAGCCTCTTTGTTAAAACTAATAAAAATAAGAATTTCAGATACATTTGATATATTTATATAGTCATTTTAACCATTTTCTTTATTTTAAAAGGATTTTAAATGAAAGGTAATATTTTTTCTTAATTAACATATTTATATTTGCCCACAGGCCAAAGGGCACTGATGGCTTAGTGATAGGTTTCTCACCTGTCCTGCCGAAGGCCTGGGTTCGATGCAATGCCAGTCCCAAGCCTGGATAAAATGGGAGGGTTGCATCAGGAAGGGCATCCGGTGGATAACCTGTGCCAAGCTTGTGTGTGGACTGGGTGGTCTGCAGTGGCGATCCCTTGCTGGGAGCAGTCGAGACAACAGCATATTAACCTAAAGGCCGAATTCTCAGTGATTTGCATTTCTGACGTTGCTTTTTTTTACATTGTTTGTTATATTTATCATTGTAAACGTATTTCTATGTGCAATTGTCATTGAAATAAACATTTGACATTGGTAATTCTTGATTCTCAGGCACTTATATTTTATGGCCAGAAACAAAAGAGACTCAAAATACTATACGTGTAAACTATTTATGTCCTGGCTGATTCATCTGAACCCTGGGATTCGGCGAATCCGTCGGACCCACAGCACGTAGTAAAACAGCTGAATCAGTGTGTGTGAGATTCATGAGTCCAAGGATTCGGTGGATTCCAAGGATTCGGTGGGGGTCCTCAAGTGATTCAAAGGACTTGTGAGACTCAGATCTGTCCAGTGAATGATTCAGAAGGATTTAATACCATTAATGGATCTGGGTTTCTCATCTGAATTACTCATTTCTAAAGCGCCACTACTCCCTATCTGTTTTCGAACTTTTCTTAGCTGCGCGCTCGCCCGGCTGTGTATATGGGGTGGATAAGCACTGGCTTTATTTTATGGGATTTGTGCAGCACTGGCTCTTCTGCGGGATTGAACCAGATGGACGGGCTGGCCTTTGACCCCTGAGCCTGTCATCATTTTACTGGGCTATCATCAGTGTTAAACAGGTGGTGCTAATGTTATGTATATACTGTGGGCCAATAATTATGAGAAACCTAAATTAGAAAAAAAAAAGTAAAAAAAAAAAAACTAAATTAGATCCTAATGAAATAAGAAATTACAGGCTGATTTCAAACCTTCTGTTTATATCTAAAATTTTAGAAAAGGTTGTGTCAGCTCAAGTATGCTCCTTCTTACAGGAAAACGATATCTTCAAAGAATTTCAGTCAGGTTTGAGGCATCATTATGGTACAGAAACTGCACTAGTTTAAATCACAAATTCAATTCAATTAAATTTTATTTGTATAGTGCTTTTAACAATTATTATTGTCGCAAAGACGTTTTACACAATCCAAAGAAATTATGAAAGTTTGCATGAAATGTGATTATGTATAATTCAAAATGGTTAGATATTCCCTGATGAGCGAGCTGCGAGTGACGGCACTGAGGGAAAAACTCCCTGAGATAGCAATAGGAAGAAACCTTTAGAGGAACCAGACTCTACAGCAGGAGTCTTCAACTCCAATCCTGGAGGGCCAGTGTCAAACACAGTTTGGTGATTCTTCTTCTCAGCTGATTCAACTAATCTGTTAATTACTAGGTTCAGTGGGTGTGTTTGGGTGTTGGTGAATTACAAACTGATAATGGATAGCAGGGATATCGTACTGTGTTTTAGGAGGCTGAAAGTTCAATATAACAGAAGATATCTAAGTTCAATTCAATTCAATTTAATTCAATTTTATTTGTATAGCACTTTTAACAATTGACATTGTCGCAAAGCAGCTTTACACGATCAAAAGACGTACGTTTGTATGAAATGTGAATGTGTATGAAACCTTGAGAGGAACCAGACTCAACAGGGAACCCATCCTCATCTGGGTGATAACGGAGAGCAGGGATTGATCAGCATAATACTGTGTAAGACTGGAAGTTAAGTATAACAGGAGATGTGTTTAAATTAAATGTCCAGTTTGTTCCTGGAGGCTCAGGTAGAGTGTAGGAAATTCCAGTCCTGAACTATCGAGCGACTGAAGTCACAGGTCCCCAGAGAACAGCTGTCTGCATCAGTCTAAGACAAGACGGTCTTCATGGTAAAGTGGAACCGTCCCCAGCCACCACACGCATCCCAGGCAGACCACACGGGGCATCCATGCGACGAGATCTCCAACCAGAAGCAGAACTCCAGGACGGGTTAGACAGGTTCAGAGGGCAGAGGGGTCTGGATCACTGGCAGCTCAGGAGCGACATGTATAGCTCGACAGAGAGACAGGGAGAGGGAAAGGAGAGAGGGAGAGATAGAGGAGAGAGCAGAAGAGTAGGAGAGATAACAGTTAGGTCTGGTCACAGTCAACATGTATAAGGTGAATGTATATTTAGTGCAAAGTGTAAGCAGGGACTCCGGCAGGACTAACTATAACAGCATAACTAAAAGGCAGAGCCAGAAGGAAACACAGACATGAGGGGGAACTGAGATGTAAAGCAACCAATCACCTCACCATCAACAAACCTGAGTGATCAATGAGAGTGGGGAGGACAGCATTTAAACATACCAGTTCACCAGAATACTCTACGTCCATGAGTCCCCCAGATCTGCTCCTTTACCTAAGGCTAATCTATTTACAAAAATGCTGCGCTAAATAGGTTTTTAGCCTAGACTTAAACACTGAGACTGTGTCTGAGTCGCGAACATTAATAGGAAGACTATTCCTTCCTATTCCATATTTATAAGTAAATATGGAGTCCAGTTCGTTATTGGAGGCTCAGATAGACTGTAGGAAACTCCAGCCCTGAACTATCCTAAGTCCGTAGAGTACCACTTCATGGTAAAGTGAAACCAACCAGGATGAGTCGAACAGGTCCAGAGGGCAGTGGGGGCTACATCACTGGCAGCTCAGAGGCGGCATGTTTAGCTCAACAGAAAGAATTATGGTCACAGTTACTTCAGCAGGACTAACTATGATAGCATAACTAAAAGGGAGAAGCAAACACATACATGAGGCGGAACTGGGATGTAAAGCAAACAATCACTCCACCGTCATTGAGTGATCAGTGAGAGTGTGGAAGACAGGATCCAAACATACCATATTTTCAAGTTCTATTTTTTGAGCAGTCTGTTTTAATGTGTGGGTCATCATTACCACAGGTAATTATTTACATTAATGCTACATTATCTAAAGAATAATGGAATGATGACTCTGAATCACCATCTGACCTCATGCAACTCAGGTGGCTAAATGTTTAATTACTGCTTGTGGCTCTGGGATAAAAATTTGCAGTAGCCGACATGTAGCACACAAATATTTTTGCCATAAAGTCCCTTTCAGACATGCACCCACAAATTTTTGTGAATTGTCTGGGGTCAGGTTTGTGTCTGAATGCTGACTCAGAAATCATAATAGGTCGACCCCAGAAACTTTATAGATTGCTTTCAACACAGAACAAGTCTAAGCTGCTTGGGGAACTTACAGCATGCACATGACTATATGATCTCTGTAATCTGGAAAATGAAGAGTTATGTTGGCAGATTGATTGGGCTTACCCCTTTGACTAAGAAACACATTCAAGCTCCAAAAAGTGAAGTTTTGTTTTATTTATTTTATTTTATTTTTTTACAAATGGTAAAGTGTTTTCATAAGAAGTGTTTGGAGTATATCAGTGTGAATTTTGTGTTATACAACTCCAACTCACCCAGAATTTGCACAGTATACTGTATGTCAGTCTGCGGTTGTGTTTGTGTCAGTGGAAATATATAATTTAGTTCCTATTAAAAATTTTGCTTGAGATTTAATTTTGAAAATCCAAACCCCAATTCAAATAACCCTAACCCTAACCCTTTCAGCTAGGGCGGCACGGTGGTGTAGTGGTTAGCACTGTCGCCTTGCACCTCCTGGGTCCGGGTTCGATCCCCGGCCAGGCTTGATTAACATCTCTGTGTGCATGGAGTTTGCATGTTCTCCGCGTGCTTGGTGGGTTTCCTCCGGGTACTTCGGTTTCCTCCCACATTCCAAAGACATGTAGGTTAGGCTAATTGGAGTTCCCAAATTGCCCGTAGTGTGTGAATGAGTGTGTGAGTGTGTGTATGTCTGTGTGCCCTGCGATGGATTGGCACCCTGTCCACCCTGTCCATTGCCCCGTGCCATAAGTCTCCTGGGATAGGCTCCAACCCCCCGTGACCCTGAATACAGGATTAAGCGGTAATGATGATGATGAGTGAGTGAGTGAATGTCTTTCAGCTGTTCCCTTTCAGGGGTCACCACAGCGAATCATCTGCCTCTGCATCCCCTTATCTCACACCATCTAACTTTCTGTCCTCTCACTGCATCCATAAATTTCCCCCCTTGGTCTTCTTCCAGATCCTATTATTCCCTGATATTCCCTTGCTCATCAGGGAATATCAGACCAGCTGCCTGGGAGTTCCAACCTCAGCATCCTTCTACCAATATGCTCACTATCTCTCCTCTGAACACGTCCAAATCACCTCAATCTGTCCTCTCTGACTTTATCTCCAAAACATCTAACATGCGTTGTCCCTCTGATGAACTCCTTCTTGATCCTATCCATCCTTGTCACCCCTGAAGAGAACTTCAACATTCTTTTATTTAGTGACACTGTCTCTAAGCCGTACAGCATTGTTGGTCTCACTGTCCTGAACACGTTTCCTTTCATTCTCACTTATACCTCCATCTCTCTCTATTTTCTGCCACCTGTTCCCTGCTCTTGCTACAAAGCACAGTCTCATCTGCAAGCATCATAGTCCATGGTGAGTCCTGTCTAACCTCATCTGTCATCCTGTCCATCACCAGAGCAAACAAGAAGGGGCTCTGAGCTGATCCTTCATGCAAACCTACCTCCACCTTGAACTCTTCTGTCACACCTACAGAACATCTCACCACTGTCTTACAGCTCTCATAAATGTCCTGCACCACTCTAATAAACTAATATATTCCAACCTGCCTGTACACACTTCTTCAACTCCTTTCCACACTCACCATTACTCTGGACCATTGACCCCAAGTACTTAAAGTCCTGCACCTTCTTTACTTCTGCTCCCTGTAGCCTCAGCGTTCAACTTGTGGACGTCTTGCTACAGCTAACCTTCATTCCTCTGCGTTCCAGAGTAAAACCTCCACCTCTCTAGATTTTTCTCCACCTATTCCCTGCTCTCGTTACAAAGCACAATCTCATCTGCAAGCATCATAGTCATCATAGCACTCCCATCTAACCTCATCTGTCATCCTGTCCATCACCAGAGCAAACAAGAAGAGGCTCTGAGCCGACCCTTATGCAAACCTACCTCCACCTTGAACTCTTCTGTCACACCTACAGCACATCTCACTACTGTCTTACAGCTCTCATACTTGTCCTGCACCACTCTAAGACTTCCTCATGCAATAATTCAATTCAATTCAATTTTATTTGTATAGTGCTTTTAACAATTTTCATCGTCGCAAAGCAGCTTTACACAATCAAAAGAATTATTTAAGTTTGTATGAAATGTGAATGTGTATGAATCAAAAAATGGTCAGACAGTCCCTGATGAGCAAGCCGTGGGCGACAGTGGCAAGGAAAAACTCCCTGAGATGGCAGTAGGAAGAAACCTTGAGAGGAACCGGACTCAACAGGGAACCCATCCTCATTTGGGTGAAACAGAAAGCAGGAATTGATCTGCATTCATACTATGTGTTAGGTGGCATGCACTTCACTATAATAGTTGTTAATAGATGTTAATTAATGTTAATATGGAGTCCAGGAAGTTATTGGAGGCTCAGGTAGACTTGTAGGAAATTCCAGTCCTGAACTATCGAGCGACTGTAGCCAAGTCCACATAGAAACGGCTGTCAACATCATGGGAGACCAGAACCGTCTTCCTGGATACACCTTAATAAAATGGGAATGGTTGGTAATATTAACGTCCTGTTTGTGGAACATTAGTATATGTGAGGGGGCAAACTTTTCAAGATGGGTGGTGACCATGGTGGCCTTTTGAAAGTCGGCCATCTTGGATCCAACTTTTGTTTTTTCAATCGGAAGAGGGTCATGTGACACATCAAACTTATTGGGAATTTCACAAGAAAAACAATGGTTTGCTTGGTTTTAACGTAACTTTATTCTTTCATGAGTTATTTACAAGTTTCTCTTTGTTCACAGCCATTGACATGTCGAAGAGACATGTCGGATTGAAATTGTGTTGATATCTGGTGAACGCAGTAACCGGGTCATTGCAGCAGATTTCAATGCAAGACACCCTACGAGACCACCCATCTCCCATGCTACAGTTAGCAAACTGCTTGCTAAGTTTTGTGAAACTGGTTCAGTGTTGGATTTGCCAAAATGTGGACGCATGAAAACTGTCACTAATGAACAAACATCAGTGGCTGTCCTAGCTTCATTCAGCAAGAGCCCACAGCGTAGCACTCGCTGCATGTCACTGGAGAGTGGCATTAGTCGAACATCCCTTCGGCGGATATTAGCTACTCACAAATGGCACCCTTACAAACTCCAGCTACTGCAGCATCTCAACGAGGATGACCCAGATCGGCGCACACAATTTGCAGAATGGGCAAAACAAAAATTGGAACAGGACCCTCAGTTCACGCAGAAGATTTTGTTCAGTGATGAGGCAAACTGTTATGTGAATGATGAAGTTAACAAACAAAACCACCGCTATTGGTCTGACACTAACCCACATTGGATAGATCCCTCCAAGACTGTTGGAACAAAAAAAGTGATGGTATGGTATGGTATATGGGGTACAAAGATAGTGGGGCCATTCTTCATCAATGGAAACCTCAAGGCCACTGGATATTTGAAATTGCTACATGATGATGTGTTTCCCTCTTTATGCACTGAAGCTGGCACGTTCCCTGAGTTTTTCCAGCACGATGGTGCACCACCACATTATGGGTGTCATGTCCGAGCATTCCTAGATGAACAGTTTCCTGAAAAGTAGATTGGTCGTCGTGGGCCAGTTGAATGGCCCCCAAGGTCTCCCGATCTGACCCCCTTAGACCTTTATCTTTGGGGTCATCTGAAGGCAATTGTCTATGGTGTGAAGATACAAGATGTGCAGCACCTGAAACTACGGATACTGGAAGCCTGTGCTGGCATTTCTCCTGCGGTGTTGCTATCAGTGTGTGAAGAGTGGGAGAAGAGGGTTGCATTGACAATCTATCTCAATGGGCAGCACATTGAACACATTTTATAAGTGGTCAGAAACTTGTAAATAACTCATGAACGAATAAGGTTACATTAAGACCAAGCACACCATTGTTTTTCTTGTGAAATTCCCAATAAGTTTGATGTGTCACATGACCCTCTTCTGATTGAAAAAACAAAAGTTGGATCCAAGATGGCCGACTTCCAAATGGCCACCCATCTTGAAAAGTTTCCCCCGTCACATATACTAATGTGCCACAAACAGGACGTTAATATCACCAACCATTCCCATTTTATTAAGGTGTATCCATATAAATGGCCCACCCTGTACTTACAAAATGTTTGGTTAAATAAATAGGTTTTTAGCCTAGACTTAAACACTGAGACTGTGTCTGAGTCCCGAACACTATTTGGAAGGCTATTCCATAACTTTGGGGCTTTGTAAGAAAAAGCTCTGCCCCCTGCTGTAGTTTTTATAATACGCAGTACTGACAAGCAGCCTGCATTCTTTGATGGAAGTAGGCGTGGCGGATCATAAGACACTAGCAGTTCACTCAGATACTATGGCGCGAGACCATTTAATGCTTTATACGTCAAAAGTCGTATTTTAAAATCAATGCAGAATTTCACAGGGAGCCAATGAAGTGAAGGTAAGATTGGGGTGACGTGTTCATATCTTCTGGTTCTAGTGAGGACTCTGGCTGCTGCATTCTGAACTAATTGAAGCTTGTTTATGCACCTAGTTGAACAACCAGACAGTAAAGTGTTGCAATAGTCCAACCTAGAGGTGATAAAAGCATGAACTAGTTTTTCTGCATCGTTTAGTGACAATATATTCCTTAACTTGCCAATATTTCTGAGGTGAAAGAATGCTATCCTGGTGATATTGTCTACATGAGCTTCAAATGAAAGACTAGAATCTATAATTACACCAAGGTCTTTTCCTGTTGCACTAGATACAGAAAGGCCATATAAAATTACAGTGTGATCTAAAATCTTGCTTCTAGCTGCATGCGGTCCTATGACTAGAACTTCTTTCTTATCAGGATTAAGCAAAACAAAGTTAATTAGCATCCAGTCTCTTATATCCTTTACACATTGCTCAACTTTAGCAAGCTGGTTTCTCTCATCTGGTTTTGCTGAGACATATAACTGTATGTCATCAGCATAACAGTGAAAATTAATATCTTGCTTACGGATTTTGTTGCCCAATGGAAGTAGGTAAAGGGAAAAAGCAGTGGGCCTAAAACCGAACCTTGTGGGACACCAAACTCCACTAGAGAACATGCTGAATAATCACCATTTAAGTCTACATACTGATAACGATCAGTCAAGTAGGATTTGAGCCAGGAGAGGGCCGTTCCATTAATTCCTACTACATTTTCTAATCTGTGAAGGAGAATGCTATGATCAATTGTGTCAAAAGCTGCACTGAGGTTGAGTAACACAAGCATAGTTACGCAACCCTGATCAGAGGCCAATAGGAGGTCATTTACTACTTTAACGATTGCTGTCTCTGTGCTGTGATGAGGCCTAAATCCTGACTGATACAGTTCATGTATGTTATTTCTATGTAGATATGAGCATAGCTGCTCCGCAACTATCTTTTCCAGAATCTTAGAAATAAAGGGGAGGTTTGATATTGGCCTGTAATTGGACAGCTGACCGGGGTCAAGGTCAGACTTCTTAATTATAGGTTTAATTACTGCTAATTTAAAAGATTTTGGAACATACCCAATGCTGATTGAAGAATTTATTATTTTCAACAGGGGTTCTGTTATTTCTGGCACTATCTGTTTGAGGAAATATGTTGGTATAGGATCTAATATACAGGTTGATGAATTTGCATAAGAGATAAGTGAAATTAGTTCATTCTCTTAAAGAGGAGTAAAGTATTCTAAGTTCCGATCTGACATGGTTAGTTTAACATCTGCATCAATTACATATATTGAGTTTATTTTATCATTAAGTTCATGAAGAAGTCCTCACTACTGTATGCTGTTGTTGTGGAGATTTCTGCAGTGGTCTTATTTCTGGTTAATTTGGCTACGGTATTAAATAAAAATCTAGCTACACTAAGAGCTTTTCTATAGTTCAGGATGCTCTCCTTCCATGATATTTGAAATACTAACAATTTGGTTTGATGCCATTTACGTTCTAATTTCTGAGCAGTCTGTTTTAAACTGCGCGTGTGATAATTATACCAGGGAGCGAGTTTCTTATCTCTAATCAATTTCCTTTTAACTGGAGCTACATTATCTACATTAACGAAATATTGACTCTAAATGTTCAGTCGCCTGATCCAGTTCTGTGGAGTCAGATGGTGATCCAATCAAAGTTGGTAACTCTAGGAGATTACTGGTAAAGCTCATTGTGGTATTTGATGTGAATGTACGTTTAAGGCGGTAGCGCTGTGCTGTGCGTACATTATTACTATGACAAACTTTAATTGATACAAAATAGTGATCTGAAATAACTTCAGACAGTGGAATTGTGAATAAATTTCATATACTTAATCTGAAAAATAATATTAAATCTAAAGTGTGACCTGCTTTATGAGTGGGTCCTACTACACATTGATTTACTACTACCGAGTCTAGTATGGACATAAATGCTGGTCTCAGAGGGTCTTCTGGATCCTCAATATGAATATTATAATCTTCAGCAATTAACGCTTTTTCTACAGAAATGACTAGGTTTGTGAGGAAATCTACAAATTCACAGAGAAACTCAGAGAACGGCCCTGGGGGTCTGTAAATGATAATTAGCAGGGTCGACTGAGCAGATTTAATATTTGTAGCTACAGTTTTTATGTTACTATAGAGAACTTCAAATACATTAAATTTGTGTCCATGTTTTTGTACTATAGACAGATTATCATTATAAATAACTGCAACGCCTCCTCCTCTACCAGTTAGCCGAGACTGGTGTATGTAGCTGTATCCAGGAGGACTAGCTAATCCAGGTTTCTGTTAAACAGAGTATATCAAACTACTTATCTGTGATAATTTCATTAACAATAACTGCTTTAGATGCGAGAGGTCTAATTAATAACAGTCCTAGCTTCAAATCAGAGGTGCCGGCTACGCATTCAGTGTGTTCCAGCAGTTCAGAGACCATAACCTGCTGTAAGCTATGTCACCACTTCTAATTGGGATGGGGCCAGAGCAACCTACTTCTTCGGACATCGCCTTCGCTAGTTTAAACACCTCTGTAAAGTTATGCTTGCTAACCTCTGACTGACGAAGGCGTATATCGTTAGCTCCAGCATGTACAACTATCTTAGAGAACCTATAATGTCCTAGAGCCCTCAAATTACCTGCTATGTCCGGTGCTCTGGCTCCCTGACCACTGCCTCTGGTGCCCCTAAAGGCCTAGCTAATTTCACCTGTCTCAGTATAGAGTCTCCTATAACCAGAGCTCTTTCAGGTTTCTTGGCGGGTGCATCACTGAGGAGAGCAAACACGTAAAGCGCAGAAGAGGTGTGTTCCGGTGGGCTAGCCTTATTGTTAGCTTTGGCTGAACGAGTATGCACCGAGTCGTCACCCACTCGCCCCGCTGTGAGGGCTCTACTGCCGGCGTCCGGGTCTGGTTATCTCCGCCTGCGGCACCCAGACTTTCCGCTACGGGAGTAACACTGCTAATACCACAATTCCTCTCTCCGCACCCTGTCATACGCGTTCTGTAAATCTACAAAGCAATAGCAACTCACTATTGCCTTCTCTGTACTTCTCCATCAACATCCTCAAAGCAAAAACTGCATCTGTTGTATTCTTTCTAGGCATGAAACCTCACAAACGCTCACCTCTGCCCTTAACCTAGTTTCACTACTCTTTCACAAAGTTTTATTGTATGGCACATCAGCTTTATTCCTCTGTAGTTGCCACAGCTCTGCCCATCCCCCTTGTTCTTAAAGATCAGCACCAATACACTTCTCCTCCCTTTCTCTGGGATCCTCCCACTCTCCAAGATCTTGTTAAACAGACTAGTCAGGAACTCTACTGCCATCTCTCCTAAGCACTGCCATACCTCCACAAGTATGTCATCAGGACCTACTTCAAACTGCCTTTCCACTCTTCACCATCTTTAATGCCCTCCTCACCTCACTCTGAACTGATTTTTGCTACTTCCTGTTCCATAACAGGAACCTCTTCTACGCTTCATTCTTTTTCATTTTCCTCATTCATCAACTCTTCAGTACTCCTTCCATCTTCCCATCACCCTCCCGGCACATGTCAGTACATTTCCATCCCTATCTTTAATCACTCTAACATGCTGCACATCCTTTCCATCTCTTTGTCTTGGTAACCTGTACAGATCCATCTCTCCGTTCTTACTGTCCAAATTAACATACAAGTCCTCATATGCTCTTTGTTTGGCCTTTGCTACCACTACCTTCACCTTAGGCTGCATCTCCCTGTACTCCTATTTACTCTCTTCTGTCCTCTCAGTGTCCCACTTCTTCTTAGCTAGCCTCTTTCTCTGTATACACTCCTGGATTTCATCATTCTTCATTGCAGTCCAGACCTTACTCCCATTGGAAATGTTATGAATTGCAAAATATTTCAATGCGAACCCCAGACTGTTTGGTAACTGAAGTCCAATCAACCAAAAGCATATACACTCACCTAAAGGATTATTAGGAACACCTGTTCAATTTCTCATTAATGCAATTATATAATCAACCAATCACATGGCAGTTGCTTCAATGCATTTAGGGTTGTGGTCCTGGTCAAGACAATCTCCTGAACTCCAAACTGAATGTCAGAATGGGAAAGAAAGGTGATTTAAGCAATTTTGAGCGTGGTGTGGTTGTTGGTGCCAGACGGACTGGTCTGAATATTTCACAATCTGCTCAGTTACTGGGATTTGGATGCCCAAACATTTCTAGGGTTTACAAAGAATGGTGTGAAAAGGGAAAAACATCCAGTATGCGGCAGTCCTGTGGGCGAAAATGCCTTGTTGTTGCCAGATGTTAGAAGAGAATGGGCCGACTGATTCAGGCTGATAGAAGTGCAACTTTGACTGAAATAACCACTCGTTACAACAGAGGTATGCAGCAAAGCATTTGTGAAGCCACAACACACACAACCTTGAGGTGGATGGGCTACAACAGCAGGGTCTTCTGACAAAATGAGTGAAAGTATAAAAATGACCTTTATCTTTTTTTTGCTGTCAAACTACTCAGAAAGACAATATTTCATCAAGGTAATTGATAAGCTTACCTGCTTACATGCACACTTATGTGATCAGATGTTTGTTCACATCAGATGTATGTAACCAGAGTTCGATCAACCACTTGGTCCATATGGAATAAAACTAATAATATCAAGGGTCTCAGATCACAGCTGTTAATGCAATAGCTATGCCCGGGTAGCGTGATCTATGCAAGCTAGTTACCTCATGCATCACCTTGAGTCAACTACTACATAGGCCATTAGAGTTTACTGATCCCATTCAGAGAAAATGACACATACACAGTTATCATGGAATAATGCGCTTAAAATATATATATTTGGGGGAAAAAAATCATTTGAAAAAAAGAAGATAAAAAAAACTGCTGCAGCTAAAGAGTCTGGGCAAGTTCTTAATGAAAAAATAAATAGTAAAGGTGCACCTAAAAAATGTCTCCTCGAAATGTATTTCCTCAAAATAGTGGGACGGTCTTACTTGTGAACCTTGAAATCAACTCGAAACTTGTAAACTTAGCCACAAAGTTCTTGTCCGTCAAAGACATCAGCGGCGTCCATCTTGAGTGTCACTGTGTCCACAACCTCCGCCGTTGAGCTGGATATGGGCATCCAGCATTTCACATACCACAAGCACTTGTCTTGACTGTTTTGATCCTCTCCACACTATTTTCAAGAAATTACAGTTTTAAACAAAAAGAAATCCCTGTCTGTAATGGCTGCGCACGTGCACCGGAGAGCACGCTAAACTTTCTTCTCCTCTGTGCCACGTAGCAAAAATTCTACTTCTCCCTAGAGACAAACGAATCCGGATTCATCCGAGTTAAATAACCCGATCCTTTATATGACTCACGAATCATGAATCCTTCTCTTCATTTACTCAGATCAGTTGAGTCCTAGGTTATCTTTTTGCTAATAACAACATACATAAATACAAACTGATAATTACACAATTCAGTTGTTCTAAGTAGTTGTTAGATATTAACTGTAGGAACAAATAGCTGACTGAGTTGTTTAGAAAACTTCTTGCAGGTCAGAAATGTGAGAGACTCAAAATAGTGGGTACTGATTTGTCTGATTAACCTGAACCGGGTACTCGGCGGATCCACTAGACTCAAAGCGCGGAGTGAAACAGCCAGATCTGGGAGACTCAGTGTGTGTTCATGTGTTCATCAGTCCTAGGATTCAGTGGATTCTGAGGATTCATTGAACGCCACTAGTGGAGGGACCTGGTAAAAACAGGCAGAATCCATATCACAGTGATATAACAAACCGCAGCTGTTTCACCTTTACAATATTGTGTGATTGGACGTAATCTGATTTTATTAACACAGAACATATTTGTTTCATGTTGGTGTGATGTAGATGGTTATTATGACAAACTGGGATGAAAAAACGTCTCTGGCATTTGTATCACATCAGGCCGGTTTCCAACACAACACAACTTCACCAGAAAGGTAATGCTAACGGTGTGATAAGGACTGTATTCTATGTCTGAAAACTCATGCTCAAAACAAAGCTCAAATCCCGGCTTTACCACCCGGACATATTTTTCAACTATGTAAAACATTTGAAAACTAACTATACCAGATAGCCTATCCGTTTTTAACCCATAAAAATATCAGACACCGCGGATATATTTATAATTATTTTATTCATTCGTTATATTCGATGTCGTCTAAACTTATTTCTACAGTATATGCATTTGTCATTAAATTAAATATTTGACATAATTATTTTATTCTCTGTCATTTACATTTTATGGTCAGAAACAAAAAAAAGACTCAAAATACTGTACGTGTCCTTGATGATTTATCAAAACCGTGGGATTCAGCGGATCTGTTAGGCTCGTAGCATGGAGTGAAACAGTCAGATCTTGTGTTCATGAGTCCAAGGATTCGGTGGATACTAGGGATTAGGAGAGCGCCCTCTAATGGAGGAAAATGCAGTCAGAATCTCTACTGATTCAAATGACTCAAAAGACTCAAGAGACCCGGATCCGTTTAGTGAGTGAATCAGAAGGAGTCGGATCAGCTAATTGATACTGATACTTCTCTCTCAGTATCAGTATCAGAATCAGAACGCTCAAGGCTGCTCCTAGTGGTTACCAATGGTCACAGCCAGATGCTGAATCAAATGAAAGAAATAGTAATAATAAAAATGTAACTGGGATAGCTGTCTAACCCTGCTCGTTAATAGGTACTACAAATTATACAATATTTTAGAGTTGACTGTATAATATCAGCAGCTGAACATTCTAAAAAAAACAACTTTTGGGTAGGGTTACATTTACATGCTTGAAGTTTTAAATCAGAATATACCTTTTCTGACCTGTTTAAACAGCTTATGAAGAGGTTAATCTGCCACAAATACATCAGAAGAGAAGATGTACTTTTGTGTTAGTTTAAGTTTCCTACCTTTCCTGATAAACCCTGCCTTCTATGTAATGATTGGTTACAATAATTCAGTTTCCTCTGTGATTGGTTAGAAGCCTTACTGTTTGTGGGATGTGAGCCAATCAGAGACAGTTCCTCAGCCAGAGAGCCAGTGGATGAAAAGTAAAGACGGGGGATATAAATGTTTGTTCTCACTGAGTTTTCTGATCAGGAACAGGAGCTAGACTCATCACATCGCCTGATGTTACCCCCGTCTGGGGCAAAAACCTGCACAGAAAGAAGAGATTTATTCATATGTTAGGCGAGGGAGTGAGGATCAGGTAAGTGGAAAAGATGCACTCCTGAGGAGACTGAGAGTGTTTTCTTATTATGCATAATCGATTTGCCTAATTTGCCACACTTCCCACTCATCCTGATGTCTGGTTGCTTATGGGGAACACAGAAGGGGTCCGGCACAATTATTCAACTTATTCCAGAGAGAAGGATTTGTCAAAAAGCCACTCATTAAAGTTTGGACACTCGGATTAGAGAAAATCCAGATCAGTTACCATGACGACAAAGTCTGAAACTAACATGGAAAATGTCAGGTTTGTTAGAATGAAGGTCAGGCACACCTGCGGGCGTGTTTCAGCATCTGATTATGTGTTTATTCCTCTCTCCCTCGTTTTTCACTTGTACTCTATCACTCCTTTTCTTAATTTCCTCTTTCTCCTCGCAGATCTGTCACTGCCTCAGAGCTCCCCTCTCACACACACAAACTCCAGCTTCTGCAGAACTCCAGACTCTGGACATGATGGAGTCGAAGAAACTTCTCTGTTTATATATATATATATATATACACACACACACACACACACACGCAGACTATGACTAAGACAGATGTGTTGTGTGTGTGTGTGCACTGAGCCGACTCCAGACGCTGTGACAGTCAGTCAATCAAATGCTGATGATATTAAATCAGAATGCAGACAGATCGATTTGTTATTCTCCCCACAGTCGCATTCCTCCACCCAAATAAACGAGCATGTCTCACTGCTGAATGGGGTATTCATCCTCCCACGCCTCTGTGTGTGTGTGTGTGTGTGTGTGTGTGTGTGTGTGTGTGTGTGTGTGTGTGTGTGTGTGTGTGGTCTTGCTCTCATGGACTCATTTCTCTATGAAAATGATGTTAGCGACTTGTTGGAGCTGGATAATGATGCAAGAGGAATCAGTATGAAAAATGATGAGACCTAAAAAATTCAGTTTCATCACATCCTCCACACAGGAAACACAACATTCACACAGGAAACACAATATTCACACAGGAAACACAACATTCACACAGGAAACACAACATTCACATGCACAACAAAACATCAGTGTGACAGGACGATCCTTAGACATGGAACACTATCAAATTCAAGTACAGTTTAGCTTTTACTCTCCTGCACACACACACACACACACACACACACACACACACACACACACGATTCTATGCAGGTAACCCGGCTTCATCAATCTGCTACAGTGATGGCTTCTCATTCAGACACAGGTCATTTTTACATTAAGTTTTTACAAAGTTCCTCATGGCTTTACACACACACACACACACACACACACACACACACACACACACACACACACACACACAGGTGACATATAATCTACAAGTACAGACCAACTTTCAGACGTTTTAGTTTTCGCTTAAGAGAAATCCTTGTTGTAATTGATTTCAAATAAAGTGTGAAATTTACGTCACAGGTGGGGTTGCCAGATCATATGATGGCAACATGAGTTGTTGTGTTTTCTGTGACTACACCCCAGTAAACTCAGTTGAATGTTTATTACCTGCGCAAGACACAGTGTCCAGTCCAGGATGATAAATTGAGCAGAAAACCCATCAATCTGGCAACACAATTTATTCAAATAATCACCTTTTACACTGCCATGGTTGTGATTGGTCGAGCCACTGCACCTGAACATGCCCTTTTTCAGCGCAGGTCACTGTGTGTACACCTGTTCATCATGCTGCATGTAGATCAGTATGGAAATTTATCTGTAAATGTTATGAGGGAAGAGCGCCACCAAGTGACCAGGAGCTCTTTCAGACACAAAGCAACATGCTCAGATGCTCTCTCTCTCTCCCTGTGTGTGCGTGTGTGTGTGTTTGTTTAAGAGCCCCTTGCTGGACCCACCAGACCTTCTGAACAACTGTTCAAAATATTATTCACATTTAAATTAATGTGACCTGGTGTTTATGAGTCCAGCACACAAACACTCACACACACACACACACACACACACACGGACACACACACACACACACACACACACAATGTACACGGCAGAAACAGCAGATGGAATTTAGTGATTGTGCAATAAAATATGATAATCAATTCCACAGAGAGAAGGAAAGAGCAATGATGGATAGATGAGCAGACAGCCACAGAGAGAGAGAGACAGACAGACAGACAGACAGATGAATGCGGGGGAATAATTGATGTGAAGTTCATTTTCTGTGCAGAGGGACAGGGAGGAAGCTCGTCTACACACAGTCCCTGACAACATAATGACATCATCTTAATAAAACATCTTAAATAAAACAAAATAACCTGCACTTTACCATTAAAAACAAGTTAAAATAAATCAGACAGATAAGTGTTTCCGTTTGTGCGCGCAGGCGCCGTGTATCTGTGTGTGTGCGTGCGTGGAATTAGCCCCTTCCCTCGCCTCGTCTTACACAGTAACATTCCTCCTCCCTTCACAACAAAGACACACACAACGGAAACACAGTTTTAACGAGAAACTGTTTAAACCAGCACTTTACCTTTGAAAAAAATCGCGACAGAGGCCATGTCCACACGTAGCCAGGTATTTTTAAAAATTGAGATTTTTCTCTGCGGTTTTCGCCTTTCAAGCAAGCAAACAACGTTTTGGTCATTGAAAACTCAGCTTTTGGAAAACTCCAGCCAAAGTGAAGATTTTCCAAAACTCCGTTTTCAGTGGTGTTGTGTGGACAGGAGAAACAGAGATTTCGGCTTGTTGTAACGTCACCTTGTGTCGATGATGTAATTGTCTGTGTGCTCGTCTCCTTGATTTGATGTCAGCTTTGTTTAAGAGTATATTCTGTGCAATAGTGGACTTACGTACAGTAAACTAGTGACTGTGTTAACGATGCGTATTGGACTTTTTACATGCGTGCATATACACGCGCAGTAACACATTATGTTAATGAACCGAAGTGCCTGAATGTATTACTAAGCTCACTGTTGCTACATACTGAACAAAACTCTGATGACACTGACCCTGCAGACAGTGACAGCGGTTTCAGATGAGACCCGGTCAGACTTCTACCAAGCGCAACACGTAATGACGTTTTGTCTAGGCTTCTGATTGGCCCCCTGTTGCTTAGAGAGGCTCCTAACAGTGCTTAACAGGGCGTTTTGCGTTTCATGTGGACAAAGATATTTTTAAACCATAGGTCATGTGGACAGAATTATTTTTAAAAATGAGGAAGAAAAAATCTCAGGTTTTAAAAATACCCAGTTACGTGTGGACATGGCCAGAGAGTGTGTGTCTGTATGTGTGTGTAAAGTCGGGGAGGGGGGTGAAAAGGCGAGAGTGTGTGTGTGCACGCGTGTGTGTCGGTGTGTGTGTCGGTGTCAAATTACGTGTGCACACACATAGGAAACACTTTGAAACAGAGAGGGAGATGTTGATTATACCAGTAAGAGACGAGCATTAAGACCCAGCAGGGGAGACGATTACCCACAATTCCGCAGCGCAAGAGAGAAAAATCATTGGCTCAGTTGTGATCACGTGACGATCAGTGTCAAAACAAGAGCGCATGCGTGATACTCACCACTCGTAAACCAAGACTTGCTCATTTTTCAAGTCAATATTTATTAAAAATCTTTGCTCACCTTGGGGAAGACTTGTAAACCGCGTTACTTGCAATCTGACGTTCCACTGTACAAATATTCCACATAGGTAGAAAGTCTCCTCAGTACAG
The DNA here is from genome assembly GCA_030347435.1 of Clarias fuscus. NCBI lineage: Eukaryota > Metazoa > Chordata > Actinopteri > Siluriformes > Clariidae > Clarias > Clarias fuscus. Next base: position 109,655 of record CM059210.1, on the reverse strand, counting down.
CCATGATCAGACTGTCTGCTTTACATTCAATTCAATTCAATTTTATTTGTATAGCGCTTTTAACAATTGACATTGTCGCAAAGCAGCTTTACACAATAAAAGAATTATATAATATTGTATGAGAAGTGAACATATATGAATCAAAATGATAAGACTGTCCCTGATGAGCAAGCCGAGGACGATGGCGACAGTGGCAAGGAAAAACTCCCTGAGATGGTAACAGGAAGAAACCTTGAGAGTAACCAGACTCAGCAGGGAACCCATCCTCATCTGGGTGATAACGGAGAGCAGGGATTGATCTGCACTCATACTGTGTGAGATTGGAAGTTCAGCATAACAGATGTGATCAAGTTAAAATTGAGTCCAGTTCATTACTGGAGGCTCAGGTAGACTGTAGGAAACTCCAGTCCTGAACTATCAAGCGACTGAAGTCACAAGTCCTCAGAGAACAGCTGTCTGCATCAGCCAAAGTCAAGACCGTCATCGTGAAAAAGTGAACTGTCCCCAGTCACGACACGCATCCCAGGCAGACCACACAGTGGATCCATGCGATGAGATCTCCAACCAGTAGCAGGACACCAGGATGAGTTAGACAGCTCCAGAGGGCAGAGGGGTCTGGATCACTGGCAGCTCAGGAGAGACATGTATAGCTCGACAGAGAGACAGAGAGAGGGAAAGAGAGAGAGAGAGAGAGACAGAGAGAGAGAGAGAGAGAGAGAGAGAGAGGAGAGAGCAGAAGAGGAGAGAACAGAAAATAAGGAGAGATGGCAGTTAGGTCTGGTCACAGTCAAACAATGTATAAAGTTAATGAATATTTAGTCTAGAGTGCAAGCAGGGACTCCAGCAGGACTAACTATGACATCATAACTAAAAGGGAGAGCCAGAAGGAAACACAGACATGAGGGGGAACTGAGAGTGTTTACATCTGAAACACCGGCCTCCCAAGATCCACCTTAACAGCCCAAACATGTGTAAATGTCTTGGTGAGGTCAGGACTGTACGGGGGTTGTGGCAATAACTCCCAGCCAGGTTCCTGTAATGTGCAAGTGGTGTTGGTGAATGAGTGTGTGTACAGTTCACACAGACAAATGCATCCATCTCACAAGCTGATTTTCAAGGATCAGGTGTTCCACTCACTGATTGTTCACAGGAACGGGTGCCGAGAGCTCCGAGGCACCAATTATCATTCACAGGTGTATGGCCTTCTTTAAAATGTTTGTACCGTTCAAATGTTTTACTGTGCCTTAGAGTCTCATCACCGTATTGTGCTTAAAGTCTTCTGTAAATGTCAATTGCTTTTACGCCTCCATTCATCAGAAACTTCAGCACAACTGGATTATTACATTAATAATGCTGACCATTTATAACACCAATAACATTTAACCACTTATTCTATATCACACACATGCAAAAATAAATAAAAATCCACCCACATTTTTAAAAATAAAAATATTGTTATTCAGAGAGATCTGACATTTATATTTCAGCTCATATTTACTCTCTCTGATATTGTAAAGTTTTATGGGGATAATATCTCTGTGCACTCATCACAGCGTGTCTACTCATCCTGCTGTGGGAGAGAACACCACTGAGAGATTCTGTGGCATGAATTTATTTTATACTTTAAAGAAATTTTAGAATGAATTTTAACTCTTTACAGGGACAGTGTGTATGTCATCTGCTTTATTCTTTGCTTTATAAAGTTGCTCAGTGTTTATTATTAGAATTTATTCTTCTTATTAGAAACAGAACGTCTCACATGCTTTAATTATTTGTTCATATTAAATGCGTGGCTTTGATTCTTCACACATCCTGATCAGCTAAGCGATAAACACAACAGATTAATATAGTTGCAAGCAACAATATGTGGGAAAGACAGTGGGCACAGTGGGCACATGCATTTAATGGAGACATACCAATACCATTATGACAAAATTTTTGAATAGGGGAATGTTATGTCAAGAACTTCCCTTTTCCCCAGACGCTGGGAAAAACGCATCACCAGACTCTCAGGCATCCTAATGGCAGCAGATTCCAACCTAAGAACATGAGGGCCCTATACTATGATGACATAGGGCTGATATCTTAATACTTGGGCCATAATTAATGTGATGCTGGCGCTAAACATTACCTCAGATTAAAATGATGGTAAAGATGTTAATCAGAGCTAACAATAGTCAATTCATGGTTTAAAATGTTTTAATATTATAGTTTTACAAAGACGTTGAAAGGTGCTAGTTTTTAAATGTTGGACTAAAATGAAACAGTTGTAGGAAGTGTGCATGTGTGTGTGTGTGTTTGTGTGTGAATGCTAACAGATAATTAATGAAATAATTACCACTTCCTCTTTCATTACACACTCCATCTAACACCTCCATTAACACAAATTTGAATAAATACAGCTGAAATCTGTTCATATTATCCATTACCCAGTATCTTTTTCTTATTTTATAATAATATTTCCCTCAGTAAATTGTTCCCTGGAATTTAATAGATCTTCAGACAAACAGGTTGAAATCTGCTTCCATTAGGATGCCCGAGAGTCTCCTGCCCCGGGGCCCTCAGGGGCCCCCAAACAAGATTTTGCTGCATAGCTCATTCACACTTGCATGTAGGCACATGAAACTCGGAACTCGTTGAGCCGAACAACTTTCACACTGCATGTCCTGGGCTAAACTCAAAAGGAGGCTGGTTATTTTGGGTCGTTCCCAAAAACACACAGGATTTTGATATATTCCTCCTAGGGAATTTATACCATCACCACCACACTGAGCCAATGTGATCTAAAGACACTAAGGATGCAAAATTGCGAAGGGATTTTTGATATCTCAAACGGGTCAGCCGTGATAATGTTTTAAACCAAAAAATTATTAATAACTTTCTTTGTGGAATTATATTGAGTGGTATTATATTCAGTGACATCAAATTCAGGAACATCAGAGTGTGATGCGTTTTTTCCGGCATCTGTGGCCTATTGTACACATGTACACATCACAAATGGTAAAAACTCACACAAACAAACACATCTCACACACACACACACACACACACACACACACACATGCACACATCATACATACACACACATTACAAATGTTAACACTCTTACACTGACACACACACACACACACACACACAACTTGTACACACTAATGCACACACACGAATGTGAATGTTACTGCGCGGACGCACACACGCACGCACGCATACACACACACACATGTTAACACTCTCACACTCAACACACAGTAACACACTCAACAAATATTTAGGGCCTAAACTGACATCAGCCCTATATAGTGTCTGAAATGTGCAAGTTCGACAGTGCACCCAGGTGGTGATGGCTTTTTGTAGGTCTTAACATGCTCAAATAACACACAGGTTGTGCGGTGCCCCCGGGGTGGCAGTGGCGCAGGGTGCTTGGGCACATCATCGTGGCTTGCAACTATATTTAGTGGTGCTTGCGAAGCGAAGCACTACTATTATAATCTCACAGGCTTATTATTCTTTTTTTTCTTCTTCTTCTTCTTCTTCCGTATGAAAGTTTGGCGCGTAACTAGTCCCGCACCGTTTGTTGTAGACACATGAATGAGGTGTCAAATTGTGCGGCTTGGTCGGGAATGGGGTATGATTTTTCAAAAAGTCCCATAGACTTAACATTGAGACCAACATCAGCTATATCTATGACATGGCAAGCACCAATCACATTTTCTTCAGGAAATCTACCTCTCTAGTTAGGGCTCAAGCACTATAAGGTGAGCTCATCGAGCCGAACAACGTTTGCACTGCATGTCCTGGGCTAAACTCAACAGGAGGCCGGTTATTTTGGGTCGTTTGCAAAAATTGCACCCGATGGATTTTGATATACTCCTCCTAGGAAATTTATACGATCGTCACCAAACCGAGCCGATGTTATCTAAAGACACTGAGGATGCAAAATTGCGATATGAAAATTTTCGATATCTCAAACAGGCCAGCCGTGATAATGTCTTAAACTTACACCGAAAAATGATTAATAACTTTCTGTGTGACATTATACTGAGTGGCATTATATTCAGTGACACCTTCTGTGACATTACGTTCAGTGACATCACGTTCAGGAACATCATAGTGTGAGGCTTATTTTCCAGCATCTGCGGCCTATTGTACAGTCGTGGCCAAAAGTTTTGAGAATGACACAAATATTAGTTTTCACAAAGTTTGCTGCTAAACTGCTTTTAGATCTTTGTTTCAGTTGTTTCTGTGATGTACTGAAATATAATTACAAGCACTTCATACGTTACAAAGGCTTTTATCGACAATCACATGACATTTATGCAAAGAGTCAGTATTTGCAGTGTTGGCGCTTCTTTTTCAGGACCTCTGCAGTTCGACTGTGCTGCTCTCAATCAACTTCTGGGCCAAATCCTGACTGATAGCAACCCATTCTTTCATAATCACTTCTTGGAGTTTGTCAGAATTAGTGGGTTTTTGTTTGTCCACCCGCCTCTTGAGGATTGACCACAAGTTCTCAGTGGTATTAAGATCTGGGGAGATTCCAGGCCATGGACCCAAAATTTCAACATTTTGGTCCCAAAGCCACTTAGTTATTACTCCATCGTGCTGGAAAATGCATTGTTCTTCACCAAACTGTTGTTGGATTGTTGGAAGAAGTTGCTGTTGGAGGTACCATTCTTTATTCATGAAAGAGGCTTCATCTGAGGATATGACTTTGCCCCAGTATTGCAGTCCATTCGCCATACCTTTTGCAGAAGATAAATCTGTCCCTGATTTTTTTTTTGGAGAGAAGTGGCTTCTTTGCTGCCCTTCTTGACACCAGGCCATCTTCCAAAAGTCTTGGCCTCACTGTGCGTGCAGATGCGCTCACACCTGCCTGCTGCCATTCCTGAGCAGCTCTGCACTGGTGGCACTCCGATCCCGCAGCTGAATCCTCTTTAGGAGACGATCCTGGCGCTTGCTGGACTTTCTTGGACGTCCTGAAGCCTTCTTAACAAGAATTGAACCTCTTTCCTTGAAGTTCTTGATGATCCTATAAATTGTTGATTTAGGTGCGATCTTAGTAGCCACAATATCCTTGCCTGTGAAGCCATTTTTATGCAATGCAATGATGGCTGCACGCGTTTCTTTGCAGGTCACCATGGTTAACAATGAAAGAACAATGATTTCAAGCATCAGCCTCCTTTTAACATGTCAAGTCTGCCATTCTAACCCAATCAGCCTGACATAATGATCTCCAGCCTTGTGCTCGTCAACATTCTCATCTGAGTTAACAAGACGATTGCTGAAATGATCTCAGCAGGTCCTTTAATGACAGCAATGAAATGCAGTGGAAAGTATTTAATTTTTTAAAAAGTTAATTTTCATGGCAAAGAAGGACTACACAAATTAATCTGATCACTCTTTATAACATTCTGGAGTATATGCAAATTGCTATTATAAAAACCTAAGCAGCAACTTTTCCAATTTCCAATATTTATGTAATTCTCAAAACTTTTGGCCACGACTTTGCCGCTCTGGCTTGGTCAAAGCCAGAAGCTGTGAAGCTGTTTTGTGACAGCAAACATTGTGAAAACCAAACAATATTTAAATTAATTTAATTGAACAGATATACAACTTCAGTTACAGATGCGCTGCTTTAGCTCCAGACACATCAGTCACAAAACTGATTAGAAAAAAACATAAGAACACATTTTATTGCTGACATAATAGTAGAATGGCTGCTGCATCTGAGAAACTTGTCCTTTTGTTTGCAGTGCAGTCTCAAATTATGCCGTGTTCGAAACGTGTTCACACATTGGACGAGCACTGGGACAAAATCAAACCTCCAACTGTTTGCCTGACTGTCTGTCTATGTTTCTCTGCCTGTCTACATCTGTCTCTCTGTCTGTCTGTCTGTCTGTCTTTTCTGTCTTTTCCCATCAACATCTATCTGCCTGTCTCTCTGTCTGCCTACAGTATCTCGATCTGTCTATGGCTGTCTGCCTGCCTGTTTGTCTGTCTATGTCTGTCGCACTTAAAATCTGTCCATCTGTCTGCCTGTATAATAGATAACTTTAGTCTTTTTATTGTTTCTACTTGGAACCTATTTTAAAATTGAGGGAACAATTTTAAAACAGTTTCATTGTCTTCATATTGTAATAAACCTTTTGATCCTTGTTTGCACTGATTTTAGTTTTTGAAGGAGTGGATCCTTTTAGAAACATTGGACAGGGCTTTAGGGGAACTTCAGTTGGTGAAGGTGCAAATTGTTCCTTTTATTTAGCCATGATGGTTCTTTGGCCAGAGGACACACTGCTTCTGTCTGTAACTGTTATTATGTAGATGCACCAATTAGACACACACACACACACACACACACACACACACACACACACACACACACACACACCAATAACCCAAATGTACAAAAAAAATAAAGGAAGTGAGAAGATATTGGATTCAAAACAAACTATTGTGTGTGTGTGTGTGTGGAACTGGGCATATAATGCCAATGATAATGAATGCTAAGCCCACAGATTGATGCCATGTGGTTCCTTGCTGGCAGTACGTGTGTGTGCATGAGTGTGCATTATATGCCCGTGTGTGTGTGTGTGCGCGCGCATGTGTGTGAGTCTGTGTGTTTATGTGTGTGTGTCTGTGGGTGGGTGTGTTTATGTGAGATGCCCAGCAACCTGCCAGAAAAAGCGGAACAGCTGACATTTTATTAGATATGGATGAGTGTATGAGAAGAGAGAGAGAGAGAGAGAGAGAGAGAGAGAGAGAGAGAGACTGACAGACAGACACAGATAGAGAGAGATATACACAGTGGTTATCATTCCCAGTGGTGCACACATAAGCCACTCTTTGTACAGATTAAAACATGGACCATTATACACCTGCAGAAAGATGAATATTCATGGGATGGAGTGTGTGAAGGAACGATTGATTAATAAATTATGACCATAGTACATGATTTAAGATTTGTATATTTTATAATAAGTGAAATATCATGTAATTTCTGGATTTATTTGTGTAATTCCTAGTTTAACAAATATATAAAAAATAACATACTGAGTAAATGCTAATTTGTGAATTTAACACTGCAGTCAGAAAGTGCCATTAGGAATGGAGACCATGTGTACATTAATATCCCTGAGCAGGTGTATATATATATATATATATATATATATATATATATATATATATATATATATATATATATATATATATATGGTATACATTTATACATTTACTATGCCCATCTGTGTGTGTGTGTGTGTGTGTGTGTGTGTGTGTGTGTGTGTGTGTGTGTAAGGACCACCAGATGTTCCCAAACTGACTGTGAGATACAGTCCCTCTTCAGCAGTGCTGGGGTTCAGATAGTGCCAAGAAAACATCATCTGCCTCCTTTGGCCACCTATACTGGACATTCCTCCAATCTTGTTAGTCTGTTCATGAGAACCAAAAACAGGACTGAAGACCAGATGCACCCTCGATGGAGTTCGACACTGGCTGTAAACACTTTTCAGCTCTATGCCAAGAATGACTATGTGACTCTTATTCTCACACAGAGATGCCCCATTTTCCAGTGCCTCCCACATCAAATATCAAGACACAAAAAACATCAGTGTGCTTCCATGACCGCAAACACAGATGAGAAGTTTTTGTTCAACTGCCTTGGACCTGTTCACACTCCCTATTTGAGGACAGTGAGTCTGATGTCCCTATATAACCATGATAATCATGCCATCTCTCAGAGGCGTGTTATCCACAACATTCCTCATTACCCTCAACTACTATGGCCGAATCTCATTCACTGCTGCACCCTTAACACTAGAAACACTTTACAACACTAGAGATTTCTAGTTCTAACTCCTAAAATAATGGAATTATGATTTCAAAAGCTCCTTCCATTGCTGAACAAAGCTATAATAGAGATCAACTCTTCCGTGCACTTGTGCAGCAGAGCTTTGGCATAAACTCATTAATGTCCTAAGGCACAAAACTTTTTTTGGGGCAAGAACATCATTAAAAGCCCTTCCCCATATTTAAAACATGTCCTCTGTAAAGTCAGGGATAAACGTTTTGAGAATGACACGAATGTAAATTTTCACACAGTCTGCTGCTTCAGTGTTTTTAGAACTTTGTCAGATATTACTCTGATATATAGAAGTATAATTGCACAGATTTCATAAGTGTTAAAGGCTTTTATTGACAATTATATTAATTATATTAAGTTTATGTAAAGAGTCAGTATTTGCAGTGTTGATCCTTCTTTTTCAAGACCTCTGTATCTGTATTTTGCCCTGGTATGCCGTCGATCAACTTCTGGGCCACATCCTGACTGATGGTTTGCCCATTCTTGAATACTCAGTGCTTGGAGTATGAATATGTGTGTTTTTGTGTTTGTCCACCTGCCTCTTGAGGATTGACCACAAGTTCTCAATGGGATAAAGAAGCCACTTCTGTCCAAGAAAGACATCAGACTGATAGTCTACATAAGGAACAGGGATTGGACTGCTGAGGACTGGGGTAAATGTTTTTTTCCAATATTCTATTGTCTGTCTTTGGTGAGCCCTCGTGTTCTTAGCTGAAAGGAGGTGCACTTTGGGTGATCTTCTGCTTCTGTAGCCCATCTGCTTCAAGGTTCGACGTGTTGTGTGTTCAGAGATGCTCTTCGGCATATCTTGGGTGTAATGAGATGTTATGACTTACTGTTGCCTTTCCATCAGCTCAAACCAGTCTGGTCATCTGACCTCTGGCATCAACGAGGCATTTCACCCAGAGAACTGCCCTCACTGTGTCTTTTCTCTTTTTCACACCATTCTCTGTAAACACTAGAGATGATTGTGTGTGAAAATCCCAGCCAGTAAGTCAGCACTCTGGGGAAATAGACAAACTCAACTGAAACAAATTAAGTTAAGCCTTTATTTGTCACATATACATTACAGCACAGTGAAATTCTTTCTTGGGTCAGAGTGCAGGGTCTACTCTGCTCTGATATGATACAGAACCCCTGGAGCAGATGCGGTTAAGGGCCTTGCTCAAGGGCCCAACAAAGGGAACCTTGTGGAGCTGGGGATCGAACCGACGACTTTCCGATCAGGAACTCAGTGCCTAAGTCCTCTGAGCCACCACTGCCCCTACAACCATACCATACTCAGACTCATTTAAATCATCTTTCTTCCCCATTCTGATGCTCAGTTTGAACTTCAGCAGATCGTTTTTTGACTTGGTCTTCATGCCTAAATGCAGTGCTAATGCTGTAGTTGCACATTAATGCTGTGTTATGAAAGACTTGCATTTTATGAACAGGGCATGTTAGAAGATTTATAAATCTCAATCAGGCATGAGGGTAAGTCAATGAGGCAACATTAAAAACAGCATTAGAGGGAAATGATACTGTCTTTATTTCACAGAGTGTGAATTCTACACATTAGCACAAAAATCTAGTATGTGTGTATGTGTGCGTGCATGTGTGTCCTGAGGGAAAGCCTTTGGACTTGTATAAGGTGAGAGTTAAAGCAGTAATGTGTGAAAATAAACATCAGGTTTTGTTTTTGTTGTGGGCATTTGGGATTTTTAAAGGCAACCAAGCCGAAATATTGAACATTTCCCATTACACACACACACACACACACACACACACACACACACACACACACACACACACACACACACACACACACACACAGAAGTGCAATTGCTGAAAATCTATTTTTCTGGTGGTGTGTATCCATCTCATTCTCTGCTCTGTTTATGTTTAATAACTTTTTTTATGCGTAACCTTTTTTTTCTTTACCTTTTTTTAAAACCCCTACAACACACTGTAGTGCTCTCAGACAATCAGATCAGACTGCACAAGAAGGAATATGATTGAAGATTCTAGGTGAGCTTAGATTGAAGAAGCTACTGTACTTGGTTTAGTAGTCCAGTTCACATGACACTCCTAAAGAAGAAATATCTTTAAATTCCGGAGCAACACAGCAAGACAAAGTTGAAACATTCAATAAAATAACTTCTTTACTACCTTAACTGACTTAATAAAGAAAACTGAATGAAATGTGTGGAGTTGTGATAAATTAATCTGAATTAATTTGGAACACACAATCTGTGTACAAGCATGGCCATCATCACACTCGGTCCTGTCCCAGGTTAGGGATGGACTGAACAAACACAGACTCATGTCAAGTCAAGTCAAGTCAATTTTATTTATATAGCGCTTTTAACAATTGACATTGTCGCAAAGCAGCTTTACACAATAAAAAGAAGTAAGTTTGTATGCAATGTGTATGAATCAAAATGATAAGATTGTCCCTGATGAGCAAGCCGAGGGCGACGGTGGCAAGGAAAAACACCCTGAGATGGTAATAGGAAGAAACCTTGAGAGGAACCAGACTCAACAGGGAACCCATCCTCATCTGGGTGATAACGGAGAGCGTCTCGGGTTACTTTACTGTAACCCTGTTCCCTGATAAAGCGGGAACGAGATGCTGTGTGAAAACGCTATGGGAACATCTCTTTGTTGCCCGGTTGTGAAGCCTGTGCATGCCAGACCCGCCGAATACCTTCGGCTTATAACCTGTGCCAGGCATGACGTCACCGAATAAGGTGCACCTGCAGGTTATAAATAGGAGTGAACCGGAAACATCCTCAGGTCAATTTTGTCTGAAGGACGTCCAGGCACGCCAGCAGTGCGGCATCGGAACGCAGCATCTCGTTCCCGCTTTATCAGGGAACAGGGTTACAGTCAAGTAACCCGAGACGTTCCCTTTCAAAAGCTACACTCAATGCTGCGTGAAAACGCTATGGGAACGAGAATACCAACGCCGCCGCACTGCAAGTGTCTGGACCCCCAGGTTGTGTAGCGTGTGCGCACAAGCCGAGGAGGTCTCAGACCTAGCTCTGGGATGCTGACTGAGGGATCCGTGAACCCAGAGTAGCATTGACATCCAGACTATAAAATCTAACAAACGTGTGTGGAGAGGACCAGCCCGTCGCATCACGCACCTGCTGCAGGGGGACGCCTCTTGCCAAGGCAATCGATGAGGCAATCGCCCTGCTTGAGTGAGCCCTGATTCCTAGAGGTGAAGTGTCACCACGCGCCTCATAGGCTAGGGCAATGGCATCTCTCACCCAGTGTGACAGAGTCTGTCTAGTGGCAGCCGCCCCCCGGTTGCGACCCCCATGACAAATAAAGAGCTGCTCTGACTTACACCACTGGCTAGTGCGGTGGATGTAGATCCGAAGAGCACGTACTGGACACAGTAAGTGAAGTCTTTCCTGCACCGGAGCTGTGAAAGGCGGAGGACAGAAGGCTTCAAGAACAACTGGGTGCATGGTCGAGAATGGAACCTTGGGAAGATAGTTCGGGTGAGGATGCAGAATAGCTTTGACTAGCCCAGGGGCAAAGTCTAGGCAGGATGGGGAGACTGACAGAGCCTGCAGATCCCCAATCCTCTTCAAAGAAGTAATAGCCATCAGAAAAACCATCTTAAGAGACAGAAGCTTGACAGGCGCTGACTCTAGTGGTTCGAACGAGGTGTCGGCCAGGCCTTCGAGTACGATAGTTAAGTCCCATGAAGGGACCGTAGCTCTAGTGGGCTTCAACCGTTTAGCTCCACGAATAAAACGGGCAACTAAATGGTGCTTGCCCACAGAAACCCCGTTGTTCAGAGCGTGACAGGCCGAAATAGCGGCTACGTACATTCTGAGCGTACTAGGGCATAAGCCCGAGGACAACTTTTCTTGCAGAAACTCCAGCACTGAAACAATCTGGCAGTGAACTGGGTCTATGTGTCTTGCCATGCACCAATTTTCAAACACACTCCATTTGAGGGCATAAGTTCTTCTAGTGAAGGGAGCCCTGGCACTTAAATGGTTTCAATTACGCTGGCTGAAAGCCCAGCCTGTCTCAGTTGGTCCCGTTCAGGGGCCAAACGTGAAGGTTCCAGAGCTCGGGCCGGGGATGAAGTATTGTCCCCTGCGCCTGAGACAGAAGATCCCTCCTCACTGGAATCACCCAGGGTGAGCCGTCGAGGAGAGATATTAGATCCGAGAACCACACTCTGGTCGGCCAATGGGGCGCTATCAATAAGAGGCGCAACCCTTGTTGACGGACCCTCGCCAGGACTCCCGGGAGCAGAAACTATAGGTGGAAACGCATAAAGGCGTAACCTGGGCCACGTGTGGGCCATTGCGTCCAGACCCAGGGGAGCTGGAGGAGTCAGAGAGTAGTAAGGGGGGCCTTGTGCTGCCTCTTATGAGACAAAGAGGTCCACCTCTGCTACGTAAAATCTTTCCCAGATTGACTGACTACTTCGGGGTGGATTTTCCATTCCCCATGTTTTACAGCTTGTCTGGATAGCAAGTCTGCTCCTACATTCATATGCCCTGGAATGTAAATCGCCCTGAGGGACAGGAACTTGTCCTGTGCCCAAAGCAGAACCTGGTGCGCTAGCTTGTTCAAGCGGCGCGAGCACAGTCCACCCTGGCAATTTATGTACGAGACTACCGCAGTGCTGTCCACCCGCACTAGGACATGGTAGCCTCTCAACTGCTGGAGTAAGTGTTTCAGGGCCAGAAACAGAGCCATCATGTCGAGGCAATTGATGTGCCACGCGAGAAGATGACCTCTCCAGCTCCCTTGTGCTGGACGGCCATCCAAGACCGCACCCCAGCCCGTGAGGGAAGCGTCTGTCGTTAGCATCTTGCGACGACAAGACGGACCTAGAGTGGGACCCAAAGTCAAAAACCGGGGTCTGAACCACATAGAACGGGTACGAAGCCCCCGGCGCGTAACCCTTATTAGCCTCTGGGGGTTGGCTCTTGAATGAAACCCCCTGGCTCTTAGCCACAGCTGAAATGCTCTCATGTGCAGAAAGCCCAAAGGTATCACCGTGGAAAGTGATGAACGGTGACCTTCTGGCCTAGCTTAATTTCCTTCAGGGTGTTGAGAATGGATTCGACACGAGCAGGAGACAACTGTGCCCGCATTGTGACCGAATCCGATGTGACACCCAAATATGTTGTCCTCTGAACAGGAAGGAGAACGCTTTTTGTGGCGTTGAGTCTCAATCCTAAGAATGAAGATGGGCTAGGACGACATCCCGATGTCGAAGCGCTAGCTCCTGAGACTGGGCCAGAATCAGCCAGTCGTTTATGTAAATTCCAAAATACGGATGCCCTGGAGTCCTAAAGGAGCCAGAGTTGCATCCATGCATTTTGTATATGTGCGGGGTGACAGAGCTAGGCCAAATGGAAGGACCCAATACTGGTAAGCTTCGCCCCCAAGCGAACCTCAGGAACTTCCTGTGCTGTGGCAATATTTCTATATGGAAATATGCGTCCTTGAGTTCGATTGTCACAAACCAATCCTCTAGTTGGATTTGAGAAACAATAATTTTGACAGTCAACATTTAGAATCTGGATTTCTGAGATAGCGGTTCAAGCCACGAAGATCCAAGATCAGACGCAACCCTCCCCCTCTCTTGGGCACCAAAAAGTACCGACTGTAGTAGCCCGATCCTCTGTCTGGGAGGGGAACATGTTCTATGGCCCCTTTGCCCAGCAGAGTCTGTAACTGCTGGGCCAGCAGATGTGCTCGATCCGGTTTCACGGAAGTGGAGACCACGCCGTTGAAACGCGGAGGACGATGTGCAAACTGAATCCTGTAGCCTGTGCCTACAGTCCTTTATACCCAAAGAGATACACCTGGCAGTAGTCTCCACGCTGCCAGCTTCTCCGAAAGGGGCACGAGCTTTGACACTTCGGCTAGATGGGGGGGGGGGGGGTGTTGAGTGTTGGGAGATGAAGTGTGGCAGGAGATGCCTGAACACCCAACTTTTTTTTTTTTTTTTTTTCCTTTGGAGACCGGCGCTCCCCGAACACCAGTGGTGGCGGAGATTGAACACCGGCCTCCCGGGAGTGCCAGGGAGGAGGCCCTGTTTTGTGATGAAAATCCAGGCGCCCCTCCCCGGGGGGAGACACCCCCACAGCCCCAGGCGCACGAACTCAGGGCTTCTTCTTTGAAGAGAGGAAGCTCCTCAGATCCGGTCTTTTCGAAGCAGATTTTTGAGAAGAGCGGCAAGCCCCACCCCAGCCTTTACGGGGGGGGTGCGCGGCTGGTCACGCTCTCCTTCTGCACCTCACGCCTGATAGGGGCCAGACCTGGCCGGGGCCGGGTGGCCGACGGTCCCGGTTCTTGAGCACGGTGGGGAAGGAACCTCCCAAAGGCCTTTTCATATAGCTTTGCCTCCCGAAACCTAGTGGCGGCGGAATTAACAGCGTCGCCAAAAAGGCCGGAAGGCGAGATGGGGGCATCGAGGAGGGCAACACGATCCTTATCCTTGATGCCCGTGAGGTTCAGCCACAGATGCCTCTTCGTGGACACCATGGCTGCCATGGAACGGCCCACAGCACGGGCCGTCCGCTTGGTTGCACGGAGAGACAGGTCTGTGGCTCGGCGCAGCTCTGCAAACGCCCTGTCATCAATAGCCCCGCCGCTGCTCAGGTCCTTCAGCAGGTCAGCCTGGTAACCTGCCAAACCGCCATGGTGTGCAGTGAAGCACCAGCCTGTCCTGCTGCCTGAAAAGCTTTACCCACCAAAGCAGATGTCAATCTGCACGGCTTGGAGGGGAGAATAGGCTTTTTCAGGGAGGATGATGTCCCAGGAGAGAGATAGCCCGCAAGCGTCTCTTCTATCTGGGCATCATCATATAACCACGTGCTTTTGCATCAACGATATTCGAATAAGTCGAAGGTACAAAAACACGCGATGAATACGGCTTGCTCCATGAAAGAGTTAATTCATCATGGATGTCACCAAAGAAGGGGAGAGAGAGACGTTGAGGCTCCTCCCCCCGGCCACCCGACAGACACCTGTCATTCAATCTCGAACGCTTGGGGAATCTCGCTGCTGCGGCCAGTCGATATGCAATTGCTCGACCGCACGCGTTATAACCTCTAATAATTCCTCAAAAGCTCTGTCAGCACTGGAGGAGCGTTGTGAGGAGGCTACTTCCATGGAGGCGAGAGAGGAAGATTCTTCCGCTCCTTCACAAGAAGCGCCGGAGCGGGCTTGCGAAGCGGAAGCTAAAACTTCCTGATCCGGAGAGAGCGCGAGAGAAAGGGGAACCCGTCTCGTGCGCGTCTGCCAGATCAGCACGCGAGCCCCAGGAATGCGCCGCGGCTCGCGGTTTCTCTTTAAAGAAAGCGAGCCGCGCGCGAAGCACCTTAATAGGGAGAAGATCACAGTACTCACAGTCTCCCTGAAGCCCGAGGCGAGCGTGTTCTTCCCCAAGCACTCGAGACAAAACTCGTGAAGATCGCCCTCCGAAAGAGATCTATCGCACGGAGGCACGCATCTCTTAAGCAACTCCGCCATATCGGTGAGTTAATGCTGTTATTTTTATTTCGCTTTCGTTACGGCTTGTACATAGCGCAAACACAAAGCGGTCCTGAAGACAAAAAGATCTGAGGATGTTTCCGGTTCACTCCTATTTATAACCTGCAGGTGCACCTTATTCGGTGACGTCATGCCTGGCACAGGTTATAAGCCGAAGGTATTCGGCGGGTCTGGCATGCACAGGCTTCACAACCGGGCAACAAAGAGATGTTCCCATAGCGTTTTCACGCAGCATTGAGTGTAGTTTTTGAAAGGGAACAGGGATTGATCTGCATAATAATGTGTACTGGAAGTTCAGTATAACAGGAGATGTGTTAAAATTAAAATTAAAAGGAGTCCAGTTTGTTCCTGAAGGCTCAGGTAGACTGTAGGAGATTCCAATCCTGAGCTATCGAACAACTGAAGTCACAGGTCCCCAGAGCATCAATCGATGATAGGACAGCCTTAATGGAAACCATCCCCAGCCACCATACGAAACCAGGCAGACCACACGGGGCATCCATGCGACGAGATCTCCAACCAGAAGCAGGACTCCAGGACGGGTTAGACGGCTCCAGAGGGCAGAGGGGTCTGGATCACTGGCAACTCAGGAGTGACATGTATAGCTCGACAGAGAGAGGGAAAGGAGAGAGGGAGAGAGAGAGAGAGAGAGAGAGAGAGCAGAAGAGGAGAGAACAGAAAATAAGGCGAGATGGCAGTTAGGTATGGTCACAGTCAACATGTATAAGGTGAATGTATTCAGTGCAAAGTGCAAGCAGGGACTCCGGCAGGACTAACTATAACAGCATAACTAAAAGGGAGAGCCAGAAGGAAACACAAACATGAAGGCTCCCTGAGATGTAAAGCAACCAATCACCTCACCGTCAACAAACCTGAGTGAACAATGAGAGTGGGGAGGACAGCATCTAAACATACCAGTTCACCAGAATACTCTACGTCCATGAGTCCCCCAGATCTGCTCCTTTACCTAAGGTTAATCTATTTACAAAAATGCTTGGCTAAATAAATGGGTTTTTAGCCTAGACTTAAACACTGAGACTGTGTCTAAGTCCCGAACATTAATAGGAAGACTATTCCATAACTTTGGGGCTTTGTAAGAAAAAGCTCCGCCCCCTGCTGTAGTTTTAATAATACGTGGTACTGACAGGCAGCCTGCATTCATTGATCGAAGTAGGCGTGGCGGATCGTAAGACACTAACAGTTCACTCAAATACTGTGGCGTGAGACCATTTAGTGCTTTAAATGTCAGAAGTAGTATCTTAAAATCGATGCGAAATTTCACAGGGAGCCAATGCAGTGTAGATAAGATAGGGGTGATGTGCTCGTATTTTCTGGTTTTAGTGAGGACTCTCGCTGCTGCATTCTGTACTAACTGAAGCTTGTTTATACACCTAGTTGAACAACCAGACAGTAAGGCGTTACAATAGTCCAACCTAGAGGTGATAAAAGCATGAACTAGTTTTTCTGCATCATTTAGTGACAATATGTTTCTTATCTTGGCAATATTTCTAAGGTGAAAGAAAGCTATCCTGGTGATATTATCTACATTAGCTTCAAACGAAAGGCTGGAATCTATAATCACACCGAGGTCTTTTACTGTTGCACTTGATGGAACAGAAAGGCCATCTAAAGTTACAATGTGATCAGAAAGCTTACTTCTAGCTACTTGTGGTCCTATGACCAGAACTTCTGTCTTATCAGGATTAAGCAGAAGAAAATTAATTAACATCCAATCTCTTATGTCCTGCACACACTGCTCAATTTTAGCAAACTGGTTTTTCTCATCTGGTTTTGCTGAGACATATAATTGTGTGTCATCAGCATAACAATGAAAACTAATACCATGTTTACGAATTATGTTGCCCAGAGGAAGCATGTAAAGGGAAAAAAGCAGTGGGCCTAAAACTGAGCCCTGTGGAACACCAACCTCCACTTGAGAACATGAGGAATGGTCACCATCTAAATCTACAAACTGATAACGATCAGTCAAATAGGATCTGAGCCACAAGAGGGCAGTTCCCTTAATTCCTACTACCTTTTCTAATCTGTGAAGGAGAATACTATGATCAATGGTGTCAAAAGCTGCACTGAGGTCCAGTAACACAAGTATAGTTACACAACCCTGATCAGAGGCCAATAGGAGGTCATTTACTACTTTAACGAGTGCTGTCTCTGTGCTGTGATGAGGCCTAAATCCTGACTGATACAGTTCATTTATGCTATTTCTGTGTAGATGTGAACATAGCTGCTGTGATACTACCTTTTCCAAAATCTTGGAGATAAAGGGAAGGTTTGATATCGGCCTGTAATTAGAAAGCTGACTGGGGTCAAGGTCATTTCTCTTGCTTCAAGGGGAGTAAAGTGTTCTAAGTTCTGATGTGATGTGGTTAGATCATCTGAATTATTTAAATTGTCTGGTTTCAAAGCCTGAATTTTTTGCCTAATATTTATGATTTTGTTATTGAAAAAGTTCAATACTCATCACATGCACCTTCACTAAACAATAAAATAATCAATTCCTCCATTTTTGTTTTTGTTGGTTACTGTAACACCTCTTAATATGAGGCGCCGTATAGGCTTAAATCAAACTTCACTCAGGCACACACGCATGAAACACTTGCATACACATATATGAAACAGACACACATCTATATATACAGTACTACTAACTGCTCACACAACTACATATGAAATGTGCGCACACACGCCTATGAGACAAAGTCTCCGTTCGTGCACACACACACACACACACACACACACACACCTATGAGACGTGCAAAAACAAGGGAATTCCTATCAGTCATTACAATATTTATTATAATTATTTTCGATGACAACACCATATAAACAGGACACAATAATTTAATTTTAATTTAATTAAGAAATATTTAGTATTATATGGACTAGTAATCTGTATAAATAAATAAATAGCTCTCCGTACATGTTGTAAATTAATTGAATCATTTATTCATAAGTTATAAACGTTTCAAAACATTATATATTTTATTACAGTGTCAGTTTTTTTTCAATAAATATTCTATATTTAATGTCCGTAGCGTGAAATTTCCACAGCAGCAGGGACAGGTATCCAAGGTGCTTATGTTACCATGGTAACGCATGTAGGAAGTGATGTTGCAGGGTCCGAATGGTGGAATTTTGTAGAGTGAAGTTCCCTTAACAGCCATTCCACCACATGGAGTAAGGAGTAGGGTGTAGGGAGTAGCGTGTAGGGAATAGTGTGTAGGGTGTATTCATTTCAATGTATATGGACTTGCCGATTCATTCTCTCTGATTAGTAGCATTTTTAAACAGACCGCTACTGGACAGTTTAGAAGACAGGGAGTGGTTTATTTATTATCACCACAGAGGTGTATGTGGTATGGAGGGTCGGTACAATGTGTGAATTTCCGCTTCTGTATTTGGATTTGATCAAGTCAAAGTCATGTGGGATTCCGATGAGTTAGTTATTGTTTTTAATAGCAGGAAAGATGAGGAAACACATTTCACAAAAAAAAAAAAAAAAAAACAGTAACTGCTTCGGTTGTGGGATCCGATATAAGAGCCACAGATTCCTGCTTCAGTTTTCTTTTTGCTAAACATCACCTGCGTTTTGTGCCGCTGCAATATTCAGACATTATGTGGACAGTTGTGAATATGACTTCAGCAGTGATGATCATTATACTGTCCAACTCCGTCTTCTAAACTGTCCAACAGCAGGCTGTTTACACACCGCTACTACCAACCATGGAGTGTGAAGCGACACGTCCGTCTACACTGAAATGCCTTCCGGTTACACTGAGAATCTCATAGATGTGTGTGCACGGAGAATGTATGTGTGTGTGTGCACGGAGAGTGTGTGCGTGTGTGTGTGTGCACGTCTCATATGTAGTTGTGTGACCAGTTAGTCGTATATATGTATGTGTGACTGTTTCATATGTGTGTGCATGAGTGAAGTTTGATTTAAGCCCTATACGGCGCCTCGTATCTTAAACAGGATGTTTCCTGTTAGTTTTTTTTCTAATCATGCTTGCATGTTGTGCCCCATGATTCTGTTGCCATGACAACTTTATCAAATAAAAACGCTGATCAAATTCACATAGAGGGTAGATGTGATTTGTGTCTGTGCCTTGTAGCTCATTAAGCGACAGTAATTAATCGTTCAGGGACAGAACAAGAAAAAAAAAGAGTTAGAAACGTGACACTGCACTTGACTGAGTTTCTCACAATCTGTCCTTCGACTACAATAAACTTCACGGCAGTGAGTTATTTAATCAGCAGTGTTACAGACTGTATGTTCCCCTGGAGGGTGAGACTGTAGAGAGTGAGACAGGGAGAGCAAGACAGCAGAGATAGAAGCAAAGATATATTAATACACAGTAATACAGCATGGAGCAATAAAGTTCTGGTTCATCTGGGCTCTCCACTCTGGACCTCCTCGGTTTGGTTAGTCTGGAGCCTCCAAAATATTTAAATGTCTCATGAACAAAATATTTGACTCTCACAATGCATTGGACACTAGATATTTAGAAGAACATAATTTACAGTGGAAGAATACCTGAGAGCTATCCTAAGGTCTGTGAGACGAGACTAACAGCAAAGTGAAGCAAAGTGAATGTCTCACAGTTATGAAAAACTATTTGTTCAGTCGAACTGTTTATTAACAGCTTTTCTCTTCGGTAAAGGAGGGGTTATTCACAGAAATAGCAAGGACTATACAAGGACGAGATGGAGTGAGACAGGAGACAGCAGGGTGTGAGACCTAGGGATGGTTGAGGGTTATCATCATGCTGATGTTTGCTGTTCATCAGGATAATCTCATTACCCACAATGCACTGGGGAACTCCAGCCAGTGAATAGAATTTACTCCAGCAAATTAACAGAAACAAACAAAGCAAAACATGTGTTTCTCTGCTGATAACACACACACACACACACACACACACAGCATTTATTTCCTTATTTACATTTGCAAAGATATACAGACCAGACAGCACTACATCAAACAAATATCCAACTAAATATAAAGAGACAACATGGCAAGGGTACAGCAGACTGACAGCATGCGGGCCGAAGCTGCATCCTAACCCTCATATTAATCATCAAAACCTTTCATCATCTCTTTACACAAATTCAGTTACAAACATCACATTTACCTCATACTGTACCAAAACCTTTTGACTAATGTGTTTTCATATTTATTCAATAAGTAAATTTTTTTTTTTTAATTTGGTTAGCGTGGTGCATGTTTCTAAACTCGTCAGTAAAGCCACCCTGAAGTACAATGATTTTATATTCACCTAGTTTTTATCTTTTGTTTTTATTTTGGTAGTAGGAATTAAGGGAACTGCCCTCTTGTGGCTCAGATCCTATTTGACTGTTCGCTATCAGTTTGTAGATTTAGATGGTGACCATTCCTCATGTTCTCAAGTGGAGTTTGGTGTTCCACAGGGTTCAGTTTTAGGCCCACTGCTTTTTTCCCTTTACATGCTTCCTCTGGGCAACATAATTCGTAAACATGGTATTGTAAACATTGTTATGCTGATGCCACACAATTATATGTCTCAGCAAAACCAGATGAGAAAAACCAGTTTGCTAAAATCGAGCAGTGTGTGCAGGACATACGAGATTGGATGTTAATTAATTTTCTTCTGCTTAATCCTGATAAGACAGAAGTTCTGGTCATAGGACCACAAGTAGCTAGAAGTAAGCTTTCTGATCACACTGTAACTTTAGATGGCCTTTCTGTTCCATCAAGTGCAACAGTAAAAGACCTTGGTGTGATTATAGATTCCAGCCTTTCGTTTGAAGCTCATGTAGATAATATCACCAGGATAGCTTTCTTTCACCTTAGAAATATTGCCAAGATTAGAAACATATTGTCACTAAATGATGCAGAAAAACTAGTTCATGCCTTTATCACCTCTAGGTTGGACTATTGTAACGCCTTACTGTCTGGTTGTTCAACTAGGTGTATAAACAAGCTTCAGTTAGTACAGAATGCAGCAGCGAGAGTCCTCACTAAAACCAGAAGATACGAGCACATCACCCCTATCTTATCTACACTGCATTGGCTCCCTGTGAAATTTCGCATCGATTTTAAGATACTACTTTTGACATTTAAAGCACTAAATGGTCTTGCGCCACAGTATTTGAGTGAACTGCTAGTGTCTTACGATCCGCCACGCCTACTTCGGTCAAAGAATGCAGGCTGCCTGTCAGTACCACGTATTATTAAAACTACAGCAGGGGGCAGAGCTTTTTCTTACAAAGCCCCAAAGTTATGGAATAGTCTTCCTATTAATGTTCGGGACTCAGACACAGTCTCAGTGTTTAAGTCTAGGCTAAAAACCTATTTATTTAGCCAAGCATTTTTGTAAATAGATTAACCTTAGGTAAAGGAGCAGATCTGGGGGACTCATGGACGTAGAGTATTCTGGTGAACTGGTATGTTTAGATGCTGTCCTCCCCACTCTCATTGTTCACTCAGGTTTGTTGACGGTGAGGTGATTGGTTGCTTTACATCACAGGGAGCCCTCATGTCTGTGTTTCCTTCTGGCTCTCCCTTTTAGTTATGCTGTTATAGTTAGTCCTGCCGGAGTCTCTGCTTGCACTTTGCACTAAATATACATTCACCTTATACATGTTGACTGTGACCAGACCTAACTGCCATCTCTCCTTATTTTTTCTTCTCTCCTCTTCTGCTCTCTCCTCTCTCTCTCTCCCTCTCTCCTTTCCCTCTCTCTGTCTCTCTGTCGAGCTATATGTGTCACTCCTGAGTTGCCAGTGATCCAGACCCCTCTGCCCTCTGGACCCGTCTGACACGTCCTGGAGTCCTGCTTCTGGTTGGAGATCTCGTCGCATGGATGCCCCGTGTGGTCTGCCTGGATTCGTGTGGTGGCTGGGGATGGTTTCCATGAAGACTGTCCTGTCATCGATTGATGCTCTGGGGACCTGTGACTTCTGTTGTTCGATAGCTCAGGACTGGAATCTCATACATTCTACCTGAGCCTCCAGGAACAAACTGGACTCCTTTTAATTTTAATTTTAAACACATCTCCTGTTATACTGAACTTCCAGTACACATTATTATGCTGATCAATCCCTGCTATCCGTTATCACCCAGATGAGGATGGGTTCGCTGTTGAGTCTGGTTCCTCTCAAGGTTTCTTCCTATTACCATCTCAGGGAGTTTTTCCTTGCCACCGTCGCCCTCGGCTTGCTCATCAGGGACAATCTTATCATTTTGATTCATACACATTGCATACAAACTTACTTCTTTTATTGTGTAAAGCTGCTTTGCGACAATGTCAGTTGTTAAAAGCGCTATATAAATAAAATTGACTTGACTTGACTTTTGAAAGATAAACAACCCTCTCAAATCATATTGACATTCTTTTATTTTAAACAGCCCTTGGATACTTTATGTCAACTTTTCACATTTACTTATTCATTTATTTAACCTTAAACATAATTTGTATCACTTTACAGTCTATTAAATCTCTGAATTTCAAAGTCTTAACAGTAGTACAGTGGTTCAGAGACCTGGTCCTAGAGGACTCCCTGTCCTACACATGTCAGGGAGATTTTCAGCTCCCAGCTTTCCTGATTTAACTAATCAGCTAATTAACAGCCTTTCAGAACTGAAGGTGTGTGTGATGGAGTGGGAAAAACACTCTAATGTGGGGACAGGGTCCTCCAGGAGCAAGGCTCAGGATCAGTGATGTAGTAAAACAAGTAATGGGTTTGTTGGAACTCGTCTCATTTACTGTCTTATTTATAGCTTTTTGTGGAATATAAAAATTGTATGTTTATTATTTTGCATGTAGTTCCCATTACATCTATGTAGTAATTTATGTACGGAACAACAGGTGGGCAATGTATTGTACACACTGCTTAGGAGCTTTGTACAACAGCACTAGATTTCAACCGTTTTATTTTAATACAATGTGGGTTTCAATATGATTTATTAAATATTACTCTCAGTAGTGTTTATTTCTGACAATCCATTGATTTCAACAACTTTTATTCAAATTTTACTTTAAACATTTGGGGCAAAATCTACACATATAATGATATTTAACGTGAGTAAAACTGATATAAGCATAAACCCCAGGGCCTCTGTCCCCATGGGGCTACCAGGACGTTAGTAGTGGAACCTTTGGGTTCTGTGGGTTGTGGGGTAAGGCCCTCCTGGATCAGACTTGTTTTGTCTCAATCTGGGTAGTTTGGAGGCTGGGTTGGGGGTCTTGGGCTCATTGCTTGCTGGGCCCCTTGCACAGTATGTTGTGGTGCACTGGGTGTTTTGATGCCTTTCTAGCACAGCCAACATTGACTTTTTTTGGCGGTTTGTACTGCATTGGTGTTGCTGTGGGATTTAACTGAACGGACTGGTATTTGGTCTCTGCGGGCATAGGTGAGCCTCGGGCGCTCCTGATCTGTCACCAGTTTACTGGGGTATAACTGATAGTCAGTGTTATTTAATTGTAATGTGTGGAATCAAATATAAAATTTTCAGTTTTGTTTTTAATAAAACCTGAAGGTTACACAAGGTCAAACCTGTCTCAGCACATCTATGTGATGTGTTTATTTATACACCTCACCAAGCTAAGGACTCCCTCTTTTTAAATGTGTGTGTGCGTGTGCATGTGTGTGTGTGTATATGTGTGTGCATGCATGAATTATCTTATTTAACATAGAGGTTTTATTTAATGAAACATATTGCTGGAGTGTGTCGTTCCTAATGAGCACCTTATCAGCACAAACTCTGATTTTCTGCTGTGCACACACACACACACACACACACACACACAAACACACACACACACACAGCATAAATTTTATTCCAACAATATTGTTAATTAATTCCTGTCCTTCACATTTGCACATTTTCTCATATTTCTCATTTCATCCTTCTCTTTGTCTTTTACTTTTTTTTCAAATCCATTGCTTCTTTTCAGTTCTCACTCTATTACTATCTTCATCGCCTCTCTCTCTTTCTCTTTGTTTTTCTCTTCATTTTCAGCTCCATTTTGAATAAAACCCTCATCAGTGTAATAGCTTTTTTTTAGCACAGAAATTGCACAGTGCATTTAGCACTGACTAATTATTTAACAATTGGACAGCTGTACAGACACAGTGACAGACAGAAAGACAGTGAGACAGAAAGATTTAATGATACATTCAATCAACAATGAAGTTGTTCTTCTTTGTCTTTCAGCTGTTCCCTTTCAGGGGTCGCCAAGGCGAATCATCTTCCTCCATCTAACCCTATCCTCTGCATCTTCTTCTCTCACACCAACTAACTTCATGTCCTCTCTCACTGCATCCATAAATCTCCTCTTTGGTCTTGGTACTCCTGCCTGGCAGTTCCAACCTCAGCATCCTTCTACCAATATGCTCAAAATCCCACCTCTGAACATTTCCAAACCACCTCAATCTGGCCTCGCGCACTTTATCTTCAAAACATCTAACATGGGTTGTCCCTCTGATGGATTAATTCTTGATCCTTCCCATCTCCATCTCCTTGCCTCGTCATCCTGTACAGATCCACCTCTCCCTCCTTACTGTCCAATCTAGCATAGGATCATGTGCTCTTTGTTTGGCCGTTGCCACCTCTACCTTCACCTTACACTGCATCTTCCTGTACTCCTGTCTACTCTCTTCAGTCCTCTCAGTGTCCCACTTCTTCTTAGTTAACCTCTTTCTCTGAATAAACTTCTGGACTTCCTCATCCCATCTCCTAGTTCACGTTTACTTTTCCTGTTACACCAAGAACACTCCGGCCTGTCTCCCTGATCACCTTAGCGGTAGTTGTCCGGTGAACCAGAAGCACCTCCTGACCACGAAGAGCTACATAACATTCCTTCTTTTTCAACTTCCACCACTTTGTCCTCTTTACCTTCGTCACCACCACCCTCTGTTGTCTGGCTACACTCTCTCCTACCAATACTTTGAAATAGATCAGTGGGTTCAGATTACAACTTCGCCCAAGATGTAGTTCACCTAAATGCGTCTGCCTCTGCTCTTATATGTCACCCTATGTTCCAGCCTCTTCTGTAAGAAAGTATTCACTACTGCCATTTCCATCCTCTTTGCAAAGTCCAACATCTGTCCTGTTCCTGTCCTGAAGACCAAACCTGCCCATCACATTCTCATCACCCCTGTTCTTTTCCCCCAACATGTCCATTAAAATTTGCACCAATCACCACTCTCTCACCTCTGGGAATGCATTGCGTTACTTCATCTAACTTACTCCAGAATTTTCCCCTCTCTTTTAACTCACATCTTACCTGTGGGGCATAATCACTAACAACATTGCATATCACACCTTTAATTTACAGCTTCAGACTCATCAACCTGATTCATACTCTTTTTACCTCAAGAATATTCCTTAAAAATTCCTCTTTCGGGATAACCCACTCAATTTCTTTTTCTATCCACACCATGGTAAAACAAATTACATTTAGGCATTTGGCAGATGCTCTTATCCAGAGTGACTTACAAAAAGTGCTTTGAAGTTACCATTATTGGATAGATACATTTTTTTTTGAGAAAAATTTGGTCGTATACAATTCCTCCCCATCACAAGCATGCTCCCACATTAAGCTACTATTACCACTCAGTCAGGAGGGCCGAAGAATATCATGTGTTTCCTCCACATGACGCCAGCTGACCGCATCTTTTCTAACTGCTCATTCATGCGCTATCTACTCCTTCTGCCTGTGTGAGTTCACAGATCCCCCTGATTGGCTGTAGAGCTTTGAGTAATGTGGGAGCACTAAGTACCTCTCATCCCTCCCCTCTGAGAGCTCTCTCTAGACCTCAGGTTGTGAGAAGTTACAGCATGAACTTGCAATCTTTCCCACTACTTTCTCATTCTACTTTCCCACTAGATACTTACACTGGGTTACCAGGTTACTAACTAAGTGGCATCAAACACAGCTGGGATGATTTTTTTTCTTTCTTTTTTTTTGGTGGTGGTGGTGGTGGTGGTGGTGGGGTGGGATTAGTCCAACCTTTGAAGAAACAGATATGTCTTGAGTCGCTGTTTAAAGATTGTCAAAGACTCTGGTGTATGGACATTTAGAGGAAGTTCATTCCACCAACTGAGAACCAGAACAGAAAACAGTCTAGATGCAAGTCTTCCTCGATCCCTGAGAGATGGTGGAACGAGGCGAGCAGTGCTGGAGGATCAGCGGTAATGTGATGCAGTGTATGGTGTGATTACAGCAGAGAGGTAAGTGGGTGCTGGGCCATTTTTAGCTTTGGAGGTGAGCATTAGGGTTTTGAATTTGATGCGGGCAGCTACAGCAAGCGAGCGCTGGGACCGGAGAAGTGGGTGGTATGGGAGAACTTTGAGAGAAGATTGAAAATGAGATGTTCCGTTGCACTCTGGATCAGCTGCAGAGGATGAAGTGTGGACAGAGGTAGACCAGCTAGGAGTGAGTTGCAGTAGTCCAGTCTTGAAATAACAAAGGACTGAACAAGCACCTGAGTAGCCTGTTAAGAAAGAAATGGGCATATTCTTCTGATGTTGTAAAGAAAAAAATCGACAAGAGCAAGTAAGATTAGCGATGTGTGGGGAAAATGACAGATGATTGTCCACAGTTACCCCGAGATTGCGGGCAGTGGTTGAAGGAGAGATCTGATTGTTGTCCAGGGATATCACAAGGTCTCGACTGGGGGAAGAATCACCAGGGATGAACAGCAGTTCAGTTTTACTCAGATTGAGATTCAGCTAATGAGCTGCTATCCAGGATGAGATATGCAGGTGGAAACTTGAGAGGAAAGGAGAGAATACTGTAAGTTGCATGTCATCTGCATAACGATGGTATGAAAATCCATGTGATGATATGACCTTACCAAGGGAAAAGCTGTAGAGGGAGAACAGAAGAGGACCAAGTACTGAGTCCTGTGGCACACCAGTAGAGAGTCTGCATGGGGCAGATGTGGATCCCCTCCATGTCACCTCATATGACATATCTTTTAGGTAAGAAGCAAACCATTGTCATGATGTTCCACAGATTCCAAGGCTTGCAAGAAAAGAATCTTGTGGTTCACTGTGTCAAATGCAGCTGACAGGTCCAGGAGGGTGAGGACAGATGATATCTCACCTCATCTCACCTCATATGACATCTTCTAGGTAAGAAGAAAACCATTGCCTTCAATCTTGAACCCTGAACCCAAAACTTGAACCCAACTCCTAAGCTTCTAGCCTTGCTACCTTTCCACCTGGTCTCCAACTTCCTTCTCTGCATCATGTCAACCAACTCTCTTGCCTTCCTTGTCATAGTCCCAACATTCAAAGTCATTATATGGGACATAGGATTGAGGCAAACAGTGGTTTGGTTCACATGGATCTCTTTTTAACTAATCTTTATCTAACAGTGGAGAGGATGCAGACGTTGGCTGTTCACTGCTTCTCCATGCTTTTTCAATGCTATTGTGCCTATTAGCTGTTTTTCTGAACTTTTATGGATTTTTGTTTTTACTTTACACAAAGCTTTAACTTATAGCGGCTCTCATTTTCCTGTTTTGACTTTTGACATAATTTTGTCAACTGCTCGAACTAAAAAAACCACAGCCTCCCATTGGACATTGGAGTCATCAAACAACTGGGACTACTCCGTCAACCACGCTACATACATAGGGGGTCCAGCAGGTTGTTTGTTTACAACAAGACTGGAAGCTCCATTCCATCTCTGTGGTCAGCAACTCGCTTTGTCTCAGCTCGATTGCGTCACCCGAGCACCATCACCATGGAGGTTGAAAATGCTGCTCAGCCACGGCGAAACAGGAATCCTGGAGTGGATCTCAGCATACTTTTGGCCAGACGACGAAGAAACGTTACACTGAATCCCAAAGTTGAACTTTTTAAAGTCCTTAACAAATAAATCATGCTTAATCCATAATCACATTTTGGAGAGGGGATTGATATTATCTGTCTGACTGAGACTTGGCACAAACCTGAGGCTTACTCTGTTTTAAATTAGTCTTGCCCCTCAGGATATACTTACCTTGAAAAAACCCCAACCCCCGGTTGCGGTGGAGGTTTGGTCCACAGATTTAAAACTGTCACCACTCCCTCTTCCTAAACTGTCTAACTGACATTCCTGTAACTGACATTCCTGTGAATGTCTGGCAGTTAAATGTATGCATCCAGTCTTTATAACAATGCTCCTTATTTACCGGCCACCAAAACAACACCTGGGTTTCATCACAAAACTTTCTGTACAACATCATCCAGGGTGTTTATACTTTGAGACTTGAACATCCATGCGGATACCTCAGCACCCTGAAGGTCAACAGCACCAGTGGCGGTCACTGTTAACCTGGATCATGACTGATCCGGTATGGAAGTCCTGTTAATGATTTGCATTATTGATTTGTCAAATGTTTTATGTCGGATGCCTTTCCTGCCACAACCCTCTGCATTTATCCAGACATGGAACTGGCACAAGAAGACACTGGATTGTGCCCCCTGTGGTTGCATTCAATCAACAATGAAGTTATCATTCTTAATTTAGACCTGCTGTTGCAATGAAAAGTATTCAATTCAATTCAATTAAATAAATTGTATAGCACGTTTAACCATTGTCACTGTTGCAAAGCAGCTTTACAAAATCAAAAGCAATTTTTGAAGTTTGTATGAAATGTGAAAGTGTATGAATCAAAATGATCAGATTGGCCCTGATGAGCAAGCCGAAGGCAACAGCAACAGTGGCAAGGAAAAATGATCTGAGATGGCAATAGGAAGAGACCTTGAGAGGAACCAGACTCAACAGGGCACTCATCCTCATTTGGGTAATAACGGATAGCAGGGATTTATCTGTAGTCATATGCAATGCTGCATCTTCACAGTGGTAAGCACTGTGAAGAAGCAGAGAATTCCCTGTGTTTGACAATTTCCCTTTGGGATTAATAAAGTACTCTATCAGTTTAGTGTTACTCAACATAAAATATGCACAAGCAATTTGTGCACAAGAGACATGAGATTGCATTGCATATACTGTGTGTGGGAAGCTGTTGGTTAAGCGCTCATCATGTACCAAAGTGAAACTAAAACTGGTAGAAGGAGACTGATGATGCTGTAAACTGAAGTTTATGTATTGTTTTTAAAATGTTCCTTATGTTCTTCAATAATCTTTATAATACTTTTTTTGTGTTTGCAACTCAACTCCTTCCCCTTGATCTAATTTGCTTAATAGTAAAGCACGTTGGAAAAAAATCACACAGAAATTCACACTGATATAACTAAAACAAGTAGTGCATGTGTGTTTTTAATTCCCATGTGACTCAATGAGAATATTTTTGTGCATGTTTTTAAATTGTTTAAATTACTTATTGTTTCCTTTGAAATATGTGTTTTTTTAAACAGCAACATTGGAGTTCTCATTTTGTAATCACACTGTTCATATATACATTTCAAATCTAAACTTTAAACTTAAATATTTAT
Source organism: Clarias fuscus (assembly GCA_030347435.1). Taxonomy (NCBI): domain Eukaryota; kingdom Metazoa; phylum Chordata; class Actinopteri; order Siluriformes; family Clariidae; genus Clarias; species Clarias fuscus. Next base: position 79,815 of record CM059210.1, on the reverse strand, counting down.
CTGCAATGAGAAAGCCAGAGGCAGGAGAGGCAAAGAAACACCCTCTAAGATGACATGAGAAAGAACCCTTATGAAAGATCAGAGAGGCTGAGAGGGACGTGATTCAGTTTAGGAATTTAATAAATTAATCACAAGCATAGAAAACCAAAACTTGAGGCAAAATCATGAACAGGATTGGATAATCAGCAAACAGGATATTAGTGCCAATGGCTACTTACTTAAAAATCTGGAAAAATGAAACAAACTCAGTAAACCACAATATCAATACCATACCAAGTTCCAATAATGAAATGCTGAGTGTTAATTCACAACTGGGTCAGTTTTTAAGGTCTCTTTATAAAGTCTGAGACAAAATCAGCAGAAGATGAGCATGATTAGAACTCTAGAAGGTGTCTGTGAACTTATAAATGCAAAGTCTATTGTATGCTAGAATATTAGATATTCAGGTGCTCTCAGATATGTGTGAGAGAGACAGCAGCTTTTTATTGTGATTTCTATTTCATGTCTTCTTTTTATTACTCTTTCAAGAATTTCAATGATATAGTATATCAGCAGGTTAGGCTGATTTTTTTCCCTTACTGTTCTGCTGTACTGATAGGGGTCGGGGAGTGAAAGGGGCATTAGAGCAATTCTGTCTTCATCAAACCCCCATACTGCCCCCGTGCCTCATTCCTGTATTGCGTTAAGTTTATTGCAACATCTGGACACCCATCCTGCTTCACAGTAACTCAACCTGCAGGTGTGTGGTAAATATGGTAAATTATTTCAAAACAAACATTCTAAAGCCTTTCTGTGGCCTTGGAGCTTGCTCTGAATGGACCTTCAGTGTGCCTAGAAGAATGGCCCATGGTAAAGTTGTGATGTAAGTGTCCTTTTAGAAGCTTGTGCAGGGCTTGTAAAGTAGAATGGTGCATGCTGAGAATACAGTATATTTGTGGTTGTCAGTGGCATATTTGTTACAATGTTGGATGTCCTTATTGACTTTAAAGGTAGATCAGTTACCTGTGTAACTCTTCCTGCCGATTCAAGCTCCCAAAGGGCAATAAGGATAAAAAGGTAATTAAGGCTCCCATGGGTTTAAGGCTAAACTCAAAATAAAGATTTCAGCATATCAGAAAGAACAGCAGGTCAAAGATTAAAGGGGGAAAATACTCTTAGAGATGTCTTTATTAGATTATATATTCTGGGTGACCATGGGAGGAAGAGCTCCTCTATAGTGTTTCTGTAATAGAAGAAGAAAGACCCTAACGATGGATGTGTACTAATCCCCAGTGAGCAAGCCTGAGGCAATAAAGGCAAAAAAAGGAAGAAGGAGAAAAAAACCTTGTTAGGAACAATCTTAACATTTGGGTTGAAGTGGTTAGCAATGATAAATGTCTAGTTGTGGCTGGGATCTGTACAGCTGTACAGAACATTTGTCATGCTGCAATCTTGATTGATGAAAAGACCAATCTGGAGCTTGATGTTTAGATCATAAATGGTAGAAGCTGATCATAATTGTGATGAGCATGTACATTTGAGAGTTTTTGTTTTAAGAAGCTATCAGAAGCTATCTTTTATTGTGGGATTTGTTTTTATTTGTCAGCGAGAACTTTTTCAGTGACCTCAGAGATGGCAGAGCTGGTGGAACAACATGTTAGAAAAAGGCAGTGAAACTGGCATAAAATATATTAGAAAAATATAGATAAAGTTATCTGAGGAAGAGAGAGATAGATAGAGAAAGAGAGAGAGAGAGAGAGAGAGAGAGAGAGAGAGAGAAAGGAAAGGGAATCTCTATGAAGAGAGACTGAGTGGAGGGTTCTGATGCATAATAGAGAAAGATATCACATCAATGATTCTCAGGAGAAATAACACATGAAGTGAGAGAAAACATCTGCCATAATTCAGAAGAAGGGGCTATGTGTGACAGAAGGGGCTTCAAACAAGGAAAGAAACACAGCTGTTAAGGAGGAGGAGTGGTGTGAGTCAACGGTGAGATTCGGAATCGGAAAAATAAAAAGTACTTTGGGCTGAAACAGTCAGATCAGAGTTTGCTGATGGTTGGATAGCTCTTCATCTGATATGTTAACTTCCAGTTAAGTTGGAACGCATTTACTAAAAGAGAAGTATTTGCATTTGGTGTTGATGATTAGCCAGAGTGTGAAATCTTTCTCACTACTGGAGAAAAAAAGCACCGTCTGGTATCACATTTCCTTTTGAGTCTAGTGTCTGGTTCCTCTCAAGGTTTCTGCTAGCTCACTGAGTTTTCCTTTCTTCCTGGTGCTCATTAAGGATATACATATAAAATTGATATCCAGTATATATTTCGGTAAAAAGCTGCTTTGTGACCATGTCCATTGATAAAAGTGCCATACAAATGCAACTGAATTTAATTCAACTGCAAACTAATTCGACATGCAAACAACAAGTTCTTTTTCCATAATCCCAAACACAGGATATTCGACGAAGTTATATTTCTGTGAGTGTGAATTCTTTATTCTCCGTCTGAGGAGAATAAATTCCCAAAAGAGAAAATATCCACCCTTTTTAAAAGAGAAATTTGTGTTGAAGTGAAGATGTACAGAAAACATGTATGTTGTTTCCAGAGGTGTTTGTAGTATTGCTCTTTGCTATAAATATTTGATGTAAATTGACTGTAAACCTCCAGTTGATTTCAGATGATTTTGCTCTGAGAGTGGAGCTGAATTAGCACTTTAGCTTGAAACCCAGCTGTGACTCAAATCTAATTTCACCTACAGTATGTTATTGGAAATCAATTGTGGCTTTTGACAAAAGAAGTGACAAATGATGAATTATTAAGGATGTTGTGCCATACAGTCTGACAGTTAATACTGGTGTGTTAATAAATCACAAAAAAAATTAAAATAAAATAAACATGTTTATATGATATCAAAGCTAAGTATCTGAGTGAAAAAAAATGTTAATTATATTTGAAATGTTCAAACAGCTGTCTATTTAAGGCTGCACCCACATCATCACTCATACAGGTAAACATTAGGATTATGAACTAAACCAACCCTAACCCTAACTGCCTAGTAGCTGAAGATGGCATATTTTAACTTTATAATCTGTGTAATGAGTGGGTACATAATGATGGTCTCTCAGCATCTCTTGGCTTCACGAGATCTCAACAAAGTCTCCCAAAGATCACCATAATGATGTTTTAAACATGTGTATGATTTCTCCAGGTTCTTTAAAACATACTGTCGTATACATTACTCACTATATTACTCACTATTACGCTATAGTGCTTCTCCTGTACAGGGATGAGGGAGGCCTGGAGCCTATCACAGGGCATGAGACAGGGTACACCCTGGACAGGGTGCCAATCTATCGCACAAGCACACACACACACTCACACACCATGGGCAATTTGGAAATAACAATTAGCCTACTCTTCATCTCTTTGGACCGTTGGAGGAAACTGGAGTACCCGGAGGAAACCCTCCAAGAATACACACAGACCATTTTAACCTGGAGGTCTGAGGCCACAGAACTAACCACTACATCTCTATGATGCCTGGCAGATAAGTTCTAGGGCATATTCATCCTAAGCATGATAGATTTGTACCATACGCAGGAATGATTGCCCCCCCTATCCACACTTGTGCATTTCCACCCTCTGATACAACAGGTGGCAGTATACACCTAGTTAGTTTGCGAGCCACCATAAAACGGAAAGAGAAGAAGAGAATGAGGAAGTCAGTCTTTGCACTAATATTATTGAGACTTTGGGAAAAAGGTCAAGATGTTGCATGCCTACCTACGTATGTATCAGCTCTGGCTGTGTAGGTCAGAGGCTGAGACTGGAGTGTACTACATAAGCACAGAGATTTCGGAGGAGGCAAATGTCACTGATGATGTGTCTGCTTCTGTGTTCAGTAATGATTGGCTTCCATATCTGATTCAGTCCAGGCCTGAGTACGCTGTACCATGCTTGAGACTACCTTTTCCAGCAGACTCAGACATGGTTCCTGAGCACAGAATAATTGTGTTCTCACTGATCAAAATGAACCAGACTTTCAGGTTAAGTGTTCTCAGAAACACTCCTGGGTCCCTAATGTGAAATTTCCCTAAATTACCCCTAGAGTGTGTGAATGTGTATGGGTGTGTATGTCATGTCACACCAAGTGGTACCCCTGCCTTCACCCATATAAATTGATCAGAGAGTTATAATGTAACAGGAGAGGCAAACCTGCCCCTTCAAAGGGGATTTATAGACAAATATAATTAAAAATAACAGAGGGAGTTTGTTCACATTTTTACCTACTTACATTTTTATTTATTTACCTCCTGTTGCATGTGCTTATCTACTGTTTATTTTGCAGGATTTTCTGGGACCTGTTTAAAGTGAATTTCCGTCATTGTGCTTTTTGTAATTCATGTTAATATTCAGAGACAGGAAACCGATGAATAATGGTTCTCAACTCAGGAGAATTTAATCATGTTTTTTTGGCAGAGGGTGTGGACATGCGACGTCATATCAGCACCTACATAAATATGAAGCATGTTCTCTTCTACTTCTTCTTTCTTTTCCCCCTTTTGTCTCAGGGTACTCTTATTTTCCAGGATACCTGATTTGAATAAAGCCTCCAAAAGTTGACATGAATTATTGATTACAATCTAAAATTTAGGAGACATGTGAATGAATCATCACTCATGGTGATTATCTCTGCTAATTAATTTATCTGAGACCTGACAGATTGCTGTGAAAGAAAAGTTTAATATTCAAACTAGAACACAAGCTTTTTGTTCAAGCTTTAAAGCTAGCAAGCAGAACATGTTCTAATGATCTAGAGCTGGTCCCCAAGGTGCAGGGGAAAAGTTTTCAGACTCCACATACCACAAACTTTTCTACATTTTGTTGTTTCACATTCATCTTAAATGGATACAAATATTTTTCCCTCATCATTGTATACACGACACTCCACAAGGACAAAGTAAGAACAGGTGTTTGGAGTATTTTAATATATAACTAAAAATAAACAATTAACAATTAAATATCCAATTTCCATAAGTAACCTTAATACTTCCTGCTGAAAAAAAAAAACACCATAGACCAGCATAGCCGGTTAACATTATACCAGCATATGTTGTGTTTTGGTGCTGGTATGCTGGTGACCAGCATACATTTTGTTGGTATACTGGTGCTGGTATGCTGGTCACTTTACTGATGCTGGTCCACAGCATACCAGCATATATTTTGCATTATAGTGCCATGATACTATGCTGTTCACCCCCCCCATCTAATGTTGGTATGGTATAAAAGCCTGAATACATGGAAGATTGTCATCCAATATGTAAAATATAAAACAGAATCAGTATAAAATCAGCTTTATTGGCCAAAACAAACAATATTAACATTGTGTAATATGTAACAATATATACAATATGCACATTTGTAACAATATGATAATTTAACAATGAACAGCAAATAGGTTTTTGATAAAATAATAACAAAAAACAAAACATGAGACCAACCTCTCAGGGACACTTTCACACAGTTACTTTCACACCACAGGAGTGTAAATGAGTGAGCTTGGCCCTCACTCTTTATTTAGGGCTCTGCAGGTTTATGGGTCCTGAAGTAGTTCTGACATGTCCTGACATTTGTGTATTTTTCTTAATTATAAACATATAAATGTAACCTTACTTATAAACATATAAATGTCACCTCTTTCACCTAGTGCAAAGTAAATGTCCAGGATTGAGGGAAGAGGGACACAGATGATCTTATACACAGAAGGCAGATTTCTGGCATACTGTAAATATGGCAGTGCAAACAGACATTCAGGGTAAAACAGTGGGAAGAGGAACAGTGCACTATGAAGAAAGGGTGTTAGGTTTGTAAAAGCCCACTTTCACACCCTATACACAGTCAGACATCTTTGTGCCTCTCTCGAAAAGCAGTTCTTGTTTAACACAAGACACAAGTGAACATCACATACCTGGCATTTCCATGGTGTTCATGGCTGCTTACCATAAACTGATCCGCAATTCACACAGACCCTGTGAGCAGCAGTGGTAACATTCCTGGCATCTGAGGTCAGTCCATGTGCTGGTTGTGTGCAGTCACAGGTGAAGCCTTATCGTGTGGTCAACAGCTTAAAAATACAAGAGATCCGTCGCGAATCCAGACCCCAGTCGTGGTCGAGGTTCCCATGACATAGTGATGGTCCGTCTGTATCTTGCCTGCTTGTTTGCATTTAGTCTCTATAAAACAGGTGGCTGATCATTTTCATGATCACAACGGTTTATAAAAAAGAAAAAGAAACATAAGCATGATGATAATAAAATTATTGTCAATAATCATCAATAACTATTGACCATGCATAAAGACAACATAAACTTTTGCAATGTTTAGGCAACAGGAGCTAAAGTGTTTGTGCTAAATAACATTATAGATAGCAGTGTCATAAGCTAACCAAAAACTGAACCAAATAGCTACCGTAACATGAAGCTATCCAAAATGGGGTGAATATATTATAAACATTTACACCACAGCTGATACTGACAACCATCTGTAATCTACATACTGTAAGGCATTAGCTTAGCCACCTGTAAGCTAACCTGTTTGTGCTAAGCTACATAAGGCGGTATGTTAGCATGATTTAGCAGCGTTATCTACATGCTAACCAAACCATGTAAGTGACATTAAATGACAATGTTTCACATAAACTGGGAAAAGCTTGTGAGAAAATGAGGAAAAATAAATTAATATTAGTTTTATATTATCAGAATAAGGATTATATTAGATTTAATAACTTACCCATGCTAACAGCTTGCTGTATTCTCCTCCTTCGTTCTCTGTTGGAGTCTCAGTGTTGTTCTGAGGTAAATCTAAACTCCTCCCACTGTCCAGAACATTCTGTAGAGCTTCAGAAACCTGTACAGCGCCTAACATCTTCCACACGCGCAGGAAAATTGTCGGATCTACTGTGTGTGTGTGTGTGTGTGTGTGTTTGGGGGCGTGTCCTTGTATGTAGATTACCCTGACTGTTTACCTGTGAACAGCGTGTGGGCGTGTCCTGCCTCAGGTCATTATCAGTGAATGAAGTGTGGCAAAAAGACTGTATCTCTCCTTAGATTCATATGGATTACATAAACTGAGGACATTTATTTTTGATTAAGCTTGCTACATTTAAAAGCATTTAAGCTTTCTATAGATATATATGTATAGATATTTAGATATATGTGTGTTCATTTTAGTGGCACGTTTCAAAAAGATTTTCGGGGAGACTGAGATGGCAGAAAGCGCACCCTGTTTATTTTTCTTTATTTTACAAAAGCACAATGTTTTATTGATATGTGAGTGCACAGTCGTGGCCAAAAGTTTTGAGAATGACACAAATATTAGTTTTCACAAAGTTTGCTGCTAAACTGCTTTTAGATCTTTGTTTCAGTTGTTTCTGTGATGGACTGAAATATAATTACAAGCACTTCATACATTTCAAAGGCATCGACAATTACATGACATTTATGAAAAGAGTCAGTATTTGCAGTGTTGGCGCTTATTTTTCAGGACCTCTGCAATTCGACTGGGCTGCTCTCAATCAACTTCAATCAAGATCTGGGAGTTTCCAGGCCATGGACCCAAAATTTCAACGTTTTGGTCCCCGAGCCATGTAGTTATCACTTTTGCCTTTGCTCCATTGTGCAAACTTGTGAGTGAGCCCACTCCCTTGGATGAAAGCAACCCCACACATGAATGGTCTTAGGATGCTTTATTGTTGGCATGACACAAGACTGATAGTAGCACTCACCTTTTCTTCTCCGGACAAGCCATTTTCCAGATGCCCCAAACAATCGGAAAGAGGCTTCATCCGAGAATATGACTTTGCCCCAGTCCTCAGCAGTCCATTCGCCATACTTTTTGCAGAAGACCAATCTGTCCCTGATGTTTTTTTGGAGAGAAGTGGCTTCTTTGCTGCCCTTCTTGACACCAGGTCATCTTCCAAAGGTCTTGGCCTCACTGTGGGTGCAGATGCGCTCACACCTGCCTGCTGCCATTCCTGAGCAAGCTCTGCACTGGTGGCACTCCGATCCCGCAGCTGAATCCTCTTTAGGAGACGATCCTGGCGCTTGCTGGACTTTCTTGGACGCCCTGAAGCCTTCTTAACAAGAATTGAACCTCTTTCCTTGAAGTTCTTGATGATTCTATAAATTGTTGATTTAGGTGCAATCTTAGTAGCCACTATATCCTTGCCTGTGAAGCCATTTTTATGCAACGCAATGATGGCTGCATGCGTTTCTTTGCACGTCACCATGGTTAACAATGAAAGAACAATGATTTCAAGCATCACCCTCCTTTTAACATGTCAAGTCTGCCATTCTAACCCAATCAGCCTGACATAATGATCTCCAGCCTTGTGCTCATCAACATTCTCACCTGAGTTAACAAGACGATTACTGAAATGATCTCAGCAGGTCCTTTAATGACAGAAATGAAATGCAGTGGAAAGTTTTTTTTTCGGGATGAAGTTAATTTTCATGGCAAAGAAGGACTATGCAATTCATCTGATCACTCTTCATAACATTCTGGAGTATATGCAAATTGCTATTATAAAAACTTAAGCAGCAACTTTGCCTATTTCCAATATTTATGTAATTCTCAAAACTTTTGGCCATGACTGTACATTAACAAATAAAGATATAAATCGATACATTACACGTATTTGTATGGTTAAAAATGATGGAAAATTTTACGTTATTTTGACGGTTACCATAAAAAATGCAAGTGGTCCCACCGCCGGAACAGCTGACCCCATGGTGCTGGTGCTGGTATACTGGTAACACTGCTGGTATAATTGCTGGTCAATATGGTAACCAGCTATGATGGTCTATGCTGTTTTTTATTTCAGTTTTGAGTGATTTCCATTGATTACTTTTTTTAAAAAGTGCATTTATATAAAAGGTTTGTCTTGTGTTTTTAGACAGCCCACAGATATTTAATAAATGTAAAATAATGTATTTACATGTTTTTGGTAAATGGATTATTTTTGCCTCTTGTATGTAAATCCATTTAAAGATAACACTACACAGTCCATGTATTTACATCACACATTATTTTCAGTACTAGCTATTAAAAAAACAAGATAATGAACTAAAATGGTAACCAATTTTAACTACTAAAACCTTGCTGGTGGCCCAGCATATAAATCATGCTGACCTATGCTGGATTTTTCAGCAGGCATGCTGGTCTTCCATCAGTTATGCTGGTTCACCAGCTAAACCAGCATCATACCAGCACTAACCACTATTAACCTACTGTTTTTTTTCAGGAGGGAGGAGAGACAAAATTCAAGACAAGGGTCTCCAGTGTGTGCAATCAATCAACAAAACAAAACGTCAAAATAATAATCCATTAATGGAAAGAAAGAAAGAAAGAAAGAAAGACTAGAGATAATATAACCAGTCTGGAGAATCAGAGGTGCCTGTGTGTGTGATAGTCCCCTAGTGGACAGGAGGTGTATTACAGATTATTTTATGTGATATTTAGAGAATACAGCTCACGATTCATATCTATTAAATGTCATGCAAAACGGTGTACTGAAAGTAGAACAGCACTGTTGATGCATTCTTTTTTCAGTTGTGATCTTGGCTCAGCTGAAAGGTTACTCTCTCAAGATTGTAAAAGAAAAACTATAAGAGTTAAGGAGGCTAGAAAAGAGGATTTATTTTAAAAAAATTGCCTAATTCAATGCATTTTCTTCTAGGTCAGATATCTCACCTTAAACACAAACTAATCACAGACTAAATCACAGCACCAGTTTAAATTCAAACATTGGTCATTTGTATAAAAATGTGTCTATATAAAGGAATTGCTATGTATTTTGTAGGATTGCATTAAAATTACAAAAAAAAAACCTTTAAAAACACTGAAAAAAAGCTTAAAAATCCTCAAAACCTATCCAATAGAAACTCATCATACAAACTCAGCAGCAGGTGTGTGGAGTACACTTCTACGGCCTTAGAGAGTGTGTGAAAGGTTCTGAATGACGTACACACGTGGACAAAATTGTTGGTACCCTTCGGTCAATGAAAGAAAAACTCACAATGGTCACAGAAATAACTTTAATCTGACAAAAGTAATAATAAATACGAATTCTATGAATGTTAACCAATGAAAGTCAGACATTGCTTTTCAACGATGCTTCAACGGAATTATAAAAAAAAAAATGAAAACTCAAAAACTCATGGAACAGGCCTGGACAAAAATGATGGTACCCCTAACTTAATAGTTTGTTGTACAACCTTTTGAGGCAATCGCTGCAATCAAACGATTCCTGCAACTGTCAATGAGACTTCTGCACCTCTCTGCAGGTATTTTGGCCCACTCCTCATGAGCAAGCTGCTCCAGTTGTTTCCGGTTTGAAGGGTGCCTTTTCCAGACAGCATGTTTCAGCTCCTTCCAAAGATGCTCAATAGCATTGAGGTCAGGGCTCATAGAAGGCCACTTTAGAATAGTCCAATGTTTTCCTCTTAGCCATTCTTGGGTGTTTTTAGCTGTGTGTTTTGGGTCATTGTCCTGTTGCAAGACCCATGACCTGCAACTGAGACCCAGCTTTCTGACACTGGCCAGCACATTTCTCTCTAGAATCCCTTGATAGTCTTGAAATTTCATTGTACCCTGCACAGATTCAGGACACCCTGTGCCAGATGCAGCAAAGCAGCCCCAGAACATAACAGAGCCTCCTCCATGTTTCACAGTAGGGACAGTGTTCTTTTCTTCATATGCTTCATTTTTCCATCTGTGAATATAGAGCTGATGTTCCTTGGCAAAAAGTTCCATTTTTGTCTCATCTGTCCATAGGACATTCTCCCAGAAGCTTTGTGGCTTGTCAACATGTAGTTTGGCATATTCCAGTCTGGCTTTTTTATTATTTGTTTTCAACAATGGTGTCCTCCTTGGTCGTCTCCCATGTAGTCCACTTTGGCTCAAACAACAACGGATGGTGCAATCTGACACTGATGTTCCTTGAGCATGAAGTTCACCTTGGATCTCTTTAGAAGTCTTTCTTTGTTACCATTCGGATTATCCGTCTCTTTGATTCGTCATCAATTTTCCTCCTGCAGCCACGTCCAGGGAGGTTGGCTACAGTCCCATGGATCTTAAATTTCTGAATAATATGTGCAACTGTAGTCACAGGAACATCTAACTGCTTGGAAATGGTCTTATAGCCTTAACCTTTAACATGCTTGTCTATAATTTTCTTTCGAATCTCCTGAGACAACTCTTTCCTTCGCTTCCTCTGGTCCATGTTGAGTGTGGTACATACCATGTCAGCAAACAACACAGTGACTACCTGGAGCCCTATATATAGGCCCACTGACTGATTACAACATTGTAGACACCTATGATGTTAATTAGTGGACACACCTTGAATTAACATGTCCCTTTGGTCACATTATTTTCAGTATTTTCTAGGGGTACCATCATTTTTGTCCAGGCCTGTTCCATGAGTTTATTTTTTTAAATAATTCTGTTGAAGCATGGTGTCACATCTGTGCCACCTCAGCCCTGGGGAGTAAGATCTGGCTCACCGGATTACTGAGCCGACGCTTTTGTCCCCCCCTAGTGTGTCTACGAGTGTACTTGTTTTCACTGTTTAACCAAATTAAGTTCACCTGTGTCGTCCCCGTGTGTCTCTCTATTTATTCCGGTCGAACCCGTACACACTTGTCTGTTCACCGTTGTGCACCTTTATGTTTCATGTTTGTATGTCAAGAGACACGTTCGTTCCATCTCTCCCCCAGGACTGAGGAGGCTCTGCACGGTGCGGCTGGTCATTGTCAAGGTCAAGGCTGAAGGAAGCTCAGTCTGCTGCCAGTTCTCGTTGGCTGTTTAAGTTGTTTCTTTTTGTTGTTGTTTTCTTGGTTGCGTCGATTGCGACCAGCCCACCTCCAGACCCAGCCGGGGGAGATTGTCTGTGTTTAGTTTGTTTTCTTTGATTTTGTTTTTTCCTGGACCTTGCCTGACTGAAAAGCAAAAAAAATAAATAAAGACTAAAGTATCCAAATTAACCCTGCGTCTGCGTCCGCCTCTCGTCACACGAGTCATGACACATGGTTGAAAAGCAATGTCTGACTTTCATTGGTTAACATTCATAGATTTTTTATTAATTATTACTTTTGCCAGATTAAAGTTATTTATGTGACCATTGTGAGTTTTTCTTTCATTGACCAAAGGGTACCAACAATTTTGTCCACGTGTGTAGTGCTTTCATAAATCAGAAGTGAGAGCGGATGTGGAATTCTCTAACCATTCCCACTAAGAGTATTTTACAATGTAGTCACTTATTCTGGATCAAATGACACGGTCAGAATTACGCAGACTCTGTGGATAGTGAAAGGCTTTGAAGATAATCACACACACACACACACACACACACACACACACACACTTGCTAACATTTGCTTAATTGGTGCTTGAGACTTTTGTAACTGCTGTGAATAACAGATCATAAAATAGATTCAGGAGATTTTAATCTTTCTAATGATTTGTTGCTTCAGTACTGTATTGCTGGAAGTTTGTAGGGAGATGTGCTGCTGCCTGCATGGTATACAGTAATATTAGTACAATATTTATGTTATAATTTAATAAAAAATAATTCCGTTTAATGTCTCTGATTTATAATTTAATATTCATATGTATGTATCTTAGCTAGTTAATGTTAAAAGTCATTTATTGAAATTGTTTATTTATTAATTAAAATGTTGTTGCACCACCACACACACACACACACACACACACACACACACACACACACACCTCCTAATTTGGATGAGAACTCATTTGACCTTTTCTGCTGAACAAATAAACACAACGTGATGAGATTAAACTGAATCCACTTCAAACATTCCAGAAGCTTCTGCCGTCTCTCATCTGAACATCAAACAAAATTCGTCAGCAGAATCGATGGATTTTTATCCTGAGTGTGCTCCATGTGATCAGTGTGTTAATTACATTAACACACTTATGTGTGAAAAGTAAGTAACGCGTTATTCAGGTTTAATCCCAAATTGAGCCCCATTTCATTCTCTGTGGCCAAGAGTTTGAGAAGCATCAAGACCCAGTCACATGTACACAAACCATATGTGTAATAACGTAAAAACACGGACAGTCCATCCATCCATTATCTATACCACTTAACCTGTACAGGGTTGTTGGTGTGGGGGCAGACCTCAGAGCATCTGGTGGGATACACCCATATGATCCAATGCATCACAGGGCACAATAACAAACACACACACTTACACAACTACTTACACACTATGGGCAATGTGGAAACACCAACAAACCCAGATGGGAGGAAGCTGGAGTATGCAAAGGGAAAGCAAGTAGTGGAGCTGCAGTTCCTGTGTAGCTGTATGTCTTAGAACAAGTATTTACATTTTAAAACTAAATCTAATTAAATTACCTTTACTGCATTTGTTCCCTAGACAATGGGTAGGTTATTTAGCAAATTTAGCATAAAAGTGTAAAAGGTTCCTAATACAGATGTTTCCCTGCCTCCCTACACTCATTATATTCACATATTCAATGTGGGAATGAAGTTAATGACTTTTATAAAGCCATGAATACTGACTTTTTATCAAGAAGCTATTAACAGGGTGATTCATATGCCACGAGATTAACACACACCAAGTTAATTTGGGCTTTAAAATTATAAATGTGTGTTAGCAAAGCAGATGTGCACTAATTATCAGAATTTACAGGAAGTCATTGAGCTAAACTGAGGAATGTTTTATGTATGAAGGGCAACAGATTGTGTATTAGTCATTGAGTTAGAATTTGTGTGTATGTGTTTCGTGGTTTTGTGTGGGCTGTAAAATGTTCTGTACCAAATTAAATTGTTGTTATAGTTGCTATTCTATGAAGCATTTGAAATTTTATCATCATCTGCATTTTGGAATCTCCGGTTCCTTTAAGCTTCTTTGTCTCACTGGAATCCAGTGCTGGATAGACCTGAGATCTGGGTTTTGGTAGAGTTCTTCTGCACTGTAAACGCGAAAAAGTTGGCAAAACTCAAAAAATTTGAGGTAATCAGTTACATCACATTTTTAAGTAATGATGTTTCCAATTTTAAGTAAACAGAACTATCAGTTTTTGAGTTTGTTGTACTCATTCATATTAATTGTTATTTACTTGCATTACTGAGTAGCCTAACTCATACTATATATTTTTTAGTTAAATTAAATAAATTGTTGTTGGTCTTTCACCTGTTCCTGGCAATAGATCGCCACAGCGGTTTGTCACAAGTCTTTACGCCAGATGCCATTCTGAACACGATCCTCTCATTATTATCTGGGCTTGGGACAGGGCACTTCATCCAGTGGCTGGGAATCGAACCTGACCCTCTCGCATGGCAGGCAAAACACCTCCCACTGAGCCACCAGTGCTCTGGTACTTTAGGGTGCCCAGATTTGTAAAGATTATGTGAAGACAGTCCAATCAACCATCTTGATTAAAACAATTAAATGTGGGCAGTTTACATGTGCATTGATGACGTCTGACACAAAATTGCTTGGCTGAAAGATTTTCAGTTGGTGGAACTTTAAGGAGACAGTTACTGTGGCTTAAAATGTCACATTTGTTCAGCTAACTTGAAAAGTGTTGTTTTTACAAACTCATAAATACCAAAAAGTTCTATATGTTTCAATATGTTTAATTACTTAGGGTTTACAATGTGTAGGAGGCACCTGAGAACTTCAAGCGGTCAAACTTCTGACTTCCTCTTCTGTACAGGAGATGAAGATCAGCAGCTCTAAATCTGTTTCCTGGTTCTCAGCACACTGTAGACCCAAAAGTAATGGAACATATTGAGTACTGTTAACTTAAATAATTACACTTTTGAAGTTAGCTGGACAAGTTTAATATTTCAAGCCACAGTAACTGGCTCCATGAAAGTAACTGACTAAGTTCCACCTATTTAAAATCTTTCAGCCTAGCGATTTTGCGTCTGATGTCTCAATTCACACGCAAACTGCTCATGTTGAATTGTTTTGATCAAGATGGTGGATTGGTCTGTCTTCGCATGATGCTGTAAGTATAATCTTTACAAATCTGAGGACCTAAAGTTGATGTTTTCATGTATGTCATCCGATTGTCGACAGTTTGATGCTATCTAGAGTTATGAATAGAATGTGTTTAGATGCGCACAAGAGAAAAAGGAGGCTCCACTTTTTGCTACCTACTGTTTAGGAGGTTAGAAAGGAAGATTTCTTGTAATTGGAAAATATCAATCTTTAATTTGAACTGACTACATTAATAGCATACTGTATATAGTTTAGTTTTTGAAATCGGAAGGTTTACAACTCCGGTTTTCGGCGCAAGAACGAGTTTGAATGTAAATTCTGAATTCCCGTTAGTTGTCTCGACCTGCACTGAAGCTTATTGACCAATAAGATAAGCTTTTAGTTCAGTTTTCAGGGCTAAAGAGTGTATGGTTCGTAAATTCACATAAGAAGAGATTTTAAACTGAATTATTTTTATGTGATATGGTTAAAATAACAACTACAAAAATACATGTTATTCATAGCATGAATTATATTTTTGGAATGCTTTATTTCTGCGACATCACAGCTGAAATTATATCCATGTCATATTAATTAATAATTGATATTACAGTTATAATCTCACAAACGTTTATTGTGTGATTTGCATAATATTAAAATTGTTTAATTTGAGAATATTTTTTGCATTATGTGCTATTACTCACTCACTCACTCTCACTCATCGTCATTACCACTGTATTCAGGGTCACGGGGGGCCTGGAGCCTATTCCAGGAGACTTGGGGCATGAGGCAGGATACACCCTGGACAGGGTGCCAATCCATCGCAGGGCACACAGACATACACACACTCACTCACACACTACGGGCAATTTGGGAGCGCCAATTAACCTAACCTACATGTCTTTGGAATGTGGGAGGAAATCGGAGTACCCGGAGGAAACCCACCAAGCATGGGGAGAACATGCAAACTCCATGCACACAGAGACGGGAATCGAACCCAGACCCTGGAGGTGCAAGGTGACAGTGCTAACCACTACACCACCGTGCCGCCTTGTGCTATTACTATTTAAATAAATACTAATAAATTAATGGTTTTCAGATTTAAAATAAGATGATGAATTGGAAGTGCAAGGTGTGCAGAAAGATACGTCGTTTCAGAGTCCAGCTCTTCATACACTATGGAAATATTTGAAATATTTTTGTTTTGTTATGATTTAGATTTCTTTCTGCATTTTTTTGTTCATTCCAGAGAATATATGTACATTTTACATCTTTGTTTCTTGTGTTATATTAAACAGGTATTAAAAGTTTTTAACTGGTGGATTTAATATTGTTAGGGTTAACTCAGTGGTTAAGGCATTGGACTACGGCTTGGAAGATCCTACTAAAAAAAGTTCATTTAGTTAATTACTAAACGATTCATGAAAATAGCTATTAAATAGCATGAGTTCGGCTACTCCGTAATGGAAGTAAAGAACGATTAATATGAATGTGTACAACAAACTCAAAAACTGATACTTCTGTTTACTTAAAATTGGAAACATCATTACTTAAAAAAAATTGATGTACATTAACTGATTCTCTAAAATTTTTTGAGTTTTGCCAACTTATTCGGGTTTACAGTGCAGGAAAGCAATGGATTGCCTACTCCAGGTAATTCCAGGAAGTGAGTCATTACCCCAAGTAATTGGAGTTCCAATAGCAGGTTCTTGTTCACGAGTGAGGACACTGGAATGTAAGGTTTGGCCGGAGAATCAGAGCAGTACCTGGCTTCTCCCTTAGACATACTCAGTCATCTTAGAGGAAAATGGATGGTGATATCACTTATGGCAGACTAGTGATGCTCTCCTGGTGGATATGAAACCGGGGGTAGAGTAAAGCTTGTATATGTCTTAAAGTGTCTTATAAAGAAAAGGATGTGTGTGTGTGTGTGTGTGTGTGTGTGTTTGCAGTGGTTTTGGGCTGAGCTGAGTGTTGGGAGGAGCATGGGGTTTCAAGGGAAGAAACTGTTTCAAGATGATCCTGTACTCTCAGCCAGATGACAGAAAGGCGAAGGCGGGAAGAATCTGCAAGGGGTGAGAAGGATGCAGCAGGTTTTGTAAAAGACGAAGGTAGACTGGAGGTGCTGGTTTGCCTGTGTGGTGACGACCTCGAAGGAAATAACTAATGCTGTGCATTCATGTATGTGTGTGTGTGTTTGTACTGTTGCAGCCAATGTATGTCATATACAGTACAGTGTGGCTTTAGCTGTACACTGATAAAAATATCCAGGCTGATCTACTTAAAATAATTAAGGTAACTTTTTGCATCAGATTATTATGTAGTTCAAGCAAGACTATTCTTTGTATTTACTACTTACATTTCTTTATGTAAAAAATATTTTTCGCTAGTAAAGTCTACTTAATTTTGATAGTTAATTCTATGTAATTTCGCAGGTAAACCCTACTTAATTCAAACAATTTCCCTAGTCATTGTTTTGTGTCCATGATTTACTTAACTTTAAGAGTTTCAAATATGTATTTTTAATTGAAATGTAACTCTTTTTTTTAAGTTTCCATATTACTTGTGATTACTTGGGAGTGGGACCTACTTTGTTTTATTAAATGTCCTAGTCTCATTTTAAAGTTACATATACTCACATTATCTAGTTAGTAACTATAGGCATTTCTTATATATTATAGTTAAATACCAGTTGTGTAATTTTGTACTTTGAAATGCAACTTCACCCAGCACAAAACTTGAAGTAAGAACACTTTTTATTATGTGCATACACTCCTGAACATCCACAGTTCCTTCAAAGTGCACTTGGTCCTGAATCCACAACATCCACAAGGTCGTCTTCTGCTTGTTAAAACTTTTCGCGCGCGAGGTGAAACAGAATGCTCCAAAGAGTTGTTTCCTACCGCAATGAAGCTTGGGTACACTTTTAATTTGATACGGGGTTTCCCACGCTTTTTCCATGGGGAGGCAGTTTTATTTAAACAGAGTAAAATGAACAAGATTATTGCTTGTTGTGTGTGTGCACTTAAAATGATTGCCAGGGATTACGTAAAAAAAATGTGTTAAGGAAAAAATGCACATTGTCTTGTATTCTGAACAAATGCAGATTAATTTCTAACTTAGATATATTTATGTAAACGTTCAAACTTGATTATTTATTGTTAAGTACACAGATTTAATAATGCTACATTTACAACATCTCAGATTTCTTTTTTTCAGTGTAGGCACTAGCATTAGTCTGTTGTTGTTGCTTTATTACCTGTTACCAAGTTCAGGAATGCTGCACAGCTGGTGTGGGGCCGTACACATTTGGAATGATAGGTTAAATAAACCTTTAAAGTAGAGTTATATGTGTGTAATCTACATACAGATATTTCCAATTAAAATTTTATAAATTTTATCACACTGTGATATACCGGGAATGGTTTATACAACTGTCCGTGGCCTAAACATAGAAAAATTTCACTAGTGATAATATTGCACTAGAAAATTAAATTCAACTAATTATAGATTTAAAAATTTAAGCCAGCATTAGAGTTATAAAATAAAATAGAATAAAAATAAAAATATAAGTTACTCAGTAACAGAATTAAAAAAGTATTTTAAAAAATGGTGCATGGGTATAACAACAGCAGTATGATTTGAAACATAGAATATGATGTGTGTGTGTGTGTGTGTGTGTGTGTGTGTGTGTGTGTGTGTCAGCAGGAATGTGTTTGCATGTTTTAAAGTGCAAGTTTCTCAGTCTGTTTAGTAAAGTCGCCACAATGAAGATTGTTGTTGTTGTTGTGTGTGTGTTTGTGTGTTTCATTTTTAGACTTCACTCATGTTTTGAGAGTAAAGCTATTCAAGGCTTTCTCTGTTCAGCAGTACTGACGAAGCATCAGGCTGCAAAGGTTTGTCTCAAACAGGTGAAAAGGAGCAATTTTATTTGTATAGGACTTTTAACAATTGTTGTTGCTTCAAAGCAGCTTCACACAAATCAAAATAAATTATGGAAATAGTAAAATGATAATAAAAAAAATTCTCTCTCTTCATTGGTATTGATCCTGAAGCTGCAGGTTTTCCAGCAGATATTATCAAACTTGATATCTGAACTGATAGCTGTAATCTATTGACACTTATTGATATGAGAATCAGTTGCCCGGAAATGAGGCCTGATGTGGATATGAGCTGTGTGTCCTGTTGTGTTAAAAAGAGCAGGAATCCTGGAAAAAATTAAGAGATTTTTTACAGCATCTTTTGTGTGTGTGTGCGCGCGCGCGTGTGTGTGTGTGCATGCGCGTATGGAGAAACAGACTGTTTGGACTGCAGGAGGAGAGTGTGTGTCCGGTGTGTTCAGGTGAGTTTTGGCTCAAATGCTTCGTTCATTTCCTCTCACACACCTGCAGTCCGGTCACCTGCAGGCGTATGTCCTATTACACAGCTGCAGGCACACACACATGCACACACACAGCAAATATACCCACACTGAGCAGACACCTTCATACACTCTCACACACACACCCACACACACACCTGTACCTGCTGAGCTGTGCACTTTGGGATCTGGCAACTCAGTGAACAGTTCCATCACCTTCTGGCATTCCAGGTAAGAGGTGAAGTGTGTGTGTGTGTTTTGGGGGTTAAAATATTATCACAGTGTAATGTCACAATGCTTCATTACTTACAAAACCATACAGGTTTTTCTCAATTCACCTCAATCCGTTCAAATTGAATCTAATCTAAAGTGATATAATATATATTGTTCTGGTTTTATATTCCACAGTAGAGATATCTGTGCTGTAGCTGCTGCCTCATTTTTTAGCTACAATACCAGCTCTGAAAAAATCTAAATGAAGTTGCCAACAAAGAGCTGGCAGTATGGCTGGTCTTTTAGAGACATGACATCTCATAAATCTGTTTAATGCACTTGTCGTGAAAGGAGAAACGGGACGAGGCAGAGACGAGGAGAAGACGTGCTCATGCTGTGGCCTGGCAGCTGCAAGACAGAGAAATATTACAATCTTTTACACCTCTTTATCCTCCACGTCAATATCGCACAATGACGTGATGTCACACTGAGAGACAGAGCAAGAGACACTGAGAAGGAGGAGGAGACAAAGAGATGGAGGTGAAGAGAAAGACGAGTGAGAGAAGAGAGGAAGTATGTGGGAGAGAGAGAGAGAGAGAGAGAGAGAGAGAGGGAGAGAGAGTAGGAGGTCATCTCTCACACTGAGCTGCCAGACACGCTTTAACAGGAGGAAGGGCACAAGAGACAAAGAGAGGGAAAGAGAAAGGAAGATCGAGGCCAAGAATAGATCCAATTAAGATCAGTGATCAGATAATGTGTGTGTATGTGTGTGTTTATGTGTGTGTTCCTTTCTGTAATTAATGCGACGTGTCGTTAAGGCTGTCACCGTGACAGCAGACAGGCGTGGTGCTGCCTGCTGAGGGATTATGGGAAATTGAGTGTAAGTGTGAGGTCACTGTTGCTATTGGATACCGACGATGGTCTTTGCTTTAGGCAAAAGCAGCAGGACGGATCGAAAATGAAAATCATTCAGCCTGTTTCTCTCATTTTCCATCTCATCCTGCTCTCTTTCTTTTTCTTTGTTTCAAGGAGCAGGATGAGAATAAAACAGAACAGCTCTGTTCATCTTTTATTAAATATTCACAAACAATTACACTGATATGTGTGGTGTAATCGATTCATTCTGCTCAGGAATAATCAGCTTCATCTGGCTCTAATCATTTGCTCATCATTCTGACCAGACCTTCACCACAACTCTACATTTACAGTACAGTGTTACACATTCACAGAGCAGATTTATAGGGTTTCAGTTTTACATTACAGACTTCCGGCTTTACAGACCAACTTTCAAAAACACTGTAGCAGATTAAAAGTTTTGTTGTAAATACAACAAAATACAATAAAGCAGTGCTGTAAATACTGAGCTTCTTAACCCTCCTATAATCTTTGGGGTCATTTTGACCCCATTCAATGTTCAAAGTCTCAAAATTAATGTTTGACATTTTTTTTTGCTTCATATTTAGTGACTTTTCTTAATTTAATGGGGACAACAGTGTAAACATAAAATTAACATGATGATATGTCCTGTGTTGTATGCATCAGTGTTCAATTTGACTTCAGGCTGTTTTAACTGTAAAACAAGGCAAATACAGCTGCCGGCGCATGACTGCCTGTTGGCCCCTTGTAACTTTCTTCAACATCATTGATTCGAGGACCTACAAGGCCTTTGTAATAGGGAGTGAAAGCAGAAAACTGAGTTGAAGGAGGATTTTGTTGGAGCAACCGGTTTACATGTTGGTGAAGTTTCAAATCATGATAAGATATCGAAGAAGAATGCATGCACCCTCTGCACATACAGTAATGTGTACAGTAGTACAGATAATGGTGATGATTAATTATTTTACTGTACAAATAAAATTCTTACATTTTTTAAATTGTGTTTGTTTTTCCTGGGGTCAGATTTACCCCGAACATAATACATGTTATTATTTTTGATAACAAAAATTGTTTTTAATTCCAAATGTTATAGATAATGAAAATATGTATTTAGAAATAATATAAAGTCATTAAAACACCCCAAAAAAAATCTATCTCCAATTATAGGTCCATCAATGAGATTTTCAGGCTGATGTTAGTAAATTCGAAGGTAACAGGAGGGTTTAGTTGTATCTCTCACACTTTGAAATGCTTCACCATTGCCATTAAAATCTGTGGATTGTGTGTACTTTTTAAAAATAGGTTTACAATGTCATTATGCCATTTCTTTATTCATTCATTTATTTGTCTTCTTTAGACGTACTGTATTCTATAATTGTTTTCAGTCATACGTGGTTTCTTGATCTGTATTTCTCATAAAGCTGATGAACTGATAACACACACACACAATCACACTGATCTACATCCATCTTAATTTGCGTTGCTAATTTATGTTGTTTGCATGTATGTAGCACCCTGGTCCTGGAGAAACGTTGTTTCATTTCACTGTGTACTGAACTGTATATGGTTGGAATGACAATAAAAGCCGACTTGACTACTTGACTTGACTACTAAGCACTTTGTCATTTCATCTTGAGAAAAGTGCTTTATAAAGACTTAGCATGTAGTACCGTGCAGATTTACAGATTTAATGTTTTACAACTTTGTATATTTTCCCAATAAAAATAAAAGAAATTACATTTCTTTTCCTTTACATTTTACAGATTTACAGAAGGATATTACACATATATCACCACTAGAGGGCATTAACATTAAATGAACATTAAAATGCTTTTCTCTATTTCCTGTCCTCTGCACATGAAAATGCACTGAACTTGAAGCTTTGTTGTTTTCTGCTTCATTATTATCAGCTGTTATTGTGACTAATTCTTGTTCATGATCTTGTACTGCTAGTCTTTTTTCTCATCCTGCATTTTCCTTTGCTCAAGTTTTTTAAGTTCATCTCTATACCTGCTGCTGCCTGTCTCTATTTTTCTGAGCTTAGTTCACATATGAGCCGGACTTGTTCCCTTGTTTATGGTTAGTCCTCAGAGAACAGCTGTCTGCATCAGCCGAGGCCAGGACCGTCTTCATGGTAAAACACACCCCACGCATCCCAGGCAGACCACAGAAGAGAACAGAGTATAAGGAGAGATAACAGTTAGGTATGGGCACAATCAAATAATGTATAAGGTGAATGTATATGTAGTGCAGAGTGCAAGTGGGGACTATATATGAGCTTAAATAAAAGGGAGAGCCAGAAGAAAACGCACATCATCATTGAGATGTGAGGATGATGAGGCATTGTCACAAAGAGCACTGGTGGAAGACCTAGTCAGTTTGAGCCATTCTGCTCTTGTTAATATCATGAACATTGCACTGTTCAGCAGTACTGATGGTCCCACTAACAGCTAAATAGGCTGCTGCCTGTCTCTATTTTTCTGAGCTTAGTTCACATATGACCCGGACTTGTTCCCTTGTTTATGGTTAGGATCCTCTTGCTTATTACATTTTTATTCAAATTTTTTGTATAATGCTTTTAACAATTGTCATTGTCGCAAAACAGCTTTACACAATCAAAAGAAAATGATGGAAGTTTGTATGAAATGTGCATGTGTATGAATCAGGATGATCAGATCGTCCCTGATGAACAAGCCAAGGGAGAAGGTGCTGAAAACCTCCTTGAGATGGCAATAGGAAGAAACCTTAAGAGGAACCAGACTCAACACGGAACCCATCCTCATCTGGGTGATAACGGCTAGCAGGGATTGATCAGCACTCATACTGTGTGTAAGCAGGCTGGAAGTTCAGTATAACAGGACGTAGAGGCTCAGGTACACAGTAGGAAATTCCAATCCTGAACTATCGAGCAACTGCAGTCACGAGTCCTCAGAGAACAGCTGTCTGCATCAGCCGAGGCCAGGACCGTCTTCATGGTACCATCCCCAGTCACCACACGCATCCCAGGCAGACCACAGAAGAGAACAGAGTATAAGGAGAGATAACAGTTAGGTATGGGCACAATCAAATAATGTATAAGGTGAATGTATATGTAGTGCAGAGTGCAAGTGGGGACTATATATGAGCTTAAATAAAAGGGAGAGCCAGAAGAAAACACACATCATCATTGAGATGTGAGGATGATGAGACATTGTCACAAAGAGCACTGGTGGAAGACCTAGTCAGTTTGAGCCATTCTGCTCTTGTTAATATCATGAACATTGCACTGTTCAGCAGTACTGATGGTCCCACTAACAGCTAAATAGGCTAGGGTTAAATACTCATTCAGACACTTCCTTTCTTTAAACAAGCGCAAAGCATTTAATTCCACTGCATTCATTGTAATTCTGTTCCACATGCTCCACTTTCTCTCCTGAGCTTCAACCTTTACACACTTTCAGCTCTGGAAAATAATACTTCTGATGAAACTATACATCAAGCTTAATAACCTAAATCCTCATATTATTAAAAATTGTCTGAGTTTACTGATCCCAGTAGGAGCAGGGGATAAAATAAAGGAGAAATACAGAAGGACATGAAAGCCAATCAACGCCTCTCTCAGTTCCTCATCTGTAGGGATTGTATGCTTTTGTAGGCTGCTGTAATTGCTGCATGTGCAAAATTAAATCAAAACCTGGCAGCTAATATCTAAACACAAAGCAAACAAATTCCATGGGAAATTTCCAGTGGGTAACAGCTTACGTCCTCTATTCTCTTTCTCTCTCTCTCTTCTCCTCTCAGAGATATAAAGATAATGAGCCGTGCAAGTTTGCTATTAAAAAGCAAGCATGTTTTAGAGCATCTCACAATTAGATTGTCCGTTTGACAAATAATGGATGGATGTCTTCAGATGGAACACTGAGGGTCACTGGGAAATTTTGGTGTTGCTGGTAGATGGGGTTGGTTTTAAGATATAATATAAAACCCATGAAGCATGGGTATACTCTCACTGTAGTCACTTTCACTAGTCAGCAAATCTGCACATTAGCTTTTTCCTTTAGTGATTATTGATCTAATGCTACTGTTTATTACATTACATGTTAATCAGGGATTCTGAGCTGGAAATAGACTTTACATTAAAAGTTGTTACATATGTATTTGTGTGTGTGTTGATCATAATATTGACTCTGCTTTCTGAAGATTAAAACACAAGGGTGACTGGTCTTTACCATCGAATATCAACTCTCTGGAACAGGTGATAAACAGCTGTCAGACATATCTCATCTATATTAGAATTCAAATGACCATCTTAAAATCTAGATTGGAACAGGATCTATATCACTTTTAGTTTAGTTGTTTTGCATTGCTAATTGTCTGTCTGTCATTCTAACACTTTCCACATTCACACATTTAAACTCAACACTGTCATTAAAAAAACATCTTTTTCAACAAGAAAATCTATTTTTCAGCAAACACCACAAACTAGAAAGCTCGCCATCATGAATTCATCCACACCTGGAACCACAGTAGTAATGATGTTAAGAATGTTCACTGTCAACATTTCAGAACAATGCTGTTTTTCAAAATATAAAATTACATTGTGACAACATTGTTTTAATTATCCAAACATTGCAAATACAAATTTTATGCCTTTATGTAGAATAACATCTATTTGCACAACACGTGACATCATGCACGGTCCCATACGTTTTATGACTTTTATGTTTTATGAATCTGATCAACACCTTCTCCTCACACATTCTGTGTATTTCATGTCACATATCTCTTAATGATACATTATTACTGTGTGGTCTTAGCTCCCAAATGACTGTACTGTTATATGGTGTTTAGACAGCACGGTGGCATAGAGGTTAGCACTGTCATCTAGCTCCTCCAGTGCCCAGGTTCAATTCCCACTTCAAGATCTTTGTGCATGTGTTCTCCCCGTGCTTGGTCGGATTCCTCTGAGTACTCTGGTTTCCTCCCACAGGCCAAAGACATGCAGATTAGAATAATTTGGGTTCCCAAATTGCCCGTATCTCACAATCTCCGGATGATAGGGCGAGCACTGTGCCACTCAGGGGCCTTTTGTAACATTTGACATTGGTCCAATGTCATTTCATCAAAGTAATTCTAACTTCCACAGTAACCTAATAGCTACATTGTCCTGACTTTAATACCATTAACAAATGAATGTCAACCCAACACTTTGACAGACAAAAATTTCAACTGTCTGAGCTCTAATTTGCTGATGTCTTACACAGCTTTGCCAATGTTCCAACTAGCTTACTCATTCGGTTAAACTTATACATTATACATTTATTCTCATATATTTTTAATACTTTTATTAGTTTTATATTTCTGTAAGACTCCTTTTTGCTAATGCTTACATTTATGGCATTTGGCAGATGTCCTTCTCCAGAGCAACTTACATCTATCTTATTATACTTACTGGAGCAGCTGAGGATTTAGGGCCTTGTTCAAGGGCCCAGCAGGGGCAATGTTCATATGAAAAGTGTTATACAAATAAAAAGTGTGAAAAATAAATAAATAATAATAGACAGCACAATGACAATGAGTTTGCATGATCTCCCCATGCTTGTTGGGTTTCTTCTCAGTACTCTGATTTTCTCACACAGTCCAGAGATGCAATTTTTTTTTTTGGCTTGTGTGGTTTGACAATTATAATGAAATGTACTAGTACATGGGGTGAAGAGACAGGCACATCAAACATGACGGTCATGTTAACAGTGGTACTGCAGGCTGTTGTTGCCCAGGGCTTAAGAGGGCAGGCAGAGGGCTTAGACGGAGAGGGTTTTCGAACTCAAAAAGTCTTTTATTTAAAACAAAACAAGCAATACCACAACAAATAAACAAAACTCAAACTCTAAACATTGGCTCTTTAACTAAACACTCAGGCTCTTTTAAACGCAACGCACAGGCTTTCTTTAGAGCTTACACTCAGGCTTAGAGCTTACACAAGTTAGAGACTACACAAAACCACAGTCCAGACTAAAGACAGGGGAGAACCCAGAGACTAGGGGAGAAACTAGAAACATTAAAAACTAGAAACAAGAGGACTAGAGACACACTGAACAATACTTACACAAGACAAAAGGAAATACTCAAAAGTACACTTAACCACAAACACAATAATACAGATAACAAGCATTTAGAGCCAACTTAACACAACACCAAACAAACAAACAAAAGAAATGCCCACTAGACATTATTAATGCTCGACCCAGTTTCCTAGAACTAACAGCTTTTTAACCAACAACTCTAATGAGCTAACTCTTGAGCTCCATCACCACCTGACCGAGGTGCCTTCCGGGAAACTGAATCTACCAACAAAACTACAAACATAAAAATAATCATGCACACAGTGTCCTCTAGGGGTGGTCCCTTACAGTGACCCATTCAATGGAGGCAGAAATTAAAACACTTTCTTCTCTACACACAGTAATGTGAATGACAAACCCATTCTATAACTGATTTATTTATTACTTAAAAATTAATGTGCTATGATAATATTATTTATTTATAATAGCACATTATTCTGTTCTTTGTGAATCTGTGAATGCTGGAGCTTTGTTAGGTTAACTATATATACATGTAAAAATGGAAAAGAAACAATTTCTATGTGATTTGTACATTGTATTTTTGCTTGATTTTGCGCAATACTACAAAATTTGAATCTGTTCATTTGATTTATTATAGTTTCCCGTTATAAATTAGTTAATGTATATTTATATTTTACAGTTTCATGTTTGTTTCATATAAATGTGTTGTATAATAAACTCAACGTAATTTAACATCATATAATAACATTCACATCAATAAGATTTTCTAAATGAAAATGACATTGATTTAGAGAGAGGCAGACAAACAGATGGTCTATATGCTGTCTTACAATAGAATACAGTGTAACTATTTTGTTCTCTTTGTTCTCCATATTGTCAGAATGAAGTGTTTTCTCTCTCAAGATAAAGACTTTCCATTGTGTTTTATTGATTGTGTGTGTGTGTGTGTGTGTGTGTGTGTGTGTGTGTGTGTGTGTGTGTGTGTGTGTGTGTGTGTGTATGTCTTATACCCGCTACTGGTATGGCTCCTTTCCCAAGGGCTCCAGATGACTCCATGAAAATCCCAGTTCTCTCTTTGTCTGTCAATTTTGCTCTCTGTCTCTTTCTACCTGTCTGGATGGCTCTCTGTCTCTCCATAATGTTGTTTAAAATAAATAATAGATAACCAGTTACTTTGCACTGGGCAAAAATAAATCTGTTATTTCAATAATGCAAAGAAATCAACAGGACCATTCACCTAAACTTAGTCACAGGAAAAAAGGGCAATTGGTCAGACAGCAACCATACAACCTGAACACCGGGGATGCTCCACACAGCTGGACTTTATGTTAAATAAGTTATGTAAACCCCTTTCCATCAGCATGGAAACTGGTCAGACTAGAGGGTAAGATGTAAATATGGACAAAACAAAACAAGCTAGCAAATATATAGGTAGATTTGAGGAGGACATAGGTATTGGTCATTTTAAACTTTCCTGCTCTGCACTCCAACTGTGAAGTTTGTCATTCATGAGTACAATGTAAGTAATCAGATTCAAATTCCACAAACCTCATTCTATGCAACAATAGTTAGATATGGTCACAGTCACTTAATGTATGAGCTAAATGTAAATTTAGTGCAGTGTACAAGCAGTAACTCAAACAGGACTAACTAAGACATCATAACTAAAAGGGAGGAGCCAGAAGAAAACATAGACATGAGGGGGGAACTGGGATGTAAAGCAACCAGTCACTCCACCGTAAACATGTGATCAATGAGAGTGGGGAGGACAGCATCTAAACATACCATTTCACCAGAATACTCTACGTCCATGAGTCCCCCAGATCTGCTCCTTTACCTAACCCTATGGTGCTGCACCACGCAATGTTTTTAATGATAAGAGCCCTTATGCTGGGCGTTAGAGTGGGTCAATGAAATAGGAGTTAGTGAGAGTGCTTGTGATACACACGGGAAGACCTTCCCGTTTGGAGATAGCGTGGGATTATTAATTAAGAAACTTAAAAGGAAAATAAATGCAAAGTGAAAACACAAAATAAACAGAGCTCCGCCGTCTACGCGAGAATGGACGGGGCACTGGTAAACAAAACAAAACTTATCCTCTCGGGGCGTTCGCCCTTACCTTAGAGAGAGTTTGTGCTTCGTGCACCAATAAACTGTACTGAGCGCGCACTCTGTACTGCTGCGTGCCGCTCTCTCTATCTCTCTCTCATTCGCTCTCGCCTTAAACAGACAGAGGCTGGGGCTTTGCCTTTGTCTCTAAACAGCTGTCTCTCTGTCTGTCTGTCTTTTATTTTATTTTCTTTCTTTGGCCCTGATACCTTCACCGGTGCTACCTAAATGATCACACGAAGTGCGTCGTTATCAGGACCCTTAAATAAACATGCCGTCAGGTGTGGCTCATTCAGGCTGATTGCCTGACGGCGGCGTTGCCTAGCAACCATGTGTATAAATGGCCATGCTTTTGCCTGTTCAGAACTCCGCGTGGTAACACCTTGCGGTTCTGAACAGTTTAAGCACAGCTCTGCTCCTCACGCGACCCGCGTCGTTACAGGCTAATCTATTCATAAAAATGTTTGGCTAAATAAATAGGATTTCAAACTAGACTTTAGTAAATTCAGAAACAGTTTCAGTTAAATGTTTAAAATCTAATAGATTACTTTGCATATTATTAGCATGAATGCAATATTTCATTAGAGAATAAAATTTACATATGGTGCTGTGTGTGTTTGTGTCTAGCAGTGATGTGCATGCCTTTTAAAGAAATGAAAAAAGCAAAAGTAAAACGAATGAAAAGTAGGACGATGGAAGAGTAACTTTTAATGCTACAGAGTATGAAATATGCAGGAGGAAATGTGAAAGGAGTTGCACATACACAAATGGATTTCTTTTGCTGAAGTCGTTAAATCATACAAGCTTATTTTTATTTATTCATAAATCTGTTTTGACCTATTTATTTGATGACATCATGCTTAGAAATCTGAGCAAAATAAATGTAAAATAATCCACCTGAAGGTTACTGCAGACCCATTGATGAATCCTTACAATGTGCATACAGACGAGAAGAGATTGCACTACATGAAAGGGTGGCTAGGAAAACACCTGGAATGAAGCCAGAGACCTGGGCCCATATTTACTAAACGTCCCAGAGTAGAAAATCTCTCCTCAGTGGGCAAGAATTCCCAGAGCCCAATGTGAGGGTTCTCCACTAGAGAGCACTGTTTGCCCCATACGTTTTGTTTTTGTTTGAAGACTCAGTTTCCCAGAATGCACCTCGGTCAGGTGACAAGAGTGCTCACCTGAATCGAGGTAGCTTATTAGACTTTCTATAAATAGCAGTTTGTATTAAATAAATATTTATTATTTGTCATGTGGGCATTCCTTTAGTTTGCTTTAGTTTTAATTTGTGTTTGTTGTAAGTTGACATCTGTCTAAAGATGGCTCTAGCTGAGTTATGTTTATGTTCATTGTGTTCTGAGTCGTGGAGCTGTTCTGTTTAAGTATGTGTGTGTCTCTGGGTCTCTTGTGTTATGTAAGTACTGTTCTGTGTGTCTCCAGTTTTTGCTTTCCTCTTGTTTAGCTCCCTGTATGTTTAGGTACCTGCAAGTGTAGTTATGTGTAGCCACATGAGTGCTTAGCCGCTAGCAGGTTTAGCCGCTAGTAGGCCCTAGCTTCAAGTAGGTTTAACCTTCAGTAGGGTAGCCTCTAGTAGGGTTGACTGCTAATGGTTTTGACCTCTAGTAGGTTTAGCCGCTAGTTTGGATTAGCCTCTTGTGTGCTTAGCCTTTTTGTGTATACTTAATTTAGACTTGCAAACATTAAACATTCAACAGTCAAGTAAATGTTACTTATGGTTCTTTGACAAATCTAAACGAATTAATAGAGTACTTATATACCTCTAGAAAATCAAGTAGAATTTAAGCTGACTCTAGGTAATCTGCGCATGCGCAAAAAAGAAGCTCATCCGCGAGGATCACCTTCTCAAAAGTGCTTCTCCATTTTCTTCGACAGGTAAGTAATAGTTGAAAATGCATAATATCTTGGAGTGTATTTGGTAATTGTGTAATTGAGTTGTCATCACTTAATTCTGTATATTTTCTGCACATTTGGAAACTCGAGTTGGTGATCTTTAGTCTCTGCCATCCGACTTGAATGCAATACGTTAAGGAAAACAACTTATGATTTGTTAAATGAGAATGTTGTGCCCTCACAACTATTCGCCCCATATCCCGATGCAATGCAGACAGACTGAACCAGTGACTCAGTTGATTTTATATATATATATATATATATATATATATATATATATATATTGAATGCCCCCATGTTAACCTTACAAAATCCCTTTCTTCAAAATATAGTGTAAAACAACAGATTCTTATGTTTAGCCTTGTTTGTTTCATCATTAGGTGAGTGAAAGCATTTTGAATGTATTTGTGAGTGGTCTTTTGCAGATTACTAATTACTACTTTATGTTTTCTATATTGCAGAATATATTTCTTATGTGGATCCTATCAGCTGTATTATCTTTGTTACAGAGCACTTGGTCATGGACTTGCTGAATTTACTTGAAAGACAGATTTATTTGTAAAAGCAGTCTGTTAATATTTGGTCTAATACTTGCTCTAGTTAAGATTCTGTCCAGTTTTTGTATAGATATGTAAGTTAAGATGGCTTGAATAAGCTTGTATGCACTTTACTGCTGCTTGAGCTGTTTAGATATTAAGCACTGATCTTGTTTATGTATGGGCATGTTAATTCCTTTAAATAAAGATCTTAATAAATGTGCAATCAAGAGTTATTTATTGTCACAGTACTATTTTGTCATATTGTAACAGTGATTCATTTTATTTATTTAAAATAATTAACATTGAATGAATAAAACGTGTAAAATTTACGTAAAATAGAAAATAGTTTTACTTAATTATATCAATTAATTACATCAGATCAGTAAGTAAATACTACTTAACATGATTTAAAGAGGCCATGTGATATGTAATTATTTACTTTGTTAGTTTTACTCACCTTCCTTAAGTAAATTTTACTCATTTTCACAAGTGTAAAATTTACTTGAAAAACCTGAGTTCAAAAACTTGTAAAATAAAAATTGAGTAAATTTTACTTCTTATTTTTTTCAGTGTAGTGAAAGTACCATATCAAGAGTTTATATAAGTTTATATATATATAAGTTTATATATATATATATATATATATATATATACACACACACACACACACACCATTTAACTAGAATTACTGACTTTTTTTATTTTCAAGTCCCGAGGTGTTATTCACCCCTGATTTTCACAGTTCTTCAGCTTGATTCTCCTCCTGCTTTTGTTGTGCAAACCACCCTTTACCTGTGAGGTCTGGCACAATTGCATTAGTTTACTCAGAGTAGCTCAGATCCAAGGCAGGCCAAACCTCGGTGTGGGACAGGTAATGGGTGTGTTTTGTGTTTGCACAACAAAAGCAGAAGAACAATGGAGCAGCAGGGGTGCTAGTCGGTGTCAGGTCCAGGGTGAACTGGGTGAAGACACCCGCCGAATCTCCTGACATGAATCCCATTGAAATGGTGTGGCCTGCTCTGAAAGACTATATTCGAAAAGAAGCAAAACCAACTACAAAATCAGATTTAATTGCTGCCATTAATAAATTCTGGTTTGAGGTACTTACAGAAGAGGCATGTAATAAATACAACACAACTCCGGCACAAAGGTACGTTATCATGTCTACCATTCAGCTCGCTCAGTGTGTGGAGTGCAGGATGTTTAGACATTCTTCCTCCGTCATTAGTGATAATTTTATTTGTGATAGGTGTGTGTTAGTTAGCACCCTGACGGAGAAGATAGTAGCATTAGAGGAGCGCATCCAGACTTTAGAGAGGGTTAGAGAGCGCGAGAGCAGCGTTAATCTTGTAGTGGAAAGTCTGGGTGCCGCAGGCGGAGATAATCAGCCCCCGACTCCGGCAGTAGAGCCCTCACAGCGGGGCGAGTGGGTGACGACTCGGCGGCATACTCGTTCAGCCAAAGCTAACGCTAAGGCTAGCCCACCGGAGCACACCTCTTCCGCGCTTCACATGTCCAACAGGTTCGCTCTCCTCAGTGATGCACCCGCTGAGAAACCTGAAAGAGCTCTGGTTATAGGAGACTCTATACTGAGACATGTGAAATTAGCCAGGCCTTTAGGGGCGCCAGCGGCAGTGGTCAGGTGTATCCCGGGAGCCAGAGCACCGGACATAGCAGGTAATCTTAGGGCTCTAGGTCAGCATAGGTTCTCTAAGATAGTGGTACATGCTGGAGCTAATGATATACGCCTTCGTCAGTCAGAGGTTAGCAAGAGTAACTTTACAGAGGTGTTTAAAATAGCGAAGGCGATGTCCGATGAAGTAGTTTGCTCTGGTCCCATCCCAATGAGACGTGGCGACATAGCTTACAGCAGGTTATGGTCGCTGAACCGCTGGATGTCCAGGTGGTGCTCCGAAAACAACGTGGGCTTCATAGACAATTGGAGGACCTTTGAGGGCAAAACTGGCCTGTTAGGGCGGGACGGTGTCCGTCCCACTCGGGAAGGTGCTGCTCTCATTTCTTGCAGTATAGCACATAGTCTCAGAAGAGGCCTAGTTAATCGGTGACAATCCAGAGCCCAGGCCAGGGAGCAGACAGACAGGCTAAACCAACCGTCTGCTAGCTGCAGAGAGTCGTCACTCAGGGTACATCATATTGAGACTGTGTCTGTTCCCCGAGCTAAACATAAATTTAGAAAGACTCAGAAAGTCTGTTTTAGTAATTTAATTAACATAGATACCACAAACTCAGAATACACTGAATGCGCAGCCGGCAACTCTGATCTGAAGCTAGGACTGTTAAATATTAGATCTCTCGCATCTAAAGCAGTTATTGTTAATGAAATTATCACAGATCAGGAGTTTGATATCTTATGTTTAACAGAAACCTGGATTAAACAGGACGAGTATGTAGCTCTAAATGCAGCTAGTCCTCCTGGATACAGCTACATACACCAGCCTCGGCTAACTGGTAGAGGAGGAGGAGTCGCAGTTATTTATAACGATAATCTGTCTCTCGTACAAAAACACAGTTTTAAATCTAATGCATTTGAAATTCTCTATAGTAACATAAAGTCAGCTCAGTCGATCCCGCTAATCATCATTTACAGACCCCCAGGGCCGTACTCGGAGTTTCTCTGCGAATTTGCAGATTTCCTCTCAAACCTTGTTGTTTCTGTAGACAAAGCGTTAATTGCTGGAGACTTTAATATTCATTTTGAGAATCCAGAAGACCCTCTGAGAACAGCATTTATGTCCTTACTGGACTCAGTAGGAGTAAATCAGTGTGTAGTAGGACCCACTCATAAAGCAGGTCACACTTTAGATTTAATATTATCCTTCGGATTAAGTATAGGAAATATAACCACAATTCCACAGTCTGAAGTTATCTCAGATCACTACCTTGTCTCGATTAAAGCGTGTTATAGTAATAATGTATGCAGCACAGCACCGCGCTTCCACCTTAAACGTACATTTACATCAAATACCGCACAGAGCTTTATCAATAATCTTCCAGAATTATCAACTTTGATTGGATCGCCATCTGACTTCACAGAACTCGAACAGGCGAATGAATATCTAGAGTCAGCACTTCGTTACAGCTTAGATAATGTAGCTCCAGTTAAAAGGAAAATGATTAGAGATAAGAAACTCGCTCCTTGGTATAATGACCACACACGTGCTTTAAAACAAACCACTCGAAAATTCGAACGTAAATGGCGCCAAACTAAATTGATAGTATTCAAAATAGCTTGGAAGGAGAGCATCCTGAACTATAAAAAAGCTCTCAGTGATGCTAGATCAACGTATCTCTCCACTCTTATAGAAAATAACAAAAACAACCCGAGATTTTTATTTAATACCGTAGCTAACTTAACTAAAAACAAGACCACTGCAGAAATCTCCACAACAACATCATGCAGTAGTGAGGATTTCATGAACTTTTTCAATAATAAAATCATAAATATTAGGCAAAAAATTCAGGCTTTGAAAACAGACAATTTAAATAATTCAGATGATCTAACCACATCACATCAGAACTTAGAACACTTTACTCCCCTTGAAGCGAGGGAACTAATTTCACTCATCTCTTCTTCAAAATCGTCAACCTGTATATTAGATCCTATACCGACACATTTTCTCAAACAGATAGTACCAGCAATAATAGAACCCCTGTTGAAAGTAATTAACTGTTCACTCAGTAGTGGGTATGTCCCCAAATCCTTTAAATTAGCCGTTATTAAACCGCTAATCAAGAAACCTGACCTTGACCCCTGTCTGCTTTCTAATTACAGGCCGATATCAAACCTTCCCTTTATCTCCAAGATTTTGGAAAAGGTAGTATCACAGCAGCTATGTTCACATCTACACAGAAATAGCATAAATGAACTGTATCAGTCAGGATTTAGGCCTCATCACAGCACAGAGACAGCACTTGTTAAAGTAGTAAACGACCTCCTATGGGCCTCTGATCAGGGTTGCGTCACTATACTTGTGTTACTGGACCTCAGTGCAGCTTTTGACACCATTGATCATAGTATTCTCCTTCACAGATTAGAAAAGGTAGTAGGAATTAAGGGAACTGCCCTCTTGTGGCTCAGATCCTATTTGACTGATCGTTATCAGTTTGTAGATTTAGATGGGGACCATTCCTCATGTTCTCAAGTGGAGTTTGGTGTTCCACAGGGCTCAGTTTTAGGCCCACTGCTTTTTTCCCTTTACATGCTTCCTCTGGGCAACATAATTCGTAAACATGGTATTAGTTTTCATTGTTATGCTGATGACACACAATTATATGTCTCAGCAAAACCAGATGAGAAAAACCAGTTTGCTAAAATCGAGCAGTGTGTGCAGGATATACGAGATTGGATGTTAATTAATTTTCTTCTGCTTAATCCTGATAAGACAGAAGTTCTGGTCATAGGACCACAAGTAGCTAGAAGTAAGCTTTCTGATCACACTGTAACTTTAGATGGCCTTTCTGTTCCATCAAGTGCAACAGTAAAAGACCTCGGTGTGATTATAGATTCCAGCCTTTCGTTTGAAGCTCATGTAGATAATATAACCAGGATAGCTTTCTTTCACCTTAGAAATATTGCCAAGATAAGAAACATATTGTCACTAAATGATGCAGAAAAACTAGTTCATGCTTTTATCACGTCTAGGTTGGACTATTGTAACGCCTTACTGTCTGGTTGTTCAATTAGGTGTATAAACAAGCTTCAGTTAGTACAGAATGCAGCAGCGAGAGTCCTCACTAGAACCAGAAAATACGAGCACATCACCCCTATCTTATCTACACTGCATTGGCTCCCTGTGAAATTTCGCATCGATTTTAAGATACTACTTCTGACATTTAAAGCACTAAATGGTCTCGCGCCACAGTATTTGAGTGAACTGTTAGTGTCTTACGATCCGCCACGCCTACTTCGATCAAAGAATGCAGGCTGCCTGTCAGTACCACGTATTATTAAAACTACAGCAGGGGGCAGAGCTTTTTCTTACAAAGCCCCAAAGTTATGGAATAGTCTTCCTATTAATGTTCGGGACTCAGACACAGTCTCAGTGTTTAAGTCTAGGCTAAAAACCTATTTATTTAGCCAAGCATTTTTGTAAATAGATTAACCTTAGGTAAAGGAGCAGATCTGGGGGACTCATAGACGTAGAGTATTCTGGTGAACTGGTATGTTTAGATGCTGTCCTCCCCACTCTCATTGTTCACTCAGGTTTGTTGACGGTGAGGTGATTGGTTGCTTTACATCTCAGGGAGCCCTCATGTTTGTGTTTCCTTCTGGCTCTCCCTTTTAGTTATGCTGTTATAGTTAGTCCTGCCGGAGTCTCTGCTTGCACTTTGCACTAAATATACATTCACCTATACATGCTGACTGTGACCATACCTAACTGCCATCTCTCCTTATTTTCTGTTCTCTCCTTTTCTGCTCTCTTCTCTCTCTCCCTCCCCCTCTTCTTTCCCTCTCTCTGTTTCTCTGTCGAGCTATACATGTTTCGCTCCTGAGTTGCCAGTGATCCAGACCCCTCTGCCCTCTGGAGCCGTCTAACCCATCCTGGAGTCCTGCTACTGGTTGGAGATCTCGTCGCATGGATGCCCCGTGTGGTCTGCCTGGATTCGTATGGTGGCTGGGGATGGTTTCCATGAAGACTCTCCTGTCATCGAGTGATGCTCTGGGGACCTGTGACTTCAGTTGTTCGATAACTCAGGACCGGAATCCCCTACAGTCTACCTGAGCCTCCGGGAACAAACTGGACTCCTTTTAATTTTAAAACATCTCTTGTTATACTGAACTTCCAGTCTTACACATTATTATGCTGAGCAATTCCTGCTATCCGTTATCACCCAGATGAGGATGGGTTCCCTGTTGAGTCTGGTTCCTCTCAAGGTTTCTTCCTATTACCATCTCAGAGAGTTTTTCCTTGCCACCGTCGCCCTCGGCTTGCTCATCGGGGACAATCTTGTCATTTTGATTCATATACATTGCATAAAACTTACTTCTTTTTATTGTGTAAAGCTGCTTTGCGACAATGTCAATTGTTAAAAGCGCTATATAAATAAAATTGACTTGACTTGACTTGACTAATAAATACATAAATAGGTTGTTTAAAGTTCTTCCAGTCGTGGTTAAAAATCAGGGTGGACACACTGGAATGTAACTAAACACTGCATTTATGACCAAAAAAATAAAAGCTTTGAGATGAAATATTTGTGGTATGTTGTGTTTATTTGATTAAATTTAAACCATTTTTAGTTCTTTAATAATGAACACAAATATAAAAAATACATAGAAATACACAAAATCATGTTTGCTTCAGCATTGAAAACAAAATTGTTTTAGGCTAACTTAAGATGTAAGTAAGATTATACACTTTCGTATTCAGAATTGAGGGGTTTAATATGAATTAACAAGACCGAGCTGACGGTTTCGCCAGCAAAACATAGAATAAATAGAAATAAAATGTTTAATGGTTCCAATTAAATCCGACTTCATAGTTGGAGTTGATACTTTCAGTGTAATTCACAAATTTACTGAATATATTCAGATTTTGTAAAATAACGACAACCGTTTCCTTCCGAGACTTTAGTCTGCATCACAATGAACTGAAGCTCTGCACGTATTCTTTCCTTGTTTTAATCGGTAATATTTAAGTTAAATATATTTAGTGTATATGTCTAAATATTCCTTTTTGTTTATGGACATGTGTATTACCTGTTGTTCAGTTGCTCCCTGCACGGTGTATCTGCACAGAGAGTTTGTGTGTGCTTGTCGTGTCTGATAGTGTTAACTAACTACCTCATTCATGAATATGTCAACATATCTTCGTTAAAACGTAAAAATGTGTCAACATTGAGCACCATCAAAAGTAAAGTAAAGTAAAAGTAAAGCCTTTATTTTGTCACATATACATTACAGCACAGTGAAATTCCTTCTTCGCATATCCCAGCGTAACTAGGGTCAGAGCGCAGGGTCAGCCATGGTACAGCACCCCTGGAGCAGTTAGGGTTAAGAGCCTCGCTCAAGGGCCCAACAATGGCAACCTGGCTGAGCTGGGAATCGAACCGCCGATCTTCTGATCAGTTACCCAGTGCCTTAGCCCTCTGAGCCACCACTGCCAAGAAAAGACATGAATGAACAAAAAAAAACCTTTTTTTGTAAATGTTCTTATATGCACTTGAAGTGCTTCTGGCTTTTTATAATAATAATCATGTTTTTTTTTTTTTTTTTGCTGTTTGTGTCCAGCATTTAATAATTATTTCATCCATTATTTGACCGTGGTTGGAAATAATAGATGGAATGTGACTGTTAATTTATGACTGAAATAAAGCTGTTCATCGCCGTGCGTTAAAACCCAATTTGTGAATAAATTTTCACTTTACAAAAAGGCAGCGTTTTGATCAAAAGGCTGATAAACGCGTGCGATTTTATCGATAAAAATTCCAGAAAGTCATCGCGTCTCGCAATAATGCAGATAAAACATAATACACATGACCATAAATAAAAAGGAATATTTAAGCATATACACAAAATACATTTCACTTATTATTTCACAATATTACAGATTAACACAAGGAAAGAAGACGTGCTGGCGAAATAGATTTTAAGCAGAGACGTCTGCTCGGTCTTGTTTATTCTTTTTAAACCCCTCAATTCTGTCAATCTCCCATCAGTGAAACCGGTTGATACTATCATGACTGAAAGGTGAGAAGAGGGATTACAGTAACTGGGAGTTCTGTGGGTGTTCACCTCGGAGCGCGATGTCACGTTCTATTCACTGAATAGACTAAAACAAAAACTAAATCATGTTTGCTTCAGCATTGGAAACAAAATTGTTTTAGGCTAACTTTATTAAACATTATACACTTTCGTATTCTTTGTTGTACTTCGTCTTTTTGCACCCATGCACCGATCACAAACCATTAAAATGTTGGATTTGAATTAAAATGCCACACACATATTCGTGTTTAATTAAATTCTTAAATCCTTCCAATGTTTAAGCAGTGTTTATGCAGTAATTTGGTCATGTTTGTCATGTTTGGTCATGTTCACCCATGGGCTGACACTATGATGATTCATTATTTATTATTATGCTTACTTATTCGTAGAGATTCTATTTGATGCAGATTGACCTGTATATCAACTTGATAACTAGCGAATGCTATTAAATGCCGCATATGTTTAACCCATGGGTGAACATGACCAAATTACAGCATACAGTATATATATACCCCCCCTCCCTTGCTACTGTATGGTACCTTTACTAACATTTAAAAGTATTTATTATAATAAGTGGTTCAGAGGTGTATAATAAACCGAAAAGATAAACACAAAAAAGATGGACAGCTATTTATTTAATTATCATTTTAAATATTTATCAACAACATCCATCCATCAATGCAGTATTGTTATCGATAAATCACATGCGTTTATCACCTTTTGATCAAAACGTTGCCTTTTGTAAAGTGAAAGTGCGAGCCGCGGGTTTGAAATGAATTGTAGATTAATTTTAAAGCACGATCTCATTTCATTATTATAAACATAATTTATGAATTACACTCGAACGGGCGATAGAGCTCTGATTAGACTACGTATACTAGTAAATAGGCTCAGCATCCCGGAGCCCAAGCCTCATTTAAAAAAAAAATTAATTAACAAATATTGTAAGTAAACAACAGTAGCACAAGTTTAAAAAAAATATATTTAGACTCTAAATAGATGCCGAATTATTTTCTAAGGTGTGCCAGCTGGCACTATTCTTATATTGCTCTTTGTCAGGGTACTGTAAATCGGTCAGTGACAGCCCCGTAAAATTCCACGTACTGTAAATAGGTACAGTACTGTCCATCTGTATGAATTAACCGAGATGCCCACGCCCGTGAAAATGGCGAATTCAGGAGCTTCTACGGATTCTAAAATTGACATTGTTACTGTTTTTTAATACCTGCAGTGGAAGAGTCTGAGAATTTATTTACCTTAAGCTTTGTTGTATTGTTTTTAATCACTATACACAACCTATGATTTCACCTATGCTATTTTACAAATGGAATATTTTTATGTTACACTCTAAAACTGCTGGGTTAAATGTTAAAGTGCTGGGTTATTTTATCTATTTATTATTATTTAGTACATTGCCTGTTAGAAATACCCCAAATGAAATTAATCAGCTGTTTTAATTACTGCAGAGATAGTTAATCAGTGATAATTTTCACTACTCCTACTAATGATAATAATACTGAATGGAGAAAGCGCAGTCAAAGAATCATTGCAGGAGAGAAGAAAATGAAGAATAAATACATATCAGTATTTAAAGTATGAGCTTGACACGTTTATGAGCTCTGTCGCTTCCTGTCAATGGGTGCCTAAGAGAGAGAACACATTTTTGGCTTCAGTAGACACACAATACTTCAGATTGAAACACGACTGCCCCCTACAGGCAATGAACAGCATTTTCACAGCTTCCCGCGAGCTGCCGCGGAAGCGCGCGAGATCCCTTTTCAAGAAACGTGCGTTCTTAATGGCGAGATCTGTACAAACTGCATGTAATGTAAAATATGAATAAAACAGTATTAGACACACGTATATTGTAGTATATACAATGAAAAAGCAGAATTGAGGGGATTAAAAAGAATTAACAAGACCGAGCAGACGTCTCTGTCTAAAATGTATTTCGCCAGCACAATGTACTGGAGCTCAGCATGTATTATTTCCTTGTTTTAATCTGTAATATTGTGAAATAATAAGTGAAATGTATTTCGCGTATATGCTTAAATATTCCTTTTTATTTGTGGACATGTGTATTATGTTTGTTCTGCATTATTGAGAGACGCGATGACTTTCTGGCATTTTTATCGATAAATCGCACGTGTTTATCAGCCTTTTGATCAAAACGCTGCCTTTTGTAAAGTGAAAGTTTACGGACAAAACGCTGATGAACAGCTTTAGTTCAGTCAAAAATTCACAACCACATTCCAGCTATTATTTCCAACCATGGTCAAATAATTGATGAAATGCTGGACACCAACAAGCAAAAAAAGAAAACATTATGTTTATTATTATAAAAAACCTGAAGCACTTTGTGTGCATATAAGAATATTTACAAAAAATATATAGATTTTTTGTTCATTCTTGTCTTCTGATGGCGCTCAATGTCAACACATTTTTACGTTTTAACAAGGATATGTTGGCATATTCACAAATCAGTACTTTCACATAGTTAACACTAACTGAACAACAGGTCTTCACTTCGTAAAACATCTGTCCATTAAAAGGAATATTTAGGCAAATACGTTAAATATATTTCACTTAAATATTACAGATTAAAACAAGAAAAGAAGACGTGCTGAGCTTCAGTTCATACAAAATGTCTAGGAAGGAAACGGTTGTCGTTATTTTACAAAATCTCAACATATCAAGTATCTGTAACGATGCGGGTCGCGCGAGGGGCAGATCCGCACTTAAACTGTTCAGAACGGGCAGATCCACAGGCTGCTACCATGCGGAGTTCTGAACAGCGACCGGCGCGGCCATTTATACACGCGACTGCCAGACAGACAAAGAGCGTTGTTAAAAGATGGAGGCAAAGCCCAAGCCTCTGTCTGTCTCAAACACTGGCGAGAGGGAGAGCGGCACACAACAGTTCACTGTTCAACAGTTTACTAGTGCAAAAACACCCCCACCCCCTTCTCAAATAAATCCTCGGTAATGGCATAAACCCTGAGAGGATACAAGTTTTTGCTATAGTTTCCAGAGCCCATTCGTTCTCGCGTAGAGACGGCGGAGCTCTGTTTATTTTGTATTTTCAGTTTCCTTTTAAGTTCAACTTGTTTCCATTTAAGTTCTTAATTAATTAAAATTAATAATCCCATGCCATCTCCAAACAGAAAGATAATTTTAAAAGTACAATTGCAAGTAAATTACAAACTGCATGTAATGCTGTAAAATATGAATGAAACAGTATTAGACACGCATTCATACAATGAAAAAGCTATTTATGCGACTGCTCAAATGTAAAGCAAACGTAATTATTAATTTATTGTGTATATTTAACTTCATTCAGCCATTTAAGTTACATGAAAAAATAACGTGCCTACCAGCCCATGATTATTTTCTGTTCAAATTTAAAGATGCACACGTGTGTGCAAAAAGACGAAGTACAACAAAGAATACAAAAGTGTATAATCTTTAATAAAGTTAGCCTAAAACAATATTGTCTCCAATGCTGAAGCAAACATGGTTTTGTTTTTGTTTTAATCTATTTGCTCAATACAACGTGACAGCGCACTTCGAGGTGAACACATGCAGGCCCCCAGTTACTGTAATCCCTCTTCTCACCTTTCATTCATGATAACTTCACACCTATCAAACCGGTTTCCCTGATTGGCAGAATTGAAGGGTTTAAAAAGAATTAACAAGACAGAGCAGACGTCTCTGCCTAAAATGTATTTCGCCAGCAAAACAAACATAAATAGAAACAAATAAAATGTTTAATGGTATCAATTAAATCAGACTTCATAGTTGGATTTGATACGTTGTGTAATTCATAAATTTACTGAATATATTCAGATTTTGTAAAATAACGAAACCCGTTTCCTTCCTGGAATTTTTGTCCGCATCACAATGAACTGGAGCTCAGCACGTCTACTTTCCTTGTTTTAGTCTGCTAGATATAAATTTTTATTTATGGACAGGTGATGTATGTTTGATCTGCATTATTGCAAGAGGCAAAGACTTTCTGGGGGAGTATGTCTGCACCTTTTGTAAGGTGAAAGTACGAGCTGCAGGTTCATGCACGCCGATGAACAGCTTTATTTCAGTCATAAATCCACAATCACATTCCAGTTATTATTTCCAGCCGCGGTCAAATAATGGAAGAAATACTTATTCAATGCTGGACACAAACAGCAAAAAAGCCAGACGATTTTTTTTTATAAAAAGCCTGTTCATGTTTATATATGTTCATTCATGTCTTCTGATGGTGTGCGACACATTTTTGCGTTTTAACGAAGACATGTTGATATATTCACGAATCAGGACATTCGCATAATTACTGTA
This sequence comes from Clarias fuscus, assembly GCA_030347435.1. NCBI lineage: Eukaryota > Metazoa > Chordata > Actinopteri > Siluriformes > Clariidae > Clarias > Clarias fuscus. Next base: position 36,660 of record CM059210.1, on the reverse strand, counting down.
TATGTGCGGGCATGTCACGTGTGTGTGCGCGGAGCGTTTGTGTATATGTGCACGCGTCTCATAGGTGTGTGTGCACGCATTTCATATGTAGTTGTGTGAGCAGTTAGTAGTATATATAGATGTGTGACTGTTTCATATATGTGTATGCAAGTCTTTCACGTGTGTGTGCATGAGTGAAGTTTTTTTTTTAATCCCTATACGGCACCTCACAGTTTAGGGCATCTCTTTTTCATCATTATGAACATAATATGAAGCACATATACGCACATTCATCATAACATATTATTATTGTAAAACAAAATAAAATTCATGTTTGCTTCAGCATTGGACACAATATTGTTTAGGCTAACTAATTATACACAATTCTTCATTGTACTTGGTCTGGCTTTTAGATAAAGTCCTTCCATGCGCCATCTGGTGGATATTCAGTGAAGCACAACACATTTAAATTCCCGAATGTTGCTAGAGGGATCTCGTGGCATGTCACGTGCCAAATTGTGGGATCTCGCGGGAAAAAGCGTGCATTCTTAATGGTCAGATCTGTAGGATTCTAGAAATTAGATTTTGAACAGACGGTTATGTTTAGGGTTAAAGTTTAGGTCTAGAGTTCAAAACTAACGGTTATGTGTAGCTATAAGGTTCTAAAAGCTAAGTTTCTAATTAGGGTTAGGTTTGGGGTTTGGGTTAGCCGTTAGAAGCTAGGAACAAGAGAAAAGTGGTTAAATCTTAGGGTTGAAGAAGAAGAGGGGTTAAGTTTTTAGGGTTGAAGAAAAAGAGGGGTTAAAATTTTAGGGGTGACAAGATAAAGGGTTATGGTTAGGATTAGGAAAGAAGATAGGGGATAAAGGTAGAAGATAGAAGTAACATGCTAACCAAGAATGCACAGGCCATCTATGCTGCTGACTGTCGGATTTTGACCTTAATTAAATGTTTAAGGTTTTTTTTTAAGTAATTAATTTCTTGATAAATTTTTCTTTGTTTTATCCTGCAGGTTCCAGGTGTGGAGTGTTTCCCGGAGAGGTCTGACCAGGTGAGTATGGGCTTGTTATTCTATTGAAGGTGCCGTGTAGGCTTTATGTCTTCCTATCCGTCTGTGTGACACGGATTTATATGTTTTTGGAAAGGTAAGTAGCCGATTAGTCATTTTTCTTTTGGTATTGACATTGATATGTGTATGTGGCCTTTCCTTCTGTAGGCCCTGTTCTTCCTCCTCTACCCAATTGTTGTTTTGCTCCTCTCTAACACTTTGGTTGGAATGTGTGAGAGGTATGTGTTGTTCTTTTTGGGAGGAAGGGAAATCAGGGGAACTGTCAGTGTAGCTGTCTGAGTCCACATCTCCGACAGAGGATGTAGCTGGGGACCACTCAGTAAATGGATCTGTCATAGTGGATGTAGTTTTTTTGTGAGTTTGTGTTTTTGACTGGGAGAGATTTTTTGGAAAGGATGGTGTTTTGATCTCGGGGTGTATGTAGGCTTGTCCTGTTGTGGGTGTAGCCTCTGTGTTTTCTGGGGGTGGAGGAGAAGTGGGGAGGACACTGTGTATGTTTACTTGCTCCACTTCACTGTGTATGTTAGTATCTTCCTCCTCGTCAGCAGAGGGTTGACAGGTCAAACATACTTCTTTTATTTGTTTGTGACTCTCTTTAATTGTTTGTTGTCTGAATCGTTTGCCAAATCTGCGTTTGGCCCATAGGGTGGCAGTGTCGAAACATTCCTCCCAGTCCCGGTAGACATAATCATGCAGGTTGCCCAATTCCTCAATCAGTGTCTTGTGATAGTGTTCTTTGAGAATGAGCATGGTAGTGTAGGCCCAGTTTCGGGCATTACCCTCTATAAGGGCCTGTACTTCACAATGTGACCCGGACGGTCTGATGACCTCTGTCAGATATTGTTCAATATGGTTTATTGTAGGAGGCTGTCCCTGATTTATATTGTTGGTGTGATGTACCACTTTAATGATGTTAAACATGATACGTGTTTTGGTAATGAAATCCGGTTCATCTGAGGGTTTGGGTTTTGTGTTCTCCTCCTGAAATGTATTTGTGTTTGTCTTTTTTTGCAGGTTTGGATGGCAAGCTCGTGTCTGATATTGTGCTTTATGCCATAGTGTGGGGGCTTTTTGCCCGGATTTGAATGTGACAGGCCCTGTACGGGTCTGCGGTTCAAAAAATTGTGGTCTCATGGACCGTTGCTGAGTATTAAGGTAGGTATTACGGTAGGTATCTTTATGGTGGGTAGGTGCTGCCCTCATGTGGCGGCCATATTTAACAGCATCTGCATATGAGCAGAATGTTTCTTACTGTGCCTGATATGTTCTGCTGTGTTCTAGATGGGGTCTAGGCCAGTTATGGGCCTAAGTGGGACGCCTGCGTCTGTGTGTCACCACTGTCCAACCATCTTTATCAAACAGAACCATGTTTGTTGATTTGTAGATCTCAATAGGCAAAAGAATTGATTCAGGGAAAGTTGTTTTTTTTCAAAATTTTCAAAATGAACAAGCCGTTGCAACGTTTCGATTCTTTTTAGAATCTTCTTCAGGCTGGCTTGTTCTAAAATATTTAAAGAAAGTGTCTGAAAAGAGCTTAGATAGCAACAGGATTTAAGATTTTATCTCTGTGTGTCTCTCTGTGTGTGTGAATGCTGTCTGAATGGCTGCATTTTGAGCTGTCCCTTTTCAAATCTTAGGGGCGGGACTAAGTTTGAGCTGGCCAATCAGAAAAATAGCTCTCTGTACCACTGTTCTGCTTTGTGGATTTTGTGTTAAACAATAAAATAAAGACTTTGAATTATAAATTGTGGACTCTTCTTTAAATTTTTCTAGAGTTTTTTCTTTTATAATAAATTCTGTGGGTTATGAAGATATTTTAAAAATTTTCAAACATTTTTTAGGAATATATATGATGTTTTTATCCAACATGTATGAAAAATAATAATAATTTTTACTTTTTAGAGGGTTTTTCCAGAGATTATCTGGTGTTTTAATCCGTATGAATCCACGTATGATAATTATATATATTTCTTAGGAAGGTTCAAGTCAGAATATTAGTGTTATAGTTATGAAATTGTATGAAAGATGGTGATGCACCCCCAAATTAGTGTATACAATAAGGATATGGATAATATTTCAGTCAGAATGCAAGCATGAGGCACGGGCCAGTTAGGTTTGGGGTTTGGGTTAGCCGTTAGAAGCTAGGAACAAGAGAAAAGTCGTTAAATCTTAGGGTTGAAGAAGAAGAGGGATTAAGTTTTTAGGGTTGAAGAAAAAGAGGGGTTAAAATTTTAGGGGTGACAAGATAAAGGGTTATGGTTAGGATTAGGAAAGAAGATAGGGGATAAAGGTAGAAGATAGAAGTAACATGCTAGGGTTAGGGTTAGGGACATAGTGTTTAACCAGTGCCCTCTCACGAGGGACCGGAAATGCACGGGCCATCCCCCGGGACCCCGCTCGCAGTCGATCCCCGGATCGTGTTTGTTGAACGGGACGTCGTCCCTGTCTTTTATAGTGGACCTCCGTCCACTGTTCTAGAGCTCTATAGCTCATACCTTCAAAATCTTTGATGAATTCAAACCAAATAAAATCAAATGAATTCAAATAAAATCAGATTTACTAGATTTTAGATAAATTAGATTTATTTTTATGCTATAATGAAAAAATATATATATTTATATGTAAAAAATAAAATAAAATAAAAAAACTCCCAAAAGTTGGAAACTAAAATGTGCCCAGTCGCAACGTTTCGACCGAAAATGGTCTTCTTCAGGCAAGGGCACTAAAACCAAAAAAAACTACAGGCTTTTAGCAGGTAAGTCAATGTTTCTCCTCTCACAGTCAAAGCAGAAATGATAATAAAGTCCCATTTTCCTCACCCCTATATATATATATATACTCCTCCCCTCTATAACTCCTCCCACCTTAAAATATCCTTAAAAAATATTTTTTGCTCCTGATCCAAGTTTAAGCCAGTTTGTATTTATTTTCTAAAAAATATTTTGCATTACCTAGACCAATTCAAATCGGTTTTAAATGTGAAGAACTTTATCCCCTATATTTATTTTAAGTATTTTACCATTTATTTTATTTTTTAAGATATTTTAACTAATTTATTCCCTATATTCTTTCTTTTGCTCATTATGAATATTTATTATTATAATTATTATACCTTTTTTATGGGTGAAATAGTATGTTTATATGTTTGAAAAAAAATATATATACTTAGGGTTAGAAACTAAACAAAGTAAGCTTGAGTTTGGGGCTTAGGGTTAAGTCTTTTTGGGGTTTAAATTTTGGATTCAGGAATTCCGAGATAAGACTCAAGGGATAGGGTTAAAATTTAAGGTTGTGGTTAGATTTTAGGATTAGGATTAGGGTTTAGTTTTTTTAGGGGTCTCACGGTTAGGGTTAAGAGTTTGTGTTTGGTTTTGTGGTTAGGTTTAGGGCTTAGGATTGAGGTTGGGTTAAGTTTAGGATTATTATTAAGGGTTAGGTTTTTAGGGGTTATGGTTTGGAAATTCGGGTTTGGTTTTGTGGTTAGGTTTAGGGCCTAAGATTGAGGTTAAGGTTAGGTTTAGGATTAGGGTTTCGATTTTTTAGGGGCTTACGGTTGAGGTTAGTATCACTTGTGCTCTGACTGCGACATTCCCTTGTTTTGGATGTATTCTTACTATCAGCTTAGTTGTATTTGATATTAAGGCCTATTGGCTCTTGTGTTTGTAGTCTATAAATCCATCGTCTTTCGAAGCTCTTCCTTTGTCTATCTGTCCAGCATGAATTACTTTGTAAACCTGCTATTCTAAGTGCCTGTATGCCATGTAAAATAAAATGTCTAACTAAGGGAGTATCCATCTTTTTTCTATGTTTGATAAGATATCTATGTTGCCACATCCTTGTTCTGAGTGAATTGCCCGTTTCTCCAATGTATTGTTTATTGCACTTTGAGCAAACAATCATATAAACACAATTGTGTGTTTGTGGCGTAAACTTTTGATCAATTTTGTAAATACTTTTATTTGTTCTATTTCTGACGTATGTCAATACGAAAAATGAATCCAATTTGGGTGACCGTTTAGTCGGTTGTACAGGTTCGAGTTTGGCTCTGACTAGATAATCTCTAAGGTTTTTGTTTTTCCTATATGCTGAAATAACATAATGATCTACCAACACTCCTGTATTGAGAATAAATGTTTCATAATTGTTTTTCATTTTCCTGTTTAGGATCTTACTCATTGTTGAATACCGGGTAATCAGTGGAACTATTTCCTTGTTGATTGTGGTTTTTACATCCTTAAATGTGCTAAGACATTGTCTCAAAAATGACCTTGAGTACCCTCTTTTCCTCAAGGCCCCAAATAAAATTTTAACTGCTTCCCAAAAGTTACTTGTTTGTGTACAAATCCTATAAAAACGTAACAACTGTGACTTGACTAATCCCTTAAAAGTGTGTTGTGGGTGAAAACTGGTTTTAAACAATAGAGCATGAGTATCAGTTTCTTTGAAGAAAACTTTGATCTCCAATTTATTATGTTGCTCGAATGCTGATCCTTTGTAGATTGTGGTGTCCAAGAAATCTATAGACTGATGGTGTGTTGTATGTTTGAGCTTTATTGAAGGATCATGACTGTTTAGAATCTCCATGAATTCTTCAAAATCTTCTATCGAATGACACCAAACCCCCCAGATATCATCTAAGTATCTTAGATAATGAAGAGGCTTTCTATGGCATTTTGCAAGTGCTTCTTCTTCCCAATATGCCATAAATATATTTGCATATGCGGGGGCAAACTTTTTCCCCATTGCTGTTCCCTTAATTTGTAAGAGATATTCCCCATCAAATAAGAAATCGTTTTTGGTTAAATTAATCTCTAATAATTGTAAAATCTCATCATCTGGTCTGTTGGGGTTTGGATTTTTTTGGAAAATCTTTTTAACTGTGTCCAAACCTGATTTTATGTCTATGTTTGTATATAAACTGTCTACATCTATACTAAAAAACATAGCTTGTTTTGGAATTTAAAATTTTTTAACCATCTCTACAAAGTGGTATGTATCCTTCACGTATGATTGGTGTATGGTGGATAATGGGTTGAGATAATAATCTATGAATTCTGCTGTTTGATATGTTTCAGACCCACAATCGGAGACGATCGGCCGTCCTGGCGGTATCTTCATAAATTAATTATGAATTTTAGGTAAATTATAAAATCTCCGTTCTCTAGGTTCCTTGTCCCCTTTTAGATACTGTCTTTGTTTACTATTTATGAATCCCTTGTTTTTTAACGTGTCTATAATCGCATGAACTGTTGGTATCGTTTTTAAGTAAATAGGTTCTTTCAATTTTTTATAATAAGTCTGATCGTTTAACCTCAAAAACATATTGGTCTCGGCCCATGATCACCACCGCACTGCCCTTGTCCGCGGGCTTAATGACAATGTGTTTGTTATTTCTTAAATCTCTAAGTGCCTTCACTTCCTCTTGTGTTAAATTTGACTTTTCTCTATGAAATTTATATCCTCTCATAAGATCCTCCTGATCTTTGGTCACTAAGAGCCCGATTTCCTCAGGCAACTTCTCTTCTGGTGGTGTCCAGATTGATTTTGGCATAAATGGGGCCAATTCTGTACTATCATTATTGTGATTGTCCTTAAAGAACACTGCTAGTTTTACTTTTCTATGATAATTTTGAATATCCAATTGTAGTTGGTTTCTTCGATTTCTCCCTATGTTGACTGCTGGTATGAAGGTTAATCCCTTATTTAGGAGATCCAATTGTGCCTTAGTAGGATAAAAATTATTTGCCAAAATAATTACATTTTGGGAAGATAGGGGTCGAGAACCCCTCTGCCCCTCCTCCAAGAGGCTTACGGGGCTTCTAGGGTTAGGTTAGGGGAAAAGACCGCGACACCAGGTCATGCACAGCCCCACGCTGGAAACAAAGAGGAAAGGAATTAGATTAGGGTTAGAAAAACTTAGGGGTTTAAATTAAATTAAAATAGGGTTAGGATAAATTAGGGTTGGGAAAATTAGGGTAAACAAATTGATTATAATAAATGAAAAATAAAAAATTAAGATTAGGGTTAAAGTAAAGGTTATGTTTAGGGCTAATAAAGAATAGGGTTAGAAAGCATAGAAAAGTAAAAGGTTAGGGTTAGGGTTAGGGTAGGGAAAATTAAAATAATATTTGTAAGAGTGTATACTCTTTTATGCACGGGCCATCTCTCTATTTCTATTTCAGATTCTTTTGGCTATGGATAGGGCCAGAGTGAAGTAAATATGTTATTTAAAAAAGGTTAGATATATTTTTTTAAATTAAAAAGAGAAAAAGAAAAACTATCAAGAATCAACAGACCTTTATAAGAACAAGAAAGGAAAAGGAGAAAGACCTTGAAATGAAGAACTAAGTGTGACTATAAAGACCAGCAACTTGACTCAATACAAAACAACCTAAAGTAAGTAAAGATTTTGGCTACCTTGTTTAAAAGTCCATAAAAGTAGCCTTATCAGACCTGTAAATGTGCATGAAGACAAATATCCAGGTATATTATGTACCAAAAAACACTTATAGCTTATTATACACATCATTCGTGTTCTGGTTTTTAAAAAAATGTTTTTTAATTAAAAGTACAATTATATTGAATTAAAATGAAAAAAAGAAGGAGGATTCAGGAGAATATAGTGGGATGAGGAAAAGCAAATAGTTTCACCTGGGGATAAGACTGAAACCTGGAATGAAGGTCAGGACCTGAGACGAAACTCAGGTGATCTTAAAGTAACCTCATGTAAAAATGAGGCTGAAGGGCAATGATTGGAAGGTTGAAAACAAAAAATAGAAAAAAACTCAAAATAAGTGCTAATTCAGGGTTAGGAATAGAAAGGGTTTGGAAACATTAGGGTTAAGGTGGGGGTTAAGGTTAGGGTAATGGGGGAGGGGAGGGGGTTTAAGGTTGAGGGGTGGGGTTAAGGTTAGGGTTTGGGTTATGGAATAGGGTAAGGGTTAGGGTTAGGGTTAGGGTTATGGAATAGGGTAAGGGTTAGGGTTAGGGTAAGGGTTAGGGTTAGGTTAGGGTAAAAAAATCCGCAGACCCGGGAAAGACCCGGAACATGCGTTGTGCACGGGCCAGCCACTCAGGCCTCATTGTCAGCCTCCTCCAACATGACGGTCGACTGATGTCGCCTATTTAGAGTTTCAAAGCTAAAGGTTTCGCTTTTGAGTAAGCTGTTGTAAAGTCCCTCCATGAGCCCAAACACCCTTAGTAGGGTTGAAATTAAAATCAGGGCCTGGGGGTTACGATTCGGGGTCATTTCTAATTAGGTTTCCGACATTATACGACGCCTATGGTTAAAGTGAGGCTTAGGATTCTATATGGTGAACGCCCGTGGCTTTAAGGTCATGCATGAGCACCGAGTAAGGTAAGGGTTGTGGAAAGGGGGTAGGATAAAAGACAAAAAGGGAGACGGTCCCGGGACAGGGTCCAAGGCAAGGAAAGAGGGGGGTAGGGTAGGTTGGGGGATAGGTGAGGAAGACTCGGTACTCTGCAGACCTGAAAGCTGAAGTTAAAAGCTAGAGGTCAGAAAACAGTAGGGTTATAGAAAATAAGGGTTCTGCTGACCTAGGGTTCTGGAATTAGGATTTTAAACGAACGGTTATGTTTAGGGTTAAAGTTTAGGTCTAGAGTTCAAAACTAACGGTTAAGTTTAGCTATAAAGTTCTAAAAGCTAAGTTCCTAATTAATGGTTATGGTTAGGTTAAAGGTTTAGGCTTACGGTTAGAACTAGCGGTTGAAGACACTGACGGTTATGTTTTGGGTTCAGGGATTGGAACGGCACAAAATTCTATTTAGGATTAAGGGTGTGAGCTAAGATTAAAGTCCCCTTTAATCCAACGATATCCTAAATGGTGAGACACGTCATCAGTAGTAAACCATAGAATCATAGGGTGTTTCGGCCTTTTATTACTAGACACCCTCCTCCATGGCGGCCAGCCGTAGGTCGATCAGTCCTCGGCCCGTGTCCCATAGCCAATTGAATAAAATGTTTATTTATAAATTTATTTATTTATTTATTTATTTATGTAAGTAATCATTTTAAAAGTACTATTTAAGATAATAACCTCACTAATAATCTTAGAGTTAAACATTATTTAAACTGAGACCATTGTAGTATCACCTGAACCATAATACGAGACGCACTATACGTATATAAAGAGATAGAAAGTGAAACTATATTTAAATAAAGTGAAGACTGGTAGATAACCATGACTCACCTACTCTGCCAGTGTTCCTTTGTTAACACCGCTAGGTTTCTGGAAGCACTTGGACAGAGTGTTGCTCCGGGAAGTGTGTGGAGACCATCTAATCCCAGCGGATGACCCCAAAATCAGATCAACAAGCTTCTACTGGGTAGGTTCCGGAGGAAAATTCCTATCAAAATGACAGTAAAAAATCCCCAGCCAAACTAAGCCTTAGTGGAAGGCCAACCCAGCTCCTTACTCGGCATATTTTTCACACTGATGGTGGATTTTCAATTTATATTGTATTTCATTCAGTGTGTCACAAGCATCACGACGCAAAAAACGGCACGAGTCTATCTTTTGTCGTTTAGGAGTTATTTGTTAAAATATACTCCACATTTATGCTCCCATGATGCTCTGGGGCACAGTCGGTTATGGAGCGCCACTAAGGTAAAAAATCTTGTAGGGAAGAACGCCACTAGGGTCAAAATTAAATAATTCTAACTAAAATGTCTAATAAATGTGTCTAATTTAATGTTAAGGCCACATTTGCAGCCTAAACATTTTGTATTAGGGTGAAACACAGTTGCGATCCACCTCATTAATCTAAAAAATTGATCTTTGACCTATTTAATAATTGTGAATTAAATTTTATATTTACTTTAGTCTAAATCTAATATTCCTACGACGCAAGAAATAAAAAATACAGATTGCGGATCGCTGCTAAAGAAAAAGGTTATTATTTTGAATTAAAATATCTAATGAACGTCACTAATTTGCGGCTCAGGCCAAAGTTTCAGCCCAAACATTTTATATCAGGGTAGATTACAGTTGCCATCACCCTCGTTTGCCTAATCAACGATGTTTGACCTATTTAGTAAATAAATTACAGAAAATATTGAGATTATGTTAGGGCCTGGTGACCTACGACGCATGTCAAATCACTTGTGCCTGAGCTTTAACGCTCTGAATGGGACAAGGTTGGACCAGCAGACGCCTATTTAGGGGTCCCGAAAGGCAGACGGGGATCAATTAAAGGATGCCACGGGACAGCATTGGGTGACAGGTAGAGACACGTAACTAGAGCCTAAGCTACCGATCGCCTTTCAGCTCGGGGTGGACTGAACCTCCGAGGATGGCACGAAATCCTGGGTCTTGTTCGGCCTACTCCTCCCTTCCGAGGGTGACACCGACCCACTAAGCTAGATCTGGGCTAATCCCAAATCATGCTCCAGACGCACGCCCACTGAACCTTGACACCGTATGCGCTTACGCCCGAGGTCTAACGTCCCGTCATATCTCCCTCGCCGATGCGCCCGAGCCCGTTTTTTTCGGCCGCCCTAAACAACGGATCACCCGTGTCTCTCGGTCCAACCGTTACAGCACGTGCTCGTGGATAAGCAGCGAAACTGTTGTCCCCAACTAATAGGGTGCCTGGGTGGGTGTCTATATTAAAATGGTATTATCTTTTATATAGTGAGGTTAACAATTATGATAATCTTTTAACCTCTACCCACCAGGACATGGAGATGGCTTCCAACAAGGTGACCGAGGGCGGCACTGGCTGGGTTAGGTTAGGGTAAAAAAATCCGCAGACCCGGGAAAGACCCGGAACATGCGTTGTGCACGGGCCAGCCACTCAGGCCTCATTGTCAGCCTCCTCCAACATGACGGTCGACTGATGTCGCCTATTTAGAGTTTCAAAGCTAAAGGTTTCGCTTTTGAGTAAGCTGTTGTAAAGTCCCTCCATGAGCCCAAACACCCTTAGTAGGGTTGAAATTAAAATCAGGGCCTGGGGGTTACGATTCGGGGTCATTTCTAATTAGGTTTCCGACATTATACGACGCCTATGGTTAAAGTGAGGCTTAGGATTCTATATGGTGAACGCCCGTGGCTTTAAGGTCATGCATGAGCACCGAGTAAGGTAAGGGTTGTGGAAAGGGGGTAGGATAAAAGACAAAAAGGGAGACGGTCCCGGGACAGGGTCCAAGGCAAGGAAAGAGGGGGGTAGGGTAGGTTGGGGGATAGGTGAGGAAGACTCGGTACTCTGCAGACCTGAAAGCTGAAGTTAAAAGCTAGAGGTCAGAAAACAGTAGGGTTATAGAAAATAAGGGTTCTGCTGACCTAGGGTTCTGGAATTAGGATTTTAAACGAACGGTTATGTTTAGGGTTAAAGTTTAGGTCTAGAGTTCAAAACTAACGGTTAAGTTTAGCTATAAAGTTCTAAAAGCTAAGTTCCTAATTAATGGTTATGGTTAGGTTAAAGGTTTAGGCTTACGGTTAGAACTAGCGGTTGAAGACACTGACGGTTATGTTTTGGGTTCAGGGATTGGAACGGCACAAAATTCTATTTAGGATTAAGGGTGTGAGCTAAGATTAAAGTCCCCTTTAATCCAACGATATCCTAAATGGTGAGACACGTCATCAGTAGTAAACCATAGAATCATAGGGTGTTTCGGCCTTTTATTACTAGACACCCTCCTCCATGGCGGCCAGCCGTAGGTCGATCAGTCCTCGGCCCGTGTCCCATAGCCAATTGAATAAAATGTTTATTTATAAATTTATTTATTTATTTATTTATTTATGTAAGTAATCATTTTAAAAGTACTATTTAAGATAATAACCTCACTAATAATCTTAGAGTTAAACATTATTTAAACTGAGACCATTGTAGTATCACCTGAACCATAATACGAGACGCACTATACGTATATAAAGAGATAGAAAGTGAAACTATATTTAAATAAAGTGAAGACTGGTAGATAACCATGACTCACCTACTCTGCCAGTGTTCCTTTGTTAACACCGCTAGGTTTCTGGAAGCACTTGGACAGAGTGTTGCTCCGGGAAGTGTGTGGAGACCATCTAATCCCAGCGGATGACCCCAAAATCAGATCAACAAGCTTCTACTGGGTAGGTTCCGGAGGAAAATTCCTATCAAAATGACAGTAAAAAATCCTCAGCCAAACTAAGCCTTAGTGGAAGGCCAACCCAGCTCCTTACTCGGCATATTTTTCACACTGATGGTGGATTTTCAATTTATATTGTATTTCATTCAGTGTGTCACAAGCATCACGACGCAAAAAACGGCACGAGTCTATCTTTTGTCGTTTAGGAGTTATTTGTTAAAATATACTCCACATTTATGCTCCCATGATGCTCTGGGGCACAGTCGGTTATGGAGCGCCACTAAGGTAAAAAATCTTGTAGGGAAGAACGCCACTAGGGTCAAAATTAAATAATTCTAACTAAAATGTCTAATAAATGTGTCTAATTTAATGTTAAGGCCACATTTGCAGCCTAAACATTTTGTATTAGGGTGAAACACAGTTGCGATCCACCTCATTAATCTAAAAAATTGATCTTTGACCTATTTAATAATTGTGAATTAAATTTTATATTTACTTTAGTCTAAATCTAATATTCCTACGACGCAAGAAATAAAAAATACAGATTGCGGATCGCTGCTAAAGAAAAAGGTTATTATTTTGAATTAAAATATCTAATGAACGTCACTAATTTGCGGCTCAGGCCAAAGTTTCAGCCCAAACATTTTATATCAGGGTAGATTACAGTTGCCATCACCCTCGTTTGCCTAATCAACGATGTTTGACCTATTTAGTAAATAAATTACAGAAAATATTGAGATTATGTTAGGGCCTGGTGACCTACGACGCATGTCAAATCACTTGTGCCTGAGCTTTAACGCTCTGAATGGGACAAGGTTGGACCAGCAGACGCCTATTTAGGGGTCCCGAAAGGCAGACGGGGATCAATTAAAGGATGCCACGGGACAGCATTGGGTGACAGGTAGAGACACGTAACTAGAGCCTAAGCTACCGATCGCCTTTCAGCTCGGGGTGGACTGAACCTCCGAGGATGGCACGAAATCCTGGGTCTTGTTCGGCCTACTCCTCCCTTCCGAGGGTGACACCGACCCACTAAGCTAGATCTGGGCTAATCCCAAATCATGCTCCAGACGCACGCCCACTGAACCTTGACACCGTATGCGCTTACGCCCGAGGTCTAACGTCCCGTCATATCTCCCTCGCCGATGCGCCCGAGCCCGTTTTTTTCGGCCGCCCTAAACAACGGATCACCCGTGTCTCTCGGTCCAACCGTTACAGCACGTGCTCGTGGATAAGCAGCGAAACTGTTGTCCCCAACTAATAGGGTGCCTGGGTGGGTGTCTATATTAAAATGGTATTATCTTTTATATAGTGAGGTTAACAATTATGATAATCTTTTAACCTCTACCCACCAGGACATGGAGATGGCTTCCAACAAGGTGACCGAGGGCGGCACTGGCTGGGTTAGGTTAGGGTAAAAAAATCCGCAGACCCGGGAAAGACCCGGAACATGCGTTGTGCACGGGCCAGCCACTCAGGCCTCATTGTCAGCCTCCTCCAACATGACGGTCGACTGATGTCGCCTATTTAGAGTTTCAAAGCTAAAGGTTTCGCTTTTGAGTAAGCTGTTGTAAAGTCCCTCCATGAGCCCAAACACCCTTAGTAGGGTTGAAATTAAAATCAGGGCCTGGGGGTTACGATTCGGGGTCATTTCTAATTAGGTTTCCGACATTATACGACGCCTATGGTTAAAGTGAGGCTTAGGATTCTATATGGTGAACGCCCGTGGCTTTAAGGTCATGCATGAGCACCGAGTAAGGTAAGGGTTGTGGAAAGGGGGTAGGATAAAAGACAAAAAGGGAGACGGTCCCGGGACAGGGTCCAAGGCAAGGAAAGAGGGGGGTAGGGTAGGTTGGGGGATAGGTGAGGAAGACTCGGTACTCTGCAGACCTGAAAGCTGAAGTTAAAAGCTAGAGGTCAGAAAACAGTAGGGTTATAGAAAATAAGGGTTCTGCTGACCTAGGGTTCTGGAATTAGGATTTTAAACGAACGGTTATGTTTAGGGTTAAAGTTTAGGTCTAGAGTTCAAAACTAACGGTTAAGTTTAGCTATAAAGTTCTAAAAGCTAAGTTCCTAATTAATGGTTATGGTTAGGTTAAAGGTTTAGGCTTACGGTTAGAACTAGCGGTTGAAGACACTGACGGTTATGTTTTGGGTTCAGGGATTGGAACGGCACAAAATTCTATTTAGGATTAAGGGTGTGAGCTAAGATTAAAGTCCCCTTTAATCCAACGATATCCTAAATGGTGAGACACGTCATCAGTAGTAAACCATAGAATCATAGGGTGTTTCGGCCTTTTATTACTAGACACCCTCCTCCATGGCGGCCAGCCGTAGGTCGATCAGTCCTCGGCCCGTGTCCCATAGCCAATTGAATAAAATGTTTATTTATAAATTTATTTATTTATTTATTTATTTATGTAAGTAATCATTTTAAAAGTACTATTTAAGATAATAACCTCACTAATAATCTTAGAGTTAAACATTATTTAAACTGAGACCATTGTAGTATCACCTGAACCATAATACGAGACGCACTATACGTATATAAAGAGATAGAAAGTGAAACTATATTTAAATAAAGTGAAGACTGGTAGATAACCATGACTCACCTACTCTGCCAGTGTTCCTTTGTTAACACCGCTAGGTTTCTGGAAGCACTTGGACAGAGTGTTGCTCCGGGAAGTGTGTGGAGACCATCTAATCCCAGCGGATGACCCCAAAATCAGATCAACAAGCTTCTACTGGGTAGGTTCCGGAGGAAAATTCCTATCAAAATGACAGTAAAAAATCCCCAGCCAAACTAAGCCTTAGTGGAAGGCCAACCCAGCTCCTTACTCGGCATATTTTTCACACTGATGGTGGATTTTCAATTTATATTGTATTTCATTCAGTGTGTCACAAGCATCACGACGCAAAAAACGGCACGAGTCTATCTTTTGTCGTTTAGGAGTTATTTGTTAAAATATACTCCACATTTATGCTCCCATGATGCTCTGGGGCACAGTCGGTTATGGAGCGCCACTAAGGTAAAAAATCTTGTAGGGAAGAACGCCACTAGGGTCAAAATTAAATAATTCTAACTAAAATGTCTAATAAATGTGTCTAATTTAATGTTAAGGCCACATTTGCAGCCTAAACATTTTGTATTAGGGTGAAACACAGTTGCGATCCACCTCATTAATCTAAAAAATTGATCTTTGACCTATTTAATAATTGTGAATTAAATTTTATATTTACTTTAGTCTAAATCTAATATTCCTACGACGCAAGAAATAAAAAATACAGATTGCGGATCGCTGCTAAAGAAAAAGGTTATTATTTTGAATTAAAATATCTAATGAACGTCACTAATTTGCGGCTCAGGCCAAAGTTTCAGCCCAAACATTTTATATCAGGGTAGATTACAGTTGCCATCACCCTCGTTTGCCTAATCAACGATGTTTGACCTATTTAGTAAATAAATTACAGAAAATATTGAGATTATGTTAGGGCCTGGTGACCTACGACGCATGTCAAATCACTTGTGCCTGAGCTTTAACGCTCTGAATGGGACAAGGTTGGACCAGCAGACGCCTATTTAGGGGTCCCGAAAGGCAGACGGGGATCAATTAAAGGATGCCACGGGACAGCATTGGGTGACAGGTAGAGACACGTAACTAGAGCCTAAGCTACCGATCGCCTTTCAGCTCGGGGTGGACTGAACCTCCGAGGATGGCACGAAATCCTGGGTCTTGTTCGGCCTACTCCTCCCTTCCGAGGGTGACACCGACCCACTAAGCTAGATCTGGGCTAATCCCAAATCATGCTCCAGACGCACGCCCACTGAACCTTGACACCGTATGCGCTTACGCCCGAGGTCTAACGTCCCGTCATATCTCCCTCGCCGATGCGCCCGAGCCCGTTTTTTTCGGCCGCCCTAAACAACGGATCACCCGTGTCTCTCGGTCCAACCGTTACAGCACGTGCTCGTGGATAAGCAGCGAAACTGTTGTCCCCAACTAATAGGGTGCCTGGGTGGGTGTCTATATTAAAATGGTATTATCTTTTATATAGTGAGGTTAACAATTATGATAATCTTTTAACCTCTACCCACCAGGACATGGAGATGGCTTCCAACAAGGTGACCGAGGGCGGCACTGGCTGGGTTAGGTTAGGGTAAAAAAATCCGCAGACCCGGGAAAGACCCGGAACATGCGTTGTGCACGGGCCAGCCACTCAGGCCTCATTGTCAGCCTCCTCCAACATGACGGTCGACTGATGTCGCCTATTTAGAGTTTCAAAGCTAAAGGTTTCGCTTTTGAGTAAGCTGTTGTAAAGTCCCTCCATGAGCCCAAACACCCTTAGTAGGGTTGAAATTAAAATCAGGGCCTGGGGGTTACGATTCGGGGTCATTTCTAATTAGGTTTCCGACATTATACGACGCCTATGGTTAAAGTGAGGCTTAGGATTCTATATGGTGAACGCCCGTGGCTTTAAGGTCATGCATGAGCACCGAGTAAGGTAAGGGTTGTGGAAAGGGGGTAGGATAAAAGACAAAAAGGGAGACGGTCCCGGGACAGGGTCCAAGGCAAGGAAAGAGGGGGGTAGGGTAGGTTGGGGGATAGGTGAGGAAGACTCGGTACTCTGCAGACCTGAAAGCTGAAGTTAAAAGCTAGAGGTCAGAAAACAGTAGGGTTATAGAAAATAAGGGTTCTGCTGACCTAGGGTTCTGGAATTAGGATTTTAAACGAACGGTTATGTTTAGGGTTAAAGTTTAGGTCTAGAGTTCAAAACTAACGGTTAAGTTTAGCTATAAAGTTCTAAAAGCTAAGTTCCTAATTAATGGTTATGGTTAGGTTAAAGGTTTAGGCTTACGGTTAGAACTAGCGGTTGAAGACACTGACGGTTATGTTTTGGGTTCAGGGATTGGAACGGCACAAAATTCTATTTAGGATTAAGGGTGTGAGCTAAGATTAAAGTCCCCTTTAATCCAACGATATCCTAAATGGTGAGACACGTCATCAGTAGTAAACCATAGAATCATAGGGTGTTTCGGCCTTTTATTACTAGACACCCTCCTCCATGGCGGCCAGCCGTAGGTCGATCAGTCCTCGGCCCGTGTCCCATAGCCAATTGAATAAAATGTTTATTTATAAATTTATTTATTTATTTATTTATTTATGTAAGTAATCATTTTAAAAGTACTATTTAAGATAATAACCTCACTAATAATCTTAGAGTTAAACATTATTTAAACTGAGACCATTGTAGTATCACCTGAACCATAATACGAGACGCACTATACGTATATAAAGAGATAGAAAGTGAAACTATATTTAAATAAAGTGAAGACTGGTAGATAACCATGACTCACCTACTCTGCCAGTGTTCCTTTGTTAACACCGCTAGGTTTCTGGAAGCACTTGGACAGAGTGTTGCTCCGGGAAGTGTGTGGAGACCATCTAATCCCAGCGGATGACCCCAAAATCAGATCAACAAGCTTCTACTGGGTAGGTTCCGGAGGAAAATTCCTATCAAAATGACAGTAAAAAATCCCCAGCCAAACTAAGCCTTAGTGGAAGGCCAACCCAGCTCCTTACTCGGCATATTTTTCACACTGATGGTGGATTTTCAATTTATATTGTATTTCATTCAGTGTGTCACAAGCATCACGACGCAAAAAACGGCACGAGTCTATCTTTTGTCGTTTAGGAGTTATTTGTTAAAATATACTCCACATTTATGCTCCCATGATGCTCTGGGGCACAGTCGGTTATGGAGCGCCACTAAGGTAAAAAATCTTGTAGGGAAGAACGCCACTAGGGTCAAAATTAAATAATTCTAACTAAAATGTCTAATAAATGTGTCTAATTTAATGTTAAGGCCACATTTGCAGCCTAAACATTTTGTATTAGGGTGAAACACAGTTGCGATCCACCTCATTAATCTAAAAAATTGATCTTTGACCTATTTAATAATTGTGAATTAAATTTTATATTTACTTTAGTCTAAATCTAATATTCCTACGACGCAAGAAATAAAAAATACAGATTGCGGATCGCTGCTAAAGAAAAAGGTTATTATTTTGAATTAAAATATCTAATGAACGTCACTAATTTGCGGCTCAGGCCAAAGTTTCAGCCCAAACATTTTATATCAGGGTAGATTACAGTTGCCATCACCCTCGTTTGCCTAATCAACGATGTTTGACCTATTTAGTAAATAAATTACAGAAAATATTGAGATTATGTTAGGGCCTGGTGACCTACGACGCATGTCAAATCACTTGTGCCTGAGCTTTAACGCTCTGAATGGGACAAGGTTGGACCAGCAGACGCCTATTTAGGGGTCCCGAAAGGCAGACGGGGATCAATTAAAGGATGCCACGGGACAGCATTGGGTGACAGGTAGAGACACGTAACTAGAGCCTAAGCTACCGATCGCCTTTCAGCTCGGGGTGGACTGAACCTCCGAGGATGGCACGAAATCCTGGGTCTTGTTCGGCCTACTCCTCCCTTCCGAGGGTGACACCGACCCACTAAGCTAGATCTGGGCTAATCCCAAATCATGCTCCAGACGCACGCCCACTGAACCTTGACACCGTATGCGCTTACGCCCGAGGTCTAACGTCCCGTCATATCTCCCTCGCCGATGCGCCCGAGCCCGTTTTTTTCGGCCGCCCTAAACAACGGATCACCCGTGTCTCTCGGTCCAACCGTTACAGCACGTGCTCGTGGATAAGCAGCGAAACTGTTGTCCCCAACTAATAGGGTGCCTGGGTGGGTGTCTATATTAAAATGGTATTATCTTTTATATAGTGAGGTTAACAATTATGATAATCTTTTAACCTCTACCCACCAGGACATGGAGATGGCTTCCAACAAGGTGACCGAGGGCGGCACTGGCTGGGTTAGGTTAGGGTAAAAAAATCCGCAGACCCGGGAAAGACCCGGAACATGCGTTGTGCACGGGCCAGCCACTCAGGCCTCATTGTCAGCCTCCTCCAACATGACGGTCGACTGATGTCGCCTATTTAGAGTTTCAAAGCTAAAGGTTTCGCTTTTGAGTAAGCTGTTGTAAAGTCCCTCCATGAGCCCAAACACCCTTAGTAGGGTTGAAATTAAAATCAGGGCCTGGGGGTTACGATTCGGGGTCATTTCTAATTAGGTTTCCGACATTATACGACGCCTATGGTTAAAGTGAGGCTTAGGATTCTATATGGTGAACGCCCGTGGCTTTAAGGTCATGCATGAGCACCGAGTAAGGTAAGGGTTGTGGAAAGGGGGTAGGATAAAAGACAAAAAGGGAGACGGTCCCGGGACAGGGTCCAAGGCAAGGAAAGAGGGGGGTAGGGTAGGTTGGGGGATAGGTGAGGAAGACTCGGTACTCTGCAGACCTGAAAGCTGAAGTTAAAAGCTAGAGGTCAGAAAACAGTAGGGTTATAGAAAATAAGGGTTCTGCTGACCTAGGGTTCTGGAATTAGGATTTTAAACGAACGGTTATGTTTAGGGTTAAAGTTTAGGTCTAGAGTTCAAAACTAACGGTTAAGTTTAGCTATAAAGTTCTAAAAGCTAAGTTCCTAATTAATGGTTATGGTTAGGTTAAAGGTTTAGGCTTACGGTTAGAACTAGCGGTTGAAGACACTGACGGTTATGTTTTGGGTTCAGGGATTGGAACGGCACAAAATTCTATTTAGGATTAAGGGTGTGAGCTAAGATTAAAGTCCCCTTTAATCCAACGATATCCTAAATGGTGAGACACGTCATCAGTAGTAAACCATAGAATCATAGGGTGTTTCGGCCTTTTATTACTAGACACCCTCCTCCATGGCGGCCAGCCGTAGGTCGATCAGTCCTCGGCCCGTGTCCCATAGCCAATTGAATAAAATGTTTATTTATAAATTTATTTATTTATTTATTTATTTATGTAAGTAATCATTTTAAAAGTACTATTTAAGATAATAACCTCACTAATAATCTTAGAGTTAAACATTATTTAAACTGAGACCATTGTAGTATCACCTGAACCATAATACGAGACGCACTATACGTATATAAAGAGATAGAAAGTGAAACTATATTTAAATAAAGTGAAGACTGGTAGATAACCATGACTCACCTACTCTGCCAGTGTTCCTTTGTTAACACCGCTAGGTTTCTGGAAGCACTTGGACAGAGTGTTGCTCCGGGAAGTGTGTGGAGACCATCTAATCCCAGCGGATGACCCCAAAATCAGATCAACAAGCTTCTACTGGGTAGGTTCCGGAGGAAAATTCCTATCAAAATGACAGTAAAAAATCCCCAGCCAAACTAAGCCTTAGTGGAAGGCCAACCCAGCTCCTTACTCGGCATATTTTTCACACTGATGGTGGATTTTCAATTTATATTGTATTTCATTCAGTGTGTCACAAGCATCACGACGCAAAAAACGGCACGAGTCTATCTTTTGTCGTTTAGGAGTTATTTGTTAAAATATACTCCACATTTATGCTCCCATGATGCTCTGGGGCACAGTCGGTTATGGAGCGCCACTAAGGTAAAAAATCTTGTAGGGAAGAACGCCACTAGGGTCAAAATTAAATAATTCTAACTAAAATGTCTAATAAATGTGTCTAATTTAATGTTAAGGCCACATTTGCAGCCTAAACATTTTGTATTAGGGTGAAACACAGTTGCGATCCACCTCATTAATCTAAAAAATTGATCTTTGACCTATTTAATAATTGTGAATTAAATTTTATATTTACTTTAGTCTAAATCTAATATTCCTACGACGCAAGAAATAAAAAATACAGATTGCGGATCGCTGCTAAAGAAAAAGGTTATTATTTTGAATTAAAATATCTAATGAACGTCACTAATTTGCGGCTCAGGCCAAAGTTTCAGCCCAAACATTTTATATCAGGGTAGATTACAGTTGCCATCACCCTCGTTTGCCTAATCAACGATGTTTGACCTATTTAGTAAATAAATTACAGAAAATATTGAGATTATGTTAGGGCCTGGTGACCTACGACGCATGTCAAATCACTTGTGCCTGAGCTTTAACGCTCTGAATGGGACAAGGTTGGACCAGCAGACGCCTATTTAGGGGTCCCGAAAGGCAGACGGGGATCAATTAAAGGATGCCACGGGACAGCATTGGGTGACAGGTAGAGACACGTAACTAGAGCCTAAGCTACCGATCGCCTTTCAGCTCGGGGTGGACTGAACCTCCGAGGATGGCACGAAATCCTGGGTCTTGTTCGGCCTACTCCTCCCTTCCGAGGGTGACACCGACCCACTAAGCTAGATCTGGGCTAATCCCAAATCATGCTCCAGACGCACGCCCACTGAACCTTGACACCGTATGCGCTTACGCCCGAGGTCTAACGTCCCGTCATATCTCCCTCGCCGATGCGCCCGAGCCCGTTTTTTTCGGCCGCCCTAAACAACGGATCACCCGTGTCTCTCGGTCCAACCGTTACAGCACGTGCTCGTGGATAAGCAGCGAAACTGTTGTCCCCAACTAATAGGGTGCCTGGGTGGGTGTCTATATTAAAATGGTATTATCTTTTATATAGTGAGGTTAACAATTATGATAATCTTTTAACCTCTACCCACCAGGACATGGAGATGGCTTCCAACAAGGTGACCGAGGGCGGCACTGGCTGGGTTAGGTTAGGGTAAAAAAATCCGCAGACCCGGGAAAGACCCGGAACATGCGTTGTGCACGGGCCAGCCACTCAGGCCTCATTGTCAGCCTCCTCCAACATGACGGTCGACTGATGTCGCCTATTTAGAGTTTCAAAGCTAAAGGTTTCGCTTTTGAGTAAGCTGTTGTAAAGTCCCTCCATGAGCCCAAACACCCTTAGTAGGGTTGAAATTAAAATCAGGGCCTGGGGGTTACGATTCGGGGTCATTTCTAATTAGGTTTCCGACATTATACGACGCCTATGGTTAAAGTGAGGCTTAGGATTCTATATGGTGAACGCCCGTGGCTTTAAGGTCATGCATGAGCACCGAGTAAGGTAAGGGTTGTGGAAAGGGGGTAGGATAAAAGACAAAAAGGGAGACGGTCCCGGGACAGGGTCCAAGGCAAGGAAAGAGGGGGGTAGGGTAGGTTGGGGGATAGGTGAGGAAGACTCGGTACTCTGCAGACCTGAAAGCTGAAGTTAAAAGCTAGAGGTCAGAAAACAGTAGGGTTATAGAAAATAAGGGTTCTGCTGACCTAGGGTTCTGGAATTAGGATTTTAAACGAACGGTTATGTTTAGGGTTAAAGTTTAGGTCTAGAGTTCAAAACTAACGGTTAAGTTTAGCTATAAAGTTCTAAAAGCTAAGTTCCTAATTAATGGTTATGGTTAGGTTAAAGGTTTAGGCTTACGGTTAGAACTAGCGGTTGAAGACACTGACGGTTATGTTTTGGGTTCAGGGATTGGAACGGCACAAAATTCTATTTAGGATTAAGGGTGTGAGCTAAGATTAAAGTCCCCTTTAATCCAACGATATCCTAAATGGTGAGACACGTCATCAGTAGTAAACCATAGAATCATAGGGTGTTTCGGCCTTTTATTACTAGACACCCTCCTCCATGGCGGCCAGCCGTAGGTCGATCAGTCCTCGGCCCGTGTCCCATAGCCAATTGAATAAAATGTTTATTTATAAATTTATTTATTTATTTATTTATTTATGTAAGTAATCATTTTAAAAGTACTATTTAAGATAATAACCTCACTAATAATCTTAGAGTTAAACATTATTTAAACTGAGACCATTGTAGTATCACCTGAACCATAATACGAGACGCACTATACGTATATAAAGAGATAGAAAGTGAAACTATATTTAAATAAAGTGAAGACTGGTAGATAACCATGACTCACCTACTCTGCCAGTGTTCCTTTGTTAACACCGCTAGGTTTCTGGAAGCACTTGGACAGAGTGTTGCTCCGGGAAGTGTGTGGAGACCATCTAATCCCAGCGGATGACCCCAAAATCAGATCAACAAGCTTCTACTGGGTAGGTTCCGGAGGAAAATTCCTATCAAAATGACAGTAAAAAATCCCCAGCCAAACTAAGCCTTAGTGGAAGGCCAACCCAGCTCCTTACTCGGCATATTTTTCACACTGATGGTGGATTTTCAATTTATATTGTATTTCATTCAGTGTGTCACAAGCATCACGACGCAAAAAACGGCACGAGTCTATCTTTTGTCGTTTAGGAGTTATTTGTTAAAATATACTCCACATTTATGCTCCCATGATGCTCTGGGGCACAGTCGGTTATGGAGCGCCACTAAGGTAAAAAATCTTGTAGGGAAGAACGCCACTAGGGTCAAAATTAAATAATTCTAACTAAAATGTCTAATAAATGTGTCTAATTTAATGTTAAGGCCACATTTGCAGCCTAAACATTTTGTATTAGGGTGAAACACAGTTGCGATCCACCTCATTAATCTAAAAAATTGATCTTTGACCTATTTAATAATTGTGAATTAAATTTTATATTTACTTTAGTCTAAATCTAATATTCCTACGACGCAAGAAATAAAAAATACAGATTGCGGATCGCTGCTAAAGAAAAAGGTTATTATTTTGAATTAAAATATCTAATGAACGTCACTAATTTGCGGCTCAGGCCAAAGTTTCAGCCCAAACATTTTATATCAGGGTAGATTACAGTTGCCATCACCCTCGTTTGCCTAATCAACGATGTTTGACCTATTTAGTAAATAAATTACAGAAAATATTGAGATTATGTTAGGGCCTGGTGACCTACGACGCATGTCAAATCACTTGTGCCTGAGCTTTAACGCTCTGAATGGGACAAGGTTGGACCAGCAGACGCCTATTTAGGGGTCCCGAAAGGCAGACGGGGATCAATTAAAGGATGCCACGGGACAGCATTGGGTGACAGGTAGAGACACGTAACTAGAGCCTAAGCTACCGATCGCCTTTCAGCTCGGGGTGGACTGAACCTCCGAGGATGGCACGAAATCCTGGGTCTTGTTCGGCCTACTCCTCCCTTCCGAGGGTGACACCGACCCACTAAGCTAGATCTGGGCTAATCCCAAATCATGCTCCAGACGCACGCCCACTGAACCTTGACACCGTATGCGCTTACGCCCGAGGTCTAACGTCCCGTCATATCTCCCTCGCCGATGCGCCCGAGCCCGTTTTTTTCGGCCGCCCTAAACAACGGATCACCCGTGTCTCTCGGTCCAACCGTTACAGCACGTGCTCGTGGATAAGCAGCGAAACTGTTGTCCCCAACTAATAGGGTGCCTGGGTGGGTGTCTATATTAAAATGGTATTATCTTTTATATAGTGAGGTTAACAATTATGATAATCTTTTAACCTCTACCCACCAGGACATGGAGATGGCTTCCAACAAGGTGACCGAGGGCGGCACTGGCTGGGTTAGGTTAGGGTAAAAAAATCCGCAGACCCGGGAAAGACCCGGAACATGCGTTGTGCACGGGCCAGCCACTCAGGCCTCATTGTCAGCCTCCTCCAACATGACGGTCGACTGATGTCGCCTATTTAGAGTTTCAAAGCTAAAGGTTTCGCTTTTGAGTAAGCTGTTGTAAAGTCCCTCCATGAGCCCAAACACCCTTAGTAGGGTTGAAATTAAAATCAGGGCCTGGGGGTTACGATTCGGGGTCATTTCTAATTAGGTTTCCGACATTATACGACGCCTATGGTTAAAGTGAGGCTTAGGATTCTATATGGTGAACGCCCGTGGCTTTAAGGTCATGCATGAGCACCGAGTAAGGTAAGGGTTGTGGAAAGGGGGTAGGATAAAAGACAAAAAGGGAGACGGTCCCGGGACAGGGTCCAAGGCAAGGAAAGAGGGGGGTAGGGTAGGTTGGGGGATAGGTGAGGAAGACTCGGTACTCTGCAGACCTGAAAGCTGAAGTTAAAAGCTAGAGGTCAGAAAACAGTAGGGTTATAGAAAATAAGGGTTCTGCTGACCTAGGGTTCTGGAATTAGGATTTTAAACGAACGGTTATGTTTAGGGTTAAAGTTTAGGTCTAGAGTTCAAAACTAACGGTTAAGTTTAGCTATAAAGTTCTAAAAGCTAAGTTCCTAATTAATGGTTATGGTTAGGTTAAAGGTTTAGGCTTACGGTTAGAACTAGCGGTTGAAGACACTGACGGTTATGTTTTGGGTTCAGGGATTGGAACGGCACAAAATTCTATTTAGGATTAAGGGTGTGAGCTAAGATTAAAGTCCCCTTTAATCCAACGATATCCTAAATGGTGAGACACGTCATCAGTAGTAAACCATAGAATCATAGGGTGTTTCGGCCTTTTATTACTAGACACCCTCCTCCATGGCGGCCAGCCGTAGGTCGATCAGTCCTCGGCCCGTGTCCCATAGCCAATTGAATAAAATGTTTATTTATAAATTTATTTATTTATTTATTTATTTATGTAAGTAATCATTTTAAAAGTACTATTTAAGATAATAACCTCACTAATAATCTTAGAGTTAAACATTATTTAAACTGAGACCATTGTAGTATCACCTGAACCATAATACGAGACGCACTATACGTATATAAAGAGATAGAAAGTGAAACTATATTTAAATAAAGTGAAGACTGGTAGATAACCATGACTCACCTACTCTGCCAGTGTTCCTTTGTTAACACCGCTAGGTTTCTGGAAGCACTTGGACAGAGTGTTGCTCCGGGAAGTGTGTGGAGACCATCTAATCCCAGCGGATGACCCCAAAATCAGATCAACAAGCTTCTACTGGGTAGGTTCCGGAGGAAAATTCCTATCAAAATGACAGTAAAAAATCCCCAGCCAAACTAAGCCTTAGTGGAAGGCCAACCCAGCTCCTTACTCGGCATATTTTTCACACTGATGGTGGATTTTCAATTTATATTGTATTTCATTCAGTGTGTCACAAGCATCACGACGCAAAAAACGGCACGAGTCTATCTTTTGTCGTTTAGGAGTTATTTGTTAAAATATACTCCACATTTATGCTCCCATGATGCTCTGGGGCACAGTCGGTTATGGAGCGCCACTAAGGTAAAAAATCTTGTAGGGAAGAACGCCACTAGGGTCAAAATTAAATAATTCTAACTAAAATGTCTAATAAATGTGTCTAATTTAATGTTAAGGCCACATTTGCAGCCTAAACATTTTGTATTAGGGTGAAACACAGTTGCGATCCACCTCATTAATCTAAAAAATTGATCTTTGACCTATTTAATAATTGTGAATTAAATTTTATATTTACTTTAGTCTAAATCTAATATTCCTACGACGCAAGAAATAAAAAATACAGATTGCGGATCGCTGCTAAAGAAAAAGGTTATTATTTTGAATTAAAATATCTAATGAACGTCACTAATTTGCGGCTCAGGCCAAAGTTTCAGCCCAAACATTTTATATCAGGGTAGATTACAGTTGCCATCACCCTCGTTTGCCTAATCAACGATGTTTGACCTATTTAGTAAATAAATTACAGAAAATATTGAGATTATGTTAGGGCCTGGTGACCTACGACGCATGTCAAATCACTTGTGCCTGAGCTTTAACGCTCTGAATGGGACAAGGTTGGACCAGCAGACGCCTATTTAGGGGTCCCGAAAGGCAGACGGGGATCAATTAAAGGATGCCACGGGACAGCATTGGGTGACAGGTAGAGACACGTAACTAGAGCCTAAGCTACCGATCGCCTTTCAGCTCGGGGTGGACTGAACCTCCGAGGATGGCACGAAATCCTGGGTCTTGTTCGGCCTACTCCTCCCTTCCGAGGGTGACACCGACCCACTAAGCTAGATCTGGGCTAATCCCAAATCATGCTCCAGACGCACGCCCACTGAACCTTGACACCGTATGCGCTTACGCCCGAGGTCTAACGTCCCGTCATATCTCCCTCGCCGATGCGCCCGAGCCCGTTTTTTTCGGCCGCCCTAAACAACGGATCACCCGTGTCTCTCGGTCCAACCGTTACAGCACGTGCTCGTGGATAAGCAGCGAAACTGTTGTCCCCAACTAATAGGGTGCCTGGGTGGGTGTCTATATTAAAATGGTATTATCTTTTATATAGTGAGGTTAACAATTATGATAATCTTTTAACCTCTACCCACCAGGACATGGAGATGGCTTCCAACAAGGTGACCGAGGGCGGCACTGGCTGGGTTAGGTTAGGGTAAAAAAATCCGCAGACCCGGGAAAGACCCGGAACATGCGTTGTGCACGGGCCAGCCACTCAGGCCTCATTGTCAGCCTCCTCCAACATGACGGTCGACTGATGTCGCCTATTTAGAGTTTCAAAGCTAAAGGTTTCGCTTTTGAGTAAGCTGTTGTAAAGTCCCTCCATGAGCCCAAACACCCTTAGTAGGGTTGAAATTAAAATCAGGGCCTGGGGGTTACGATTCGGGGTCATTTCTAATTAGGTTTCCGACATTATACGACGCCTATGGTTAAAGTGAGGCTTAGGATTCTATATGGTGAACGCCCGTGGCTTTAAGGTCATGCATGAGCACCGAGTAAGGTAAGGGTTGTGGAAAGGGGGTAGGATAAAAGACAAAAAGGGAGACGGTCCCGGGACAGGGTCCAAGGCAAGGAAAGAGGGGGGTAGGGTAGGTTGGGGGATAGGTGAGGAAGACTCGGTACTCTGCAGACCTGAAAGCTGAAGTTAAAAGCTAGAGGTCAGAAAACAGTAGGGTTATAGAAAATAAGGGTTCTGCTGACCTAGGGTTCTGGAATTAGGATTTTAAACGAACGGTTATGTTTAGGGTTAAAGTTTAGGTCTAGAGTTCAAAACTAACGGTTAAGTTTAGCTATAAAGTTCTAAAAGCTAAGTTCCTAATTAATGGTTATGGTTAGGTTAAAGGTTTAGGCTTACGGTTAGAACTAGCGGTTGAAGACACTGACGGTTATGTTTTGGGTTCAGGGATTGGAACGGCACAAAATTCTATTTAGGATTAAGGGTGTGAGCTAAGATTAAAGTCCCCTTTAATCCAACGATATCCTAAATGGTGAGACACGTCATCAGTAGTAAACCATAGAATCATAGGGTGTTTCGGCCTTTTATTACTAGACACCCTCCTCCATGGCGGCCAGCCGTAGGTCGATCAGTCCTCGGCCCGTGTCCCATAGCCAATTGAATAAAATGTTTATTTATAAATTTATTTATTTATTTATTTATTTATGTAAGTAATCATTTTAAAAGTACTATTTAAGATAATAACCTCACTAATAATCTTAGAGTTAAACATTATTTAAACTGAGACCATTGTAGTATCACCTGAACCATAATACGAGACGCACTATACGTATATAAAGAGATAGAAAGTGAAACTATATTTAAATAAAGTGAAGACTGGTAGATAACCATGACTCACCTACTCTGCCAGTGTTCCTTTGTTAACACCGCTAGGTTTCTGGAAGCACTTGGACAGAGTGTTGCTCCGGGAAGTGTGTGGAGACCATCTAATCCCAGCGGATGACCCCAAAATCAGATCAACAAGCTTCTACTGGGTAGGTTCCGGAGGAAAATTCCTATCAAAATGACAGTAAAAAATCCCCAGCCAAACTAAGCCTTAGTGGAAGGCCAACCCAGCTCCTTACTCGGCATATTTTTCACACTGATGGTGGATTTTCAATTTATATTGTATTTCATTCAGTGTGTCACAAGCATCACGACGCAAAAAACGGCACGAGTCTATCTTTTGTCGTTTAGGAGTTATTTGTTAAAATATACTCCACATTTATGCTCCCATGATGCTCTGGGGCACAGTCGGTTATGGAGCGCCACTAAGGTAAAAAATCTTGTAGGGAAGAACGCCACTAGGGTCAAAATTAAATAATTCTAACTAAAATGTCTAATAAATGTGTCTAATTTAATGTTAAGGCCACATTTGCAGCCTAAACATTTTGTATTAGGGTGAAACACAGTTGCGATCCACCTCATTAATCTAAAAAATTGATCTTTGACCTATTTAATAATTGTGAATTAAATTTTATATTTACTTTAGTCTAAATCTAATATTCCTACGACGCAAGAAATAAAAAATACAGATTGCGGATCGCTGCTAAAGAAAAAGGTTATTATTTTGAATTAAAATATCTAATGAACGTCACTAATTTGCGGCTCAGGCCAAAGTTTCAGCCCAAACATTTTATATCAGGGTAGATTACAGTTGCCATCACCCTCGTTTGCCTAATCAACGATGTTTGACCTATTTAGTAAATAAATTACAGAAAATATTGAGATTATGTTAGGGCCTGGTGACCTACGACGCATGTCAAATCACTTGTGCCTGAGCTTTAACGCTCTGAATGGGACAAGGTTGGACCAGCAGACGCCTATTTAGGGGTCCCGAAAGGCAGACGGGGATCAATTAAAGGATGCCACGGGACAGCATTGGGTGACAGGTAGAGACACGTAACTAGAGCCTAAGCTACCGATCGCCTTTCAGCTCGGGGTGGACTGAACCTCCGAGGATGGCACGAAATCCTGGGTCTTGTTCGGCCTACTCCTCCCTTCCGAGGGTGACACCGACCCACTAAGCTAGATCTGGGCTAATCCCAAATCATGCTCCAGACGCACGCCCACTGAACCTTGACACCGTATGCGCTTACGCCCGAGGTCTAACGTCCCGTCATATCTCCCTCGCCGATGCGCCCGAGCCCGTTTTTTTCGGCCGCCCTAAACAACGGATCACCCGTGTCTCTCGGTCCAACCGTTACAGCACGTGCTCGTGGATAAGCAGCGAAACTGTTGTCCCCAACTAATAGGGTGCCTGGGTGGGTGTCTATATTAAAATGGTATTATCTTTTATATAGTGAGGTTAACAATTATGATAATCTTTTAACCTCTACCCACCAGGACATGGAGATGGCTTCCAACAAGGTGACCGAGGGCGGCACTGGCTGGGTTAGGTTAGGGTAAAAAAATCCGCAGACCCGGGAAAGACCCGGAACATGCGTTGTGCACGGGCCAGCCACTCAGGCCTCATTGTCAGCCTCCTCCAACATGACGGTCGACTGATGTCGCCTATTTAGAGTTTCAAAGCTAAAGGTTTCGCTTTTGAGTAAGCTGTTGTAAAGTCCCTCCATGAGCCCAAACACCCTTAGTAGGGTTGAAATTAAAATCAGGGCCTGGGGGTTACGATTCGGGGTCATTTCTAATTAGGTTTCCGACATTATACGACGCCTATGGTTAAAGTGAGGCTTAGGATTCTATATGGTGAACGCCCGTGGCTTTAAGGTCATGCATGAGCACCGAGTAAGGTAAGGGTTGTGGAAAGGGGGTAGGATAAAAGACAAAAAGGGAGACGGTCCCGGGACAGGGTCCAAGGCAAGGAAAGAGGGGGGTAGGGTAGGTTGGGGGATAGGTGAGGAAGACTCGGTACTCTGCAGACCTGAAAGCTGAAGTTAAAAGCTAGAGGTCAGAAAACAGTAGGGTTATAGAAAATAAGGGTTCTGCTGACCTAGGGTTCTGGAATTAGGATTTTAAACGAACGGTTATGTTTAGGGTTAAAGTTTAGGTCTAGAGTTCAAAACTAACGGTTAAGTTTAGCTATAAAGTTCTAAAAGCTAAGTTCCTAATTAATGGTTATGGTTAGGTTAAAGGTTTAGGCTTACGGTTAGAACTAGCGGTTGAAGACACTGACGGTTATGTTTTGGGTTCAGGGATTGGAACGGCACAAAATTCTATTTAGGATTAAGGGTGTGAGCTAAGATTAAAGTCCCCTTTAATCCAACGATATCCTAAATGGTGAGACACGTCATCAGTAGTAAACCATAGAATCATAGGGTGTTTCGGCCTTTTATTACTAGACACCCTCCTCCATGGCGGCCAGCCGTAGGTCGATCAGTCCTCGGCCCGTGTCCCATAGCCAATTGAATAAAATGTTTATTTATAAATTTATTTATTTATTTATTTATTTATGTAAGTAATCATTTTAAAAGTACTATTTAAGATAATAACCTCACTAATAATCTTAGAGTTAAACATTATTTAAACTGAGACCATTGTAGTATCACCTGAACCATAATACGAGACGCACTATACGTATATAAAGAGATAGAAAGTGAAACTATATTTAAATAAAGTGAAGACTGGTAGATAACCATGACTCACCTACTCTGCCAGTGTTCCTTTGTTAACACCGCTAGGTTTCTGGAAGCACTTGGACAGAGTGTTGCTCCGGGAAGTGTGTGGAGACCATCTAATCCCAGCGGATGACCCCAAAATCAGATCAACAAGCTTCTACTGGGTAGGTTCCGGAGGAAAATTCCTATCAAAATGACAGTAAAAAATCCCCAGCCAAACTAAGCCTTAGTGGAAGGCCAACCCAGCTCCTTACTCGGCATATTTTTCACACTGATGGTGGATTTTCAATTTATATTGTATTTCATTCAGTGTGTCACAAGCATCACGACGCAAAAAACGGCACGAGTCTATCTTTTGTCGTTTAGGAGTTATTTGTTAAAATATACTCCACATTTATGCTCCCATGATGCTCTGGGGCACAGTCGGTTATGGAGCGCCACTAAGGTAAAAAATCTTGTAGGGAAGAACGCCACTAGGGTCAAAATTAAATAATTCTAACTAAAATGTCTAATAAATGTGTCTAATTTAATGTTAAGGCCACATTTGCAGCCTAAACATTTTGTATTAGGGTGAAACACAGTTGCGATCCACCTCATTAATCTAAAAAATTGATCTTTGACCTATTTAATAATTGTGAATTAAATTTTATATTTACTTTAGTCTAAATCTAATATTCCTACGA
The DNA here is from genome assembly GCA_030347435.1 of Clarias fuscus. Taxonomy (NCBI): domain Eukaryota; kingdom Metazoa; phylum Chordata; class Actinopteri; order Siluriformes; family Clariidae; genus Clarias; species Clarias fuscus. The sequence goes on along the minus strand of CM059210.1, from coordinate 4,795 downwards.
CGCAAGAAATAAAAAATACAGATTGCGGATCGCTGCTAAAGAAAAAGGTTATTATTTTGAATTAAAATATCTAATGAACGTCACTAATTTGCGGCTCAGGCCAAAGTTTCAGCCCAAACATTTTATATCAGGGTAGATTACAGTTGCCATCACCCTCGTTTGCCTAATCAACGATGTTTGACCTATTTAGTAAATAAATTACAGAAAATATTGAGATTATGTTAGGGCCTGGTGACCTACGACGCATGTCAAATCACTTGTGCCTGAGCTTTAACGCTCTGAATGGGACAAGGTTGGACCAGCAGACGCCTATTTAGGGGTCCCGAAAGGCAGACGGGGATCAATTAAAGGATGCCACGGGACAGCATTGGGTGACAGGTAGAGACACGTAACTAGAGCCTAAGCTACCGATCGCCTTTCAGCTCGGGGTGGACTGAACCTCCGAGGATGGCACGAAATCCTGGGTCTTGTTCGGCCTACTCCTCCCTTCCGAGGGTGACACCGACCCACTAAGCTAGATCTGGGCTAATCCCAAATCATGCTCCAGACGCACGCCCACTGAACCTTGACACCGTATGCGCTTACGCCCGAGGTCTAACGTCCCGTCATATCTCCCTCGCCGATGCGCCCGAGCCCGTTTTTTTCGGCCGCCCTAAACAACGGATCACCCGTGTCTCTCGGTCCAACCGTTACAGCACGTGCTCGTGGATAAGCAGCGAAACTGTTGTCCCCAACTAATAGGGTGCCTGGGTGGGTGTCTATATTAAAATGGTATTATCTTTTATATAGTGAGGTTAACAATTATGATAATCTTTTAACCTCTACCCACCAGGACATGGAGATGGCTTCCAACAAGGTGACCGAGGGCGGCACTGGCTGGGTTAGGTTAGGGTAAAAAAATCCGCAGACCCGGGAAAGACCCGGAACATGCGTTGTGCACGGGCCAGCCACTCAGGCCTCATTGTCAGCCTCCTCCAACATGACGGTCGACTGATGTCGCCTATTTAGAGTTTCAAAGCTAAAGGTTTCGCTTTTGAGTAAGCTGTTGTAAAGTCCCTCCATGAGCCCAAACACCCTTAGTAGGGTTGAAATTAAAATCAGGGCCTGGGGGTTACGATTCGGGGTCATTTCTAATTAGGTTTCCGACATTATACGACGCCTATGGTTAAAGTGAGGCTTAGGATTCTATATGGTGAACGCCCGTGGCTTTAAGGTCATGCATGAGCACCGAGTAAGGTAAGGGTTGTGGAAAGGGGGTAGGATAAAAGACAAAAAGGGAGACGGTCCCGGGACAGGGTCCAAGGCAAGGAAAGAGGGGGGTAGGGTAGGTTGGGGGATAGGTGAGGAAGACTCGGTACTCTGCAGACCTGAAAGCTGAAGTTAAAAGCTAGAGGTCAGAAAACAGTAGGGTTATAGAAAATAAGGGTTCTGCTGACCTAGGGTTCTGGAATTAGGATTTTAAACGAACGGTTATGTTTAGGGTTAAAGTTTAGGTCTAGAGTTCAAAACTAACGGTTAAGTTTAGCTATAAAGTTCTAAAAGCTAAGTTCCTAATTAATGGTTATGGTTAGGTTAAAGGTTTAGGCTTACGGTTAGAACTAGCGGTTGAAGACACTGACGGTTATGTTTTGGGTTCAGGGATTGGAACGGCACAAAATTCTATTTAGGATTAAGGGTGTGAGCTAAGATTAAAGTCCCCTTTAATCCAACGATATCCTAAATGGTGAGACACGTCATCAGTAGTAAACCATAGAATCATAGGGTGTTTCGGCCTTTTATTACTAGACACCCTCCTCCATGGCGGCCAGCCGTAGGTCGATCAGTCCTCGGCCCGTGTCCCATAGCCAATTGAATAAAATGTTTATTTATAAATTTATTTATTTATTTATTTATTTATGTAAGTAATCATTTTAAAAGTACTATTTAAGATAATAACCTCACTAATAATCTTAGAGTTAAACATTATTTAAACTGAGACCATTGTAGTATCACCTGAACCATAATACGAGACGCACTATACGTATATAAAGAGATAGAAAGTGAAACTATATTTAAATAAAGTGAAGACTGGTAGATAACCATGACTCACCTACTCTGCCAGTGTTCCTTTGTTAACACCGCTAGGTTTCTGGAAGCACTTGGACAGAGTGTTGCTCCGGGAAGTGTGTGGAGACCATCTAATCCCAGCGGATGACCCCAAAATCAGATCAACAAGCTTCTACTGGGTAGGTTCCGGAGGAAAATTCCTATCAAAATGACAGTAAAAAATCCCCAGCCAAACTAAGCCTTAGTGGAAGGCCAACCCAGCTCCTTACTCGGCATATTTTTCACACTGATGGTGGATTTTCAATTTATATTGTATTTCATTCAGTGTGTCACAAGCATCACGACGCAAAAAACGGCACGAGTCTATCTTTTGTCGTTTAGGAGTTATTTGTTAAAATATACTCCACATTTATGCTCCCATGATGCTCTGGGGCACAGTCGGTTATGGAGCGCCACTAAGGTAAAAAATCTTGTAGGGAAGAACGCCACTAGGGTCAAAATTAAATAATTCTAACTAAAATGTCTAATAAATGTGTCTAATTTAATGTTAAGGCCACATTTGCAGCCTAAACATTTTGTATTAGGGTGAAACACAGTTGCGATCCACCTCATTAATCTAAAAAATTGATCTTTGACCTATTTAATAATTGTGAATTAAATTTTATATTTACTTTAGTCTAAATCTAATATTCCTACGACGCAAGAAATAAAAAATACAGATTGCGGATCGCTGCTAAAGAAAAAGGTTATTATTTTGAATTAAAATATCTAATGAACGTCACTAATTTGCGGCTCAGGCCAAAGTTTCAGCCCAAACATTTTATATCAGGGTAGATTACAGTTGCCATCACCCTCGTTTGCCTAATCAACGATGTTTGACCTATTTAGTAAATAAATTACAGAAAATATTGAGATTATGTTAGGGCCTGGTGACCTACGACGCATGTCAAATCACTTGTGCCTGAGCTTTAACGCTCTGAATGGGACAAGGTTGGACCAGCAGACGCCTATTTAGGGGTCCCGAAAGGCAGACGGGGATCAATTAAAGGATGCCACGGGACAGCATTGGGTGACAGGTAGAGACACGTAACTAGAGCCTAAGCTACCGATCGCCTTTCAGCTCGGGGTGGACTGAACCTCCGAGGATGGCACGAAATCCTGGGTCTTGTTCGGCCTACTCCTCCCTTCCGAGGGTGACACCGACCCACTAAGCTAGATCTGGGCTAATCCCAAATCATGCTCCAGACGCACGCCCACTGAACCTTGACACCGTATGCGCTTACGCCCGAGGTCTAACGTCCCGTCATATCTCCCTCGCCGATGCGCCCGAGCCCGTTTTTTTCGGCCGCCCTAAACAACGGATCACCCGTGTCTCTCGGTCCAACCGTTACAGCACGTGCTCGTGGATAAGCAGCGAAACTGTTGTCCCCAACTAATAGGGTGCCTGGGTGGGTGTCTATATTAAAATGGTATTATCTTTTATATAGTGAGGTTAACAATTATGATAATCTTTTAACCTCTACCCACCAGGACATGGAGATGGCTTCCAACAAGGTGACCGAGGGCGGCACTGGCTGGGTTAGGTTAGGGTAAAAAAATCCGCAGACCCGGGAAAGACCCGGAACATGCGTTGTGCACGGGCCAGCCACTCAGGCCTCATTGTCAGCCTCCTCCAACATGACGGTCGACTGATGTCGCCTATTTAGAGTTTCAAAGCTAAAGGTTTCGCTTTTGAGTAAGCTGTTGTAAAGTCCCTCCATGAGCCCAAACACCCTTAGTAGGGTTGAAATTAAAATCAGGGCCTGGGGGTTACGATTCGGGGTCATTTCTAATTAGGTTTCCGACATTATACGACGCCTATGGTTAAAGTGAGGCTTAGGATTCTATATGGTGAACGCCCGTGGCTTTAAGGTCATGCATGAGCACCGAGTAAGGTAAGGGTTGTGGAAAGGGGGTAGGATAAAAGACAAAAAGGGAGACGGTCCCGGGACAGGGTCCAAGGCAAGGAAAGAGGGGGGTAGGGTAGGTTGGGGGATAGGTGAGGAAGACTCGGTACTCTGCAGACCTGAAAGCTGAAGTTAAAAGCTAGAGGTCAGAAAACAGTAGGGTTATAGAAAATAAGGGTTCTGCTGACCTAGGGTTCTGGAATTAGGATTTTAAACGAACGGTTATGTTTAGGGTTAAAGTTTAGGTCTAGAGTTCAAAACTAACGGTTAAGTTTAGCTATAAAGTTCTAAAAGCTAAGTTCCTAATTAATGGTTATGGTTAGGTTAAAGGTTTAGGCTTACGGTTAGAACTAGCGGTTGAAGACACTGACGGTTATGTTTTGGGTTCAGGGATTGGAACGGCACAAAATTCTATTTAGGATTAAGGGTGTGAGCTAAGATTAAAGTCCCCTTTAATCCAACGATATCCTAAATGGTGAGACACGTCATCAGTAGTAAACCATAGAATCATAGGGTGTTTCGGCCTTTTATTACTAGACACCCTCCTCCATGGCGGCCAGCCGTAGGTCGATCAGTCCTCGGCCCGTGTCCCATAGCCAATTGAATAAAATGTTTATTTATAAATTTATTTATTATTTATTTATTTATGTAAGTAATCATTTTAAAAGTACTATTTAAGATAATAACCTCACTAATAATCTTAGAGTTAAACATTATTTAAACTGAGACCATTGTAGTATCACCTGAACCATAATACGAGACGCACTATACGTATATAAAGAGATAGAAAGTGAAACTATATT
>CM059209.1:40564907-40662407 GCA_030347435.1 Clarias fuscus | reverse complement strand
TGCCGTTCTGTTGTGGACTTGCTCTGGTGTTTCGAGTCATTGTCCTTTTGCATCTTCTACAGAGTTTCAGCTGATGCACCGACATTCTCACATTATCCACTTGGGAATTCGTCTTCCGCTCTTTGACTAGAATCTGGCCACCCTGATGCAGCAAAGCAGCTCCACATCATGATGTTTCCTGCACCATACGTTACGGTCAGGATGATGCGCAGTGACCTTTTTACACCAGATGTCGTGCCATGTGTAGTGCTGCAATCTTAGTTTCATCAGTGCACAAAACATTTTGCTGATACCGCTGTGGAGTGTCAATGTGCTCTTTCACAAACTTGCAGCATCGTTCTTTTTAGTAAGCAGCGGCTTCCTTCGCGGTGTCCTGCCATGGACACCTGGCTTGTTCAATGTTTTACATACTGTAGACCCATGAACACAGATGTCATCCAGTTCCAGTGATGCCCTCAAATCTTTGGCTGTCACTCGGGGTTGTTTCTTTACCTCAGTGATGAGTCTGTGATGTGACTGGGTGCTCACTGTTTGGTTCGAGTAGCCACAGTCCCAAAGTGTCTTCATTTGCCTAACTGTAGACTGGTGAATTTCTAAAGTCTTTGAAATAACTTTGTGACTCTTTCCAGCTTTATGTAAATCATTCTTGATCATAGATTCTCTGAAAGCTCTTTTTGGTGAGGCATGGCTCACATCAGCATATTCTTCTTGTCTGGAGCAAACGCAAAAAAGTTTAAGTGATTTTTAACCATTATATCTGTCAATACTCATTGTCTTAGATGAGGATCAGAACACATTCTAAGACAAATTAATGCAGAAAACCATGAGATTCCAAAAGGTTCACATTCTTTTTCTTGCCACTGTACACACACATACATACACACATACACGGGGATACACACATATACACACATACACAAACAAACTTATACACTTTAAATATGACTAAAAAAGTTCAAATAAGACTAAGATGGACATGACAGTATAACACGTGTTTGTTAAATAGCTCTTGTGTCTTTATGTACAGACTTTGCAGTTGGGAATAAATATGAAGTAATGTGTATTTCAATCCATCCATCTAGGAACGTCTGTAGTCCAAATAGGGACCGTTGAGGCCAATGGCAACCATTGTATTTATTCCCATCTTGTACGACCATTGTACGATATCTGGTCAACATTCTCACACTACAGACAATTTGAGAACAACAACTAGCCTAAGCTGTATGTCTTTGGACTGTGGAAAGAAACTGGAGAACCCGGAGGAAACCCACCAAGCACTGGGAGAACATGCAAACTCCATGCACACAGACCCAAGGCAGGAATCAAACCCAGGACCAGGAGAATCAAGGCGGCAGTGCTAACCACTAAGCACCGTGGCGTCAATGTGTGTTTGAGTATTGTTCAGTTCTGGGTAGAATGTGTCCGATGTCCAGGTTTGGTCAGAGGTTTTCCTTCTGCAGAGCGTCGGTTCCAGTTGAGTTCCTCAACTTGTTCCTCAACACATTCCTGCTTGTTGTTGAGGATCTGCACACTGCTGGGAGAGGAACCGTACAGAGAACAGCTCTACTGATGGACAAAGATGAGAAATTTACAGAGGTTTTATTTCTTGCAGTAAAGTTAAAGATTTTACTGAAATGTGTTAATGTGAGCTTGTGAGCCCAATAACCAACTGGACTCCATATGAACTTAAACACGTCTCCTGTTATACTGAACTTCCAGCCTCCTAACACACAGTATGAGTGCAGATCAAATCCCTGCTCTCCGTTATCACCCAGATGAGGATGGGTTCCCTGTTGAGTCCGGTTCCTCTCAAGGTTTCTTCATATTGCATTTACACTTAGGCATTTGGCAGACTCTCTTATCCAGAGCGACTTACAAAAAGTGCTTTGACGTTTCTGTCACTGGATTGATCCTCACACTGGGTTACTGGGTTACTAACTAAGTGCCATCAGTCAAACACAGTTGGAATTTATTTATTTTTTTATTTATTTTTAATGGGGTGGGATTAGTCCAAGTATTGAAGAAACAGACACGTCTTGAGTCGTCGTTTAAAGGTTGTCAAAGACTCAGCTTTTCTTTATTGCCATCTCAGGGAGTTTTTCCCTCAGCACCATCACCCTCAGCTTGTTCATCAGGGACCATCTGATCATTTTAATTCATACATATTTTCTCACACATTTCACACACACTTCCATAATTTTCTTTTGATTTTGTGAAGCTGCTTTGAGAAAATGACCGTTGTTAAAAGCCTTACACAAATAAAATAAAATAAAATTGAATTGAGAAGATCAGTTCATCCATATAATGTGATAATAAAACGTGTGAACGTGGTGCTGGAGTGTGGCGTTATTTAGCAAAGAATTATTCTGCTCTGTTCTAGTTCACATGCAGTAACGACTAAAAGCCTCAGAATCATTAGTTGTAATGATAATGTGTTAATTACAACTCCATTAGAACATTTTAGTTGATTCCCTGAGGTCACGCACAGTGGGATATGTTGCACACACACACACACACACACACACACACACACACACACACACACACACACACACACACACACACACCACTGTTTTAAGCTTTGAGGCTCCAGATGGTACATGAGAGTCTGCACTGTAGGGAATATGGAACAGGGTGGCATTTGGGACACATCCTGGAAAACTAACACACCGGAAATGCATGAACAACCTCCTAACTCACGTCTCCTCCCCCGACCCCCACACAGACACCGTACATCACTTCTGTACTGTAACTGCTCCCACTTTAGAACCCATAAAGTGTCACAGGGTGAAGAGAACACACCATTAATACTGGGTTTTGTAAGTTAGAGCTAATGGACACACACACACACACACACACACACACACACACACACACACACACACACACACACACACACACACACACACACACAGGAAGCAGTAGATCAATACAGTCATCACTGACACATGCACCCACACACATGCACACACAGTCATCATCACTCAGTACACTGAACTCCAATGTTACTCACTACACTGTCCTGCAAAAAGTATTGGCTCCTCTCAAGCATATAAATATAAATTGACAGACACAACACTCAGCAGTAGTTGAATCAAGGACATGGGTGCAGGGTTTTCTTTGTTAACCACCAATTACATAAGAACGATTCAATTAAATTCTGTTTTATTTGTTTAGCACTTTTAGTTATGGACATTGTCACAAAGCAGCTTTACACTACATGCATATAAATGTAGCAAGCAGTGATGGTGCTGAGAGAAAAACTCTCTGAGAAGGCATGAGGAAGAAACCTTGAGATGAATCAGAGTCTAAAGGGAACCCATCCTCATCAACTATTTGAGTGATTGCAATCATAAGCCATCAGAGTAAAACTGGTTGTGTCAATTACAAGCCAAACCATCTTTGTGGTTATTAAGTGGAACCGTCTTCGGTTGTCACATGAATATTTAAGCAGACCATATGGAGCAACCTTCAGCAGCAGGTATAAGGACTGTAACCAGAAGTGGGGCTCCTGTGTGGATCAGACAGGTCTGGAGGGCAGAAGGGGTCAGGATCACTGGTAGGAGAGAGATGTGCAGCTCAACAGAAAGAGAGAGAGAGAGATTTAGGTAGATAGTAAGGTATGGTCACAGTCACAATAATAATAATGTACAGTGGAACCTCGGATTGCGAGTAACCCGGTTTGCGAGCCCTCTCCAAGACGAGTAAAAAGTTGTAATAAATTTTGACTTGATAAATGAGCGGGTCTTGATATGCACCATGCGTACAGTCAACATCCATGCGCATGTATTGTTTATTATAACACTGTGACCACGTGTGCGCGTAAAACATCCTTTATTTTGTATGTGTGTGTGTGTGTGTGTGTGTGTGTGTGTGTGTGTGAAAGCCTTCCTTTCATGCACGCCCTTTAACACACGCGTGTGCTTCCTTGTAAAAGATTCTGTTTCTCTCTCTCTGTCTGACTGCACTGATTCCCTTAGTGTGTTTTGATATACAAGTATCCTTCCAGAACAAATTATGCTCACAATCCAAGGTTCCACTGTATAAGGCGAATGTATATTTAGTGCAGCGTGCAAGCGGGGACTCCGGCAGGACTAACTATGACATCATGAATAAAAGAGAGGAGCCAGAAGGAAACACAAACATGAGGGGGAACTGAGATGTAAAGCGACCAATCACCTCACCGTCAACAAACCTGAGTGATCAATGAGAGTGGGGAGGACAGCATCTAAACATACCAGTTCACCAGAATACTCTACGTCCATGAGTCCCCCAGATCTGCTCCTTTACCTAAGGTTCATCTATTTACAAAAATGCTGCGCTAAATAAATAGGTTTTTAGCCTAGACTTAAACACTGAGACTGTGTCTGAGTCCCGAACATTAATAGGAAGACTATTCCATAACTTTGGGGCTTTGTAAGAAAAAGCTCCGCCCCCTTCTGTAGTTTTAATAATATTAGGCAGCCTTCACATTTTTTTTTACCGTTTGTGGTGTGAGACAATTTAGTGATTTATAGGTCCATAGTACAAAATCAATGCCAGATTTCACTGGGAGCCAATGCAGTGTGGATAAGATAGGGGGTGATGTCACACAGTACGGTATTTCAGGAGTTCAAACTAGAGGTAAGGTAAGGCTATACTAGTACAATTATCTGCATGAGCTTCAAATGAAAGCCTGGAGTCTATAATTACACCAAGTTCTTTTACTGCTGTACATGATGTAACGGAAAGGCCATCCAGAGGTACTGTGTGAGGTGTGTGAGTTCCATGTGTTCTCCCTGGGTCTGTCAGGAGTTTTGTGTGTTCAAATTCAAATTCAAATTTTATTTGTCACATACACAGTCATACACAGAGTCATACACAGTCATACACAGAGTCATACACAGAGTCATACACAGAGTCATACACAGAGTCATACACAGTCATACACAGTCATACACAGTACGATATGCAGTGAAATGCTTAGACGACTGCCCGTGACCTTAAAACAAGTCTATTAATAGGAAATAAAAAGAATATATACATATATAGAAAATAAATATTAGAACAACAGAAGGTAAATTAATATATAAAGTAAATGTAACTAAAAAAGAATAAAATAAAATATCTGTATAATACAAAATACAAATATACAATATAAGAAAGATATAAGAAAAATAAGAAAAACCTAGCTGTACAATAGAAAAAGTAGAACAGTGGAAATTTATGTGGGAATGGAGCCCACATAAATTTCCAATTGGGACGGGCGGTGAATTCTAAATGAAGTGATGTCATATTCTAACATTCCCACAGGTCTTCAGGTCTGGAACGTGAGTCACAGTGTCTGTCTGTCTGTCTGTCTGTCTGTCTGTCTGTCTGTCAGAGACACTGTATCAGCATTTAGCAGTTTCACCATGACACATTACTGCATAAGTCATTATAGCACCTCTCTCTCTCTCTCTCTCTCTCACACACACACACACACACACACACACACACACACACACACACACACACACACACACACACACACACACAGCATCTACATCCTGTTTGTTTTAAGGTTGCTGAGCTGTAAACCCTTAACAGAAGAGATTTGTGAGAACCCTCTCACTGTGTGTGTGTGTGTGTGTGTGTGTGTGTGTGTGTGCGCTGGGGTAGATGTCTGGGTTAGCTGACTCATGCTTGGTGAGTGTTAGGAATGCAGGAATGTTTATTATGACTCCCCAAGATGCTCCATAATGGCCTCCTTCCTCCCTGCGGAAGTTCATGTGTTTTTCTTTTTTTGCCTCTGGAATGAGCTTTGTATCTGCTGGTCTTTACCATCTCACATTCACCAACACACAAACCCAGAGACGTCCTTCAGCATCTCACCACACTGACTCTCACAGTCTCCTCCTCTCTTCACCTCGCACCGATGCTCCTAAACTCTGCTGGTCTTCAACACCACTCCACCTTCTGATGGTCCAGCCACAACTCATCCTGTCAAATGAGTGAGTGAGTGAGTGAGTGAGTGCTGTATCCCTCTATCACACACAAACAGACAGAACACTGGGAAATATCTGTCACTTCTGAAGCGTTACAGTTTAGTTCATTATCTGGGGTTGGGGAATCTTATCAAGTTTACTTTAAGTAGTTTAATATTAGAAATAAATACAATGTTATTACACGTTATACACAGCTGCATTTGAATGAATCAATAGAGTGAGAAATAAAGAAGAGAATTTTTTTTTTTTCTCAAAAATTTTTTTTTATTGAACAATTATCATATATGAACATATAAACAACAATGAATTAAATGTATTATTTATAGATCAAAATGAAAAGAAAACTGAAAAACTCCCCACCCACCCCGAACATACACTAAAACCTACACAAACACACACACACACGCACACACACACCCCTGCATCCTTCAGCTCAAACAAATCTGTATGAAATAGATTGGTCATGCATACACTGATGCATGACCCAGTTTGAATAATCATTCAGGCAGTACCTGTAGGTTTGCAAAATAAGCAATAAATGGTTGCCATTTGTGAAAAATAATATTAGTAGACCCTCTCAGTGTATATTTTATCTTCTCTAGTTTAACAAAAAATAACAAATCTTTAATCCACTGAGAGATAGAGGGACACTTAACAGACTTCCAATGTAAAAGTATGGAACGTCTAGCCAACAATGATGAGAAGGCGATTACCTCTTTATGTGCGGAACTCAGTGGAACTGAATCATCTGTAATGCCGAATATGGCAGTTAATGGACATGGCTTCAACTTCAAGTATAGTGGACATGAGATTGAAAAATCCTGTCCAAAAGTTGTGCAGGTTTGGGCACAAAAAGAACATATGACTTAGATTGCAGGGAGAGGCACGGCACCTGTCACATCTATGCTCAACGTCAGGATATATTTCAGCTAGCCTTGATTTAGAATAATGGATTCTGTGCAAGACCTTAAACTGAATAAGACTGAGACGGGCGCAGGAAGAACTGGAGCGTATTCTGTCTATGGCTTTCTCCCAAGATTCTTCACTCAACTGCAATCCCAATTCATTTTCCCAAGCAGACCTGGTTTTAGCGATTTTACAATCACTAAAAGATAAAATAAAATGATATATTCTTGAAATCACACCTCGCTGATACGGTTTAAATGTGATCAGACTTTCCCAGGGCTGCTTGGGAGGTATAGAAGGAAAATTGGGAAAACACTTGGATACAAAGTTGCGAACTTGAAGGTAGCGAAAGAAATGAGCAGCAGGCAGCTCATACTCTGAGGACAGACTAGCAAAACTTTGAAATACTCCATCTTCATATAAATTATACAAGTCTGTGATGCCTTTGTCGTGCCATGATAAAAATGCCGAATCTAAAAGTGACGGGGGAAACAAATGATTTTTATGCAATGGACCCATTGCTGACGCAGATCCAAATTTAAAGTGCTGTCTAAACTAATACCAAATCTTCAGTGTATTAAGTACAACTGGGTTATCAGTGTATTGAGCGGGTTTGATTGGAAAGGAAGTGCAAAGTAGAGCTAATACACAGGATGGTTTACAAGACAATAACTCTAATTTGCACCATGGGGATTCAGATGAGTTTATCCAAAAATTTTATTTTTGAATATGTGCAGCCCAGTAGTAAATTTGAAAGTTAGGCAGAGCAAGTCCACCACTAAGTCTACATCTCTGTAGTAAGGTCTTACGGATTCTAGGAGGTTTCCCAGCCCAAAGAAAAGAGATTATGATTTTATCCAAGGAATAAAAAAAATACTTAGGAAGAAATAAAGGAACTGATTGAAAAAAGTAGAGAAATTTAGGAAGAATGGTCATTTTAACTGCATTGATTTTTCCGGTTAAAGAAAGAGGCAAATTGCTCCATCTTTGAAAATCAGATTTCACATCGGAAATAAGAGAGGAGAAGTTGGCCTGAGAAAGGTCAGATAGAGAACGGGTCACTGTAATACCAAGATATTTAAAACCTGAACAATTGAGTTTAAAGGGCAGGTTTAGATGCTGAAGTTGTAAAGCACTACTATTGACCGGGTAGTATTCACTCTTGTGCAAATTTAGTTTATACCCCGAGAAAGAACCGAAATTATCCAAAATATTTAAAATAACAGGAACAGAGGTTGCAGGATCAGTCACGTATAACAACAAGTCATCGGCATATAAAGATAATTTTAGCTCCAACCCATTACGAATAATACCTTTAAAAGCAAGAGAAGATCTAAGCTTAATAGACAATGGTTCAATAGCAAGGGCAAAAAGCAATGGTGACAGGGGACACCCCTGCCGGGTACCACGTCCAAGAGTAAAACACAAACACTAGCTTGCAGGGATTTGTAAAGGAGGCGAATCCAGGAAATAAATTTATCACCAAACCCAAATTTCTTTAATACTGCAAACAAGTATTGCCACTCAACCCTATCAAAAGCTTTCTCAGGATCCAGAGAGATTACAACCTCAGGAGATACAGATGTTTGTTTGGAGTAAATTATATTAAAGAGTGTACGAGTATTAAAAAATAAATGCCGTCCTTTTATGAAATCGGTCTGCTCCTCAGATATAACATGTGGTAATTATTCCTCTAAACGGGATGCAATTAATTTAGCCAGCACTTTCACATCAGCATTTAGCAATGATAATGGCCTATATGATCCACACTGAAGGGGATCCTTTCCCTTCTTAAGAAGAAGAGCAATTGAGGCTTGGTTTAAAGGAGATGGTAATGAGCCCTGGTCTAATGATTCATTGAACACGCCAAGAAGCAATGGTGCCAATTTATCTATAAACTTTTTATAAAACTCAATTGGAAAACCATCCGGGCCTGGAGCTTTAATGGACTGCATTGCCTTAATTGAAACTATGACTTCTTCAAGAGATAATGGAGAGTCCAAGTCCCTTACAGATATTGTATCAATAACAGGAATATCAATACTTCGAAGGAAATTATTCAATTTTAGATCTTCTTTAAGACATTCAGATTTATAAAGGGAGGAGTAATATGATTTAAAAACGGCATTGATCTCTGTGGGATCAGTAGTGATAATATTTAAGTCATTTTTAATTTGTGGTATTAGGCGTGAGGCAGTTTGTCGTTTTAGCTGATGTGCTAACATTCTACTTGATTTATCACCATATTCATAATACGTTCCCCGAGTCTGTAACAACATACGTTCTGTTTCTTTTGTTGAAAGAAGATCAAATTCTGTTTGTAAATCAATGCGCTGCTTGTACAACTCCGGAGAAGGATTAGATGCATAAATATGGTCGAGTTTGCTAATTGCAGATGTGAGTTCGCTGAGCCTAGTCTTGCGACTTCGATTTAGAAAAGCAGAGTATGAGATGATTTGCCCTCTAAGATAAGCCTCGAGAGTTTCCCATAATAATGAATAAGAAGTGGACTCAAGATGGTTAAACAATAAAAAATCATCAATAGTGTTAGAAATGAATGTACAAAACTCTTTGTCCGCTAAAAGAAGCGAGTTAAACCGCCAAGACGATGGGATCTGTTTATGCGTTGATAATTGCATATCCAGTGATAAGGGAGCATGGTCAGAAATTACAATACTTAAATAATCTGAAGAAATGACAGAAGGATTAAGATGACTGTCAATGAAAAAATAATCAATTCTAGAGTATGAATGATGCACCTGAGAAAAAAATGAGAATTTTTTATCTACAGGATTACGGAATCTCCATGGGTCTACAAGGCCATTCTGTGACATGAAATCAAAAAATATTTTAGACATGGCAGACTGGGACATAACGCGAGAACTAGAGCGGTCCAAAACTGGATCAGAAACGCAATTTAAATCTCCACCAAAAATTATCAGGTGAGTGTTTAAGCAGGGAAGGCTACTAAGTAAATTATTCGCAAAATCTGGATCATCGAAGTTTGGAGCATAGACATTTACCAACAAGACCTTGGTGTGAATTAGTGTGCCTGCAACAATAAGATATCTGCCATTTCTGTCAGCAATTATATGGTTAGGTGAAAACTGTATCTTTTTGTTTACTAATATGGCCACACCCCGTGACTTAGAATTAAAATTAGAATGAAAACTCTGACCTATCCAGGGACGGAGAAGCCTATGATGATCCTTAACTTGAAGTTGTGTTTCTTGTAGAAACACTATATCAGCATGTAAACGTTTCAGGTGATTAAATACTCTGGATCTTTTAATTGGGTTACCCATACCTCTGATGTTCCAGCTGAGAAAACGGATAGGCGTACCATTCCGAGCTAAACTTGGGCCTACAGAGGAACTAGCCATTTATCAATAAAAAATAAATTTAAAAAATGTGAAAAATTATAAAGATTCGCAAAGAGCCAGAAGGATGACACCCCCCTCCCCCCACATGCACGCGCACACACACAAGCACACATAAAACACAAACCTAGAGTCTCCATCCTAACAAACACTAGGAGACAGCAAATTAAACCAACTAAAACAAAAGTCGCACTCAGTTGTGTAACTGTGGCCACGACTCGGAGAGTGAGCCCAATGAAGAAGGAAAAAGAAAAAAAACAAACAAAAAGGCTCCCACAGATTAAATGGATCAAAAATGATGCGCAGGTGGAAGTAACTTAATTCTCATCCCCAGGTTACAAGAAAGTATAGATAAATTATTACCATCTTGAAAGAAGAACAAGAAAAAAAAAGAGAAGAGGGAAAAACAACAGCAACAAACCAACAAAAACCCTAGAGGTGAATACACCTAGGATCATCCCTCATACATTGACCAAATATGCACAATGATACATCCTTGGCATACGTTAAATATTTGGTTCTCAAGACGACCCAAGGGCTGGAGTGCAATACATCCAGACAAAACACTAACTTTGCTAAATTAGAAGCTTGCATAGACAGAGGTAGCATCAGAACTTGTAAACCGATTACACATTTCGCTTAAAAAAAGGGTGAAAGAAAAGAAAACCCCTATTCAACAATAAAAACTGAATTTAAATTAAATATATGAACAACTATTTAAATCACTACGAGTGCAGTTCACGCCGTTTGCATAGTTTTAATGTAGTCTTTTGCTTCATCAGCCGAAAGAAAATCTTATCCTACACCATTATAGGTGATCCGCAGCCGCGCTGGATAAAACTGTAACATCTGTACCACCACAGCACGGGGAAATAAGATCTAGCTCACCGGATTACTGAGTTGACCCTTTGTCCCCACCTAGTGTGTCTACGTGTGTACTGTCTACACATTAACACTAATGAAGAGCACCTGTGTACCCCCCGTGTGTCTACCTATATATTCCGGTCGAACCCGTAGCACCTTGTCTGTCCACTGTTGTGCACATTTACGTTTTGTTTGTGTACAAACTAATGTTGCTAACACGTCTTTTGTCTCCCGATTTCCCCCCAGGACTGAGCGGTGTCTGCAGGTGTGGCGTTATTAAATGACGCAAGGAGTCATAACTCCGGACCTGGTTTGTTGGCCTAAGTGCCTGTTTTGTTTTCTTTTTGTTGTCTCTTCTTTTGTTCCCGCCTGCAGACCCCCGCTGGGGAGAAAGGAGGGTATCTTTTTGTTTTCTCTTTTGGGTTCTTTTTGTGGCGTTTTTCCTGCCAAGAAAGAATAATAAAATCTGAAAAAGAATGGAACCTGCATCTGCGTCTCATTTACAGGAGATAGACATGACAGATGGACAGACCCTCCAGGACGCAGCAGGAACCCCCCTGCCAGAGGACGAAGTCCCCACGTTAGATCACATCAGGGGACAGCAGCACGAGATTGACAGCCTGGCTCGAGCGGTCAATGACCTAGCTCACAGCGTGGAACAACTCCTGAAGGCACAATCTCCATCCTCCTCCTCCTCCTCTGGGCCGCGCCCCGCACCCTCACCACCACGCCCCACCCCTCCGGAACGGTACGCCGGGAACCCAGAGGGGTGTAAGCGTTTCCTCCTAGCCTGTGAGCTATATGTGGCGGAGTTCCCGGACATGACGGACCTCCAAAAAATTAGTTTCTTAACACAACAGCTCACAGGCTCCGCGATGGATTGGGCGACAGCCGTGTGGAGCACCGGCGGGATGGCGACATACAGCTATCGGCAGTTTCTCGCGGACTTCCGCACCGTCTTTGACCATCCGGATCACGGAAAGTCGGGGGAGCAACAGCTGCTGAGGTTGCGGCAAGGTAACGCGACCGTAGCAGATTATGCCATCAAGTTTCGGGTACTGGCGGCGGAGAGTGGCTGGTGTGATCGGAGCCTGTTAGCCAGATTTCGAGACGGACTACAACCAGACGTGCAACTCGAGCTCGCCTGCAGGGACACCGGGATGTCCCTGGACGAGTGCATCGGACTGGCGATCAGGCTAGATCAGCACCTCCGCAACCGGAAACAGCATCTCCCCCCGAAAGCCGCGGGAAAACGGCCGGATTACGGCCGCCGCCCCCCCAACCTCAGCATTCCCCTGACGGAACAGCGAGAAACCCCGCTAGGCGAACCCATGGACCTAGGCACCTCCCGCCTGACGGCCCAGGAGAGACAGAGGAGAATTTCCACGGGACTTTGCCTGTACTGTGGGGGGGATGGACACAGACTACCCATTGTCCGTGGAGGAATACGTGAGCGAAGCTCTCCGACAGGGTCTTATCAGCAGGTCCACGTCCCCCGCCTCGGCAGGTTTTTTCTTTATAGATAAGAAAGGGGGGGGCTTACGCCCCTGTATTGATTACCGTGGTCTCAATGCAGTAACAGTAAAATACAAGCACCCTCTCCCACTGGTGCCGGCCGCTATCGACCAACTCCGAGGAGCCTCCATCTTTACCAAACTCGACCTCCGCAGCGCTTATAATCTCGTTCGTGTGCGAAGAGGCGATGAATGGAAGACTGCGTTTAGCACAACATCGGGTCATTACCAATACAACGTGATGGCTTATGGACTGGTAAACGCACCTGCGGTGTTTCAGGGGTTCATGAACGATGTATTTCGGGATATGTTAAACCGGTTTGTTATAGTTTACTTAGATGATATCTTAGTATACTCCCGGTCATATTCTGAACATGTCCAACATGTAACCGCCGTCCTTCACCGACTACGCAAACACGGGCTCTATGCGAAGGCAGAGAAATGCGAGTTCCACAAGAAGGAGATGGCATTCCTCGGCTATCGCATAGGGCCACTGGGGGTCGAGATGGAGACGACCAAGGTCGCGGCGGTGCAACAATGGCCGGAACCAAAATCCGTGAAGGCGCTACAAAGTTTCCTAGGGTTCGCCAATTTTTACAGACGGTTTATTCGAGGTTTCAGTATAATGGCAGCGCCGCTTACTAGTCTACTAAAAGGGAAACCGAAACGCCTTCGCGAGTTTCCCCCGGAAGCGCGCAGGGCGTTTCAACGTCTCAAAGGGGCGTTCACCACCGCCCCCATTTTAAGATTACCAGATCCGCTGAAGCCTTTCATAGTGGAGGTGGATGCATCGGAAGTGGGAATAGGAGCGGTGCTGTCACAACGTCAGGGCGACCCCGAGAAACTCCACCCCTGCGCTTTCTTTTCTCGTAAATTAACACCTGCCGAGCGCAACTATGATATCGGTAACCGAGAACTGCTAGCAGTTAAAGCGGCGTTAGAGGAGTGGCGGCACTGGTTGGAGGGAGCTGAACACCCATTTGTAGTGCTCACCGATCACCGCAACCTAGAATACATCCAACACGCGAAACGATTAAACCCTCGCCAAGCCCGCTGGGCACTGTTCTTTACACGCTTCCGTTTCCATATTACATATCGCCCCGGATCCAAAAACAAAAAAAGCAGACGCGTTGTCGCGTTATTATTCGATCCCTGAACGCACTACAGAACCGGAACCCATTCTGCCCTCGTCTCTCGTGGTGGCTCCGATCATGTGGGACCTTGACTCGGAGATAGCACAAGCGGCGCGGTCGCATCCCACGCCGCGACAATGCCCTCCGGGGAGGACCTTCGTGCCGGAACCGCTACGAGAACGAGTTACAATACAAGCACACACTAGTGTTGCATCCGGACATCCCGGGGTCATTCGGACATTCCAACTGCTGGAACCAAAGTTCTGGTGGCCGGAAATGCGGAAGACGGTTAGAACAGTTGTTTTATCTTGCGCGATCTGTGCGGCGACAAAAAGTCCTCGCCACCTGCCAGTTGGGAAATTAATGCCCTTAGCAACACCGAACAGACCGTGGTCCCACCTTTCTGTGGATTTTGTCACGGACCTGCCAGTTTCAAAGGGGTACACGACAATTCTAGTTGCAGTAGATCGCTTCTCTAAGGGATGTAAATTCATCCCCTTCAGCTCCCTTCCGTCAGCCTTCCAAGTGGCAGAAACCCTTTTTTCCACAGTGTTTCGTTGTTACGGCATACCCGAAGATATTGTGTCAGATCGTGGTCCCCAATTTATCGCCCGAGTCTGGAAAGCTTTCTTTCAGAAGTTGGGGACCACTGTTAGCCTAACGTCGGGCTATCATCCCGAGTCGAATGGTCAGGCAGAGCGGACTGTCCAAGAACTCGTGAAATATCTTCGAGCATATTGTAGCAGCCGACAACACGACTGGGCAGAATGCTTAATTTGGGCGGAATACGCGCAAAACTCGCTACGTCACTCCGCGACCGGCCTAACGCCGTTTCAATGTGTGCTTGGGCATCAGCCTCCGCTATGTCCCTGGGACACCACACCCACCGAGGTACCCATGGTGGATGAATGGTTCAAAAGAGCGGAAAGAGTTTGGGAGAACGCGCACACAAAAATTTCACAAGCAGTTCACCGTTTTAAAAGGTATGCCGATAGACGGCGACGGGAAAGTCCTCCGCTCCAGGTAGGCGATAGGGTATGGCTCTCGACAAGGGATCTTCACCTTAACCTTCCCTGTCGTAAACTCACCCCCAGATATATAGGTCCCTTCCCCATTCTATCTCAAGTAAACCCAGTCTCCTTTAAATTACAGCTTCCCTCCCATATACGCATTCACCCTGTTTTCCATGTTTCTCTTCTCAGACCAGTGATCCGGGGGCCGCTGGACGAAGGTGTAGCGGAACCAGCATACCCCGGGGCTGTGGAGATTGAGGGCGCCCCCGCGTTCCGAGTCAAACAACTTCTAGACTCCCGGAGGAGAGGGGGTTCCCTCCAATATCTAGTGGATTGGGAAGGGTACGGCCCGGAGGAGCGGAGCTGGGTTCCGGCCCGAGACATTCTACACCAGGAACTCATTTCAGATTTCCACCAAGCACGGCCGGATCGCCCAGCACCGCGACGTCCGGGTCGCCCCCACCGCCGGCAACCCCATCAGGTCGGCGGTCCCCGACTCCCTCCGGTGACGCGGAGAGAGCGCTCGCACCCCCCTCGGGAAGCCGGTCCTGGGGGGGGGGGGGTACTGTAACATCTGTACCACCACAGCACGGGGAAATAAGATCTAGCTCACCGGATTACTGAGTTGACCCTTTGTCCCCACCTAGTGTGTCTACGTGTGTACTGTCTACACATTAACACTAATGAAGAGCACCTGTGTACCCCCCGTGTGTCTACCTATATATTCCGGTCGAACCCGTAGCACCTTGTCTGTCCACTGTTGTGCACATTTACGTTTTGTTTGTGTACAAACTAATGTTGCTAACACGTCTTTTGTCTCCCGATTTCCCCCCAGGACTGAGCGGTGTCTGCAGGTGTGGCGTTATTAAATGACGCAAGGAGTCATAACTCCGGACCTGGTTTGTTGGCCTAAGTGCCTGTTTTGTTTTCTTTTTGTTGTCTCTTCTTTTGTTCCCGCCTGCAGACCCCCGCTGGGGAGAAAGGAGGGTATCTTTTTGTTTTCTCTTTTGGGTTCTTTTTGTGGCGTTTTTCCTGCCAAGAAAGAATAATAAAATCTGAAAAAGAATGGAACCTGCATCTGCGTCTCATTTACAGGAGATAGACATGACAAAAACAGGCCGTAGCGCGCGCCCTCAATGCCACGGAGTCGTCGCCGAACCTCATTAAAAGAAGCGCGAGCTTTTGCAATTTTTGCTGTGTGGTCGGGGAAAACAGAAATACTCAATTCCTTGAATTTAATCTGCTTTAACTCTCTGGCCCGACGTAAAACATCAAGGCATTCACCGTGGTAGTGAAATCTGGCCACAACGGCTCGAGGTGGTTCACCAGGCTTTGGTACAGGCTGGAGAGTGCGGTGAGATCTGTCCAAAGTCGGCTCCTTCTCCAGGCTGAGCGCCTCTTTAACAACGCAGCGATGCTAGAAGTAGTGCAGCTGTTAGGACCCTCAGGAACACCGATTATGCGAACATTATTACGCCGTGATCTGGCGTCCAAATCTTCGCATTTATTATCCAGTTTAAGTAGGTCTGCAGTAAGACCTTGTATCTTACTTTGCATTGCAGTGATGTCATCGGTACAATCAGAGAGCGAGCGCTCCATCTCACCTACAGTACCCTTTAGCGCAGACAGTCCGGCATCAATGGCGGCCTTATCATTAGCCAGTTGTGTTTTTACAGCCTGTAACTCCGATTTGATTGTGGACAAGTCGTCCCCCAATGCAGCACGCGGTTCCGCCTTAAAAATATCTGCGATTTCGTTCCTCCAAGATGATAATATTTCGAGCTTCAGCGCACCAGTGTCAATCACAGAAACTGCCTGGTGAACGGGGGGGTCAGCGCGCGGCGGCGACTCACGCGAAGGTGAGGCCGTGACCTGTGGATTAGGCCTCAGTTGTGACTGCGTTGTGCTACGGGTTTTAGTATTTTTACCGGACATTGTAACCACCTCTAAAGATGAATATACAAATAAAACTGGTAACGGGAAAGAATAACAGTGAAATTAAAACTAGAAAGCGCAATTTAATAACAATTTTAACAATAATCTTCCGGAGCCTCCAAAAACACGTCTACTCCATTACGAGCTCAACAGCGCCCCCCAAGAAGAGAATTTTTAAAGGTATTAATTTATCCTTACTGAGCGATGAGTGATAGTGAAGGAAACTGACAATGATAAAATGAGAGTGATAATGAGGAACACCTGCACGATACGAGGAATCATTCAAAAGAATCAGACGCAAAAGGGAATTCATCCTCAGTTGGGTGACACCAACACAAACCTCAGAGTCATTTCTGAATGAATGATTTATTATGAATTAATTAATTATTAATTAACACCTGAACCAAGACAGCTGCCATTTTGTCAGGTGACCTGTCTGCAGTTTTGTGTCCCTTCTTCACTGTCCGCTTCTGAGGATGTGATAACTGAGAACGGTTCCACTAAGACACCACAGACGTGGCTTTAGACTGCATTTATTAGAGACAGTTTTTTTTAAAAGACTAAAATCACTCAAATAACATCAGGACTAACGTCGACATATTTCATTTCTTTATCTTTTCTTTCTTTTTGAATGTCCAGGTTGAGCTTTGTTTTTTCTATGTAGCATCATCTGCAATATTGTATTAATTTATAGTTTTTAAGTTACAATTACTTAACTAGATTCTGCTTTTCCCCTCTACTGCTGTTTGTGTCACCTGCTGCTGATGTAATGCAATAATTTCCCTAACTCTATCTATCTATCTATCTATCTATCTATCTATCTATCTATCTATCTATCTATCTATCTATCTATCTATCTATCTATCTATCTATCTATCTATCTATCTATCTATCTATCTATCTATCTATCTATCTATCTATCTATCTATCTATCTATCTATCTATCTACCTGCCTGTCTGTCTGTCTGTCTGTCTCCATCATTGAAAAGTGTGTAACTTCAATAAAGCACACTTCATGGTAACTAAATCACTTTTCCTTTTATACACCTGCACCTTCTATCCTGCAGCGTGCAGTTACAGTAGGGACTAGTTGACTAGTTGACTAGTTGACAGTCTCAGTGTCTGGTGTCCCCCAGGGTGAGGATGAGTCTGGTTCCACTCAGAGTTTCTTCCTCATGTTGCTCTCATGGAGAACTTCACTGGCACGGTCACCTCTGGCTTCTCATTACGAACAAACTGATACATGTATTTATGTAAATAATTTATAGTCATGGGAAAAGAAAGTACACCCTCCTTCAGGTTTATGTTTTTATTTATTAGGGTGTAAATTACAACTGTGTGACGCTCCTCACCTATTTTACAGGTATATATATTTATTCATAATCTAGAATTTTTATATCTGTAATACGTATTTGTGACAATGTTCCTTCTTAAAATAATACAAATAAACGTAATTAAATTCATAAATTAATGCTCCGGACATTTTTCCTGTACTCTGGCTCCCCCGTGTGGCTGACGGTGATAACGACACTTAACATATAGAAAAAGACCCGGGCGGGTTTTAGGACCATGAGGACGGCGGGCTGGGGTCAGTCATATGATCAGCGCACGGAAAGAAGCGCTGCTCTAACGCACACACACACACACACACACACCGAGCTTGATTAATTCTCTCATTAGGTGTTTCATTCACGGTTAATTACAGACATGACGTCACGGGCCCTGTGTGTGTGCGCGTGTGTGTTTATCACCGCGGGAATGATGAGTGCGTCGGTAAGTGCAGACCACACACACACACACACACACACACACTCAGACACTAGTGATGGGAGGTTTGAATCATTTTAGTGACTCGGTTCTTTGAATCTCGTTCACCAAAATGAACGAATCTTTTTTGAGTCATTTAGTTCATTTCGTTCTTTTGATCAGAAATAAAATAAAATGTTACATTTTCAATAAACAGACCCACAACACGTCTACATACACACATTTTGTCTATAGTTCCAGTAATGAAAATATTAAAGTGCAGCTAATGACATATTACAAACAGAATGAGCAGCTCAGCATCATATCTCCTAGTCTGAGTCGTTCGTTCTTTTGAATCTGTTGCACTTCATAGCGTTTATGGGAGTCACGTGACAAAAGAATGAACTACTCGGACCAAAGATTCGAGCGGTAACGACTCATTCCTGTCTCCTGTATATAACCTACGAAGGTTTTGCGATGCTTTGCGCATGCGCGTCCAGTAGAACATGAATGAATCACTCTCTGAGACGACTCGTTCTTCTGAGTCACGTTAAAGATTCGATCAAAAAGAACCAATCGTTCATGAACGACCCATCACTACACAGCACACACACATATACATACACTCACTCACACACACACACACTTACCCACACATACTCACACACTCGCTAACACATAGTCTTATGCAAAAGTTTAGGCACCCCTTGATAAATAACAGATTTAGGTGATTTTTAATTGTCAGCTTGCAGTTTCCACAGTGAGAAATGTAATTAAGAGACGGCAATTCAGGGGAACTGTGGAGGTCAAGTATGAGATAAGACTGCAAAAGGGAAGAATGGATTCCACTAAATACCAGGAAATTCTGGAAGCAAACATCACAGCATCTGTAAAAAAGCTGAAGCTGAAAAGAGGAGCTTCTACAACAGGACAAAGATCCTAAACACACCTCGAAATCCACTGTGGAAAACCTCAAGAGACGCAAGCTGAAGGTTTTGGAACGACCACCACAGTCCCCTGATTTAAACATAATTGAACATTTGTGTGTAGATCTTAAAAGAGCTGCGCATGCAAGACGCCCAGAGAATATTACAGAACTAGAAGCCTTTTGCAAGGAAGAATGGGAGAAAATCCCAAGTACAAGAACTGAAAGACTTTTAGCGGCTATAAAAAGCGTTTGCAAGCTGTGATATCTGCCAGAGGAGGCGTTACTGAGTACTGATTATGTAGGGTGCACAAACTTTTGCACAGTGCCACAATAATGTATTTATTTTTTATTTTTGTTCAATTTATGGCATAAAAAGTGACTATGTATCAATGTTTGCTGAAAATATTTCCAAGAGACTGTGTTAACATCCTTTCAATTAAAAAAAAAAAAATCACCAAAATTTGTTATTTATCAAGGGGTGCCTAAACTTTTGCATAAGACTGTACATACACTCACTCACTCACTCATACACTCTCAATCACTCACACACTTACACACACACTCGCTCACACATACACATATACATACTGTACACACACTCACTCACTCACACACACACACACACACACACAGGTATTTAATATTTGCACGTTAAATATTTCAGTGACATTTTTAAAAGTACATTATTTACAGATCACGTGATTTTGCTATGAATATTAGCGATTAATGATGAGTACGGTTAAAGATCTGATGTGTGTGTGTGTGTGTGTGTGTGTGTGTGTGTGTGTGTGTGTGTGTGTGTGTTATCCTGTACTGATGTGTGCACTGTTGCAGACGGAGCGCTCGTTCTCTATAGACTACACTAACGACTGCTTCCTGAAAGACGGACAGAGTTTCCGCTACGTCTCCGGCAGCGTGCATTACTCCCGCGTCCCGCGCTGCTACTGGAAGGACAGACTGATGAAGATGTACATGAGCGGCCTTAACGCCATCCAGGTGTACGCTGGTCCGACGCAGACACAGCAACGCGCTCCACATTTAGATCCCAGGCTGTATCGCTGATCAGAGACACAGTGCTGGGAAACGGAATACGCTGATGATACTGAATCACTGAATGCAGGGTTTATTCTTTACTTCACTACATTCTACAGCAAATATCTGTACTTTCTACTTCACTACATTTCTGCATCGTCTTGTGTTACATACCACAGCAGTGTGTAGTATTTGAAGCAGTATATCGCCACCTGCTGACATAACGTGTAACTGTTTTACTTGTGACAAACTTAATAACGTTAGATAGTTGAAAGGTGTTTGAAATTAGAAACAAAGATGGTTGAAAATAACACGATTATAAACAGGAAGATGAGAGTGACAAGGTGCCAATCCATCGCAGGGCACACACACACACACACACACACACACACACTTGCACACTCATTCACACACTATGAGCAATTTGGGAATGCCAATTAGCCTAATCTGCAGGTCTTTGAACTGTGGGAGGAAACCAGAGAACACTGAGGAAACCCAGCAAACACGGGGAGAACATGCAAACTCCACACACACAGAGACGGGATGCGACCTAATAACCCACAACCTTAACCAACTGAGCCACCACTGCCCCTTATTGGTGGAGAAGACACAGAGGAAGTGGTGATAGAGTGGAGGTTTCTGTGGGTAAAAGAGACATTTTGGTAGTTGGTTAAGGAGAGGGAGGAGGAAAGAGGCTTGGAGCGTGTCAGTCAGGAGGAAGGTTGGAATCTCTGAGAACAGTGAGAGGAGTGTCGTTAAAAGGGCAAAACTAAGAAGCACGTTTATACGCAGTTGCTGTGGTAGTAAAGGACAGCAAAGATCTGCTTCCTAAGAAACTGTTAATTATAACGAACAGATACGTCAATTATGCGTCAGTCCAAAAATACAGTTAATCAAATTAATAACTAATATAATTGCTTCTGAACTTTATCATGACTTCGAGTCTCCAGTGTTACACTGCGCTGTGTTCATTAACACTGTTATTACTACAGGTACGTGCCCTGGAACTTCCACGAGCCAGTGCAGGGTGTCTACCACTTTGATGGAGACAGAGATCTGGAGTATTTCCTCCATCTGGCCAACGAGACGGGCCTGCTGGTGGTCCTGAGGCCCGGACCCTACATCTGCGCCGAGTGGGAGATGGTGAGGGTCGTACATCTCACACCTCAGCATGGCGTTAATCATGTACTGTATACAGTATATAAGTGATTAACATGAGTATCGCTCTTCAGAACACGACCACATGGAAGCTATAAGATGTGCTGGATCAGGGTGTGGTGTGAAATCGCTGCCCCGGAGAGAGCTTTATTTTAACTTTACAGATTTTTATAATTTTTCTGTCTGTAAAGATTTTCAGCCATGCAGGTGAGGTTGAGTCGTGTCAGCCGGACTTCTTCTTGTTAGCTAGAAATGTTTCATTACTCATCCAAGTAGCTTCGTCGGTCCAGAGTAAGTGTTTAAGTAAGTGCGAGAGTGTGCGCGCGCGGGCGTGTGTGTGATGAAGCAAAATAACCTTTAGGTTTTGGAATGTTGTGTGAGTGTGTGTGTGCGCGAGAGTGTGTGTGTGTGTGTGTGTGCGCGAGTGTGTGCGTGCGAGAGCGAAGTTCTACACAGTGATGTCTAAAAGAGAGGGAGTGACGAGTGTGTTCTTATTAAAATGTCTTAGAAATCGTGACCCAGATGTTTGTGCAGATGTTTGTCTCTCCTGAGTGTCTTCATAAATCCTGTTCTAGGACACTGAAGAGCTGCTAAGTTTTAAAACACACTGTGACGTTCTCACCGCCAGTTTGTGTGTAACACTGATGGGCTAATTAGCAGTTAGCATACAAGTTCTACATAAATCAGCGAAATCAGTTAATCTCCTCCAGAGACACTAATCACATGACTGGTACTTATGGATGATGTAAACGTGCTGACTGCATGCTCTGTGTGTGTGTGTGTGTGTGTGTGTGTGTGTGTGTGTGTGTGTATAGGGAGGTCTTCCCGCATGGCTGCTCCACAACAGCAACATTCTCCTGCGCTCAGCAGATCCAGGTACGTCAGCAACCAGGTGTTTACATGAGAGCTGTGATTTTAGCTTGCTGACTCTGCGTGTGTGTATGTGTGTCTGTGTGTGTGTGTGTGTGTGTGTGTGTGTGTGTAGAGTTCATGCAGGCTGTAGGTGATTGGTTATCTGTGCTGCTCACTAAAATGCGTCCGTGGCTCTATCAGAACGGCGGGAACATCATCAGCATGCAGGTGCGTCACGCTAGTCATAGGAACGCTAATTATAGTGTAGAGAATAAACATGATAAACTGAAGTGTGTGTGTGTGTGCAGGTGGAAAATGAGTACGGCAGTTACTTCGCCTGTGATCATAACTACATGCGGTCTCTTCGACTGCTCTTCCAGAACTTTCTGGGGAAGGACGTGGTTCTGTTCACCACTGACGGAAACACGGATAGAGAGCTGGCGTGTGGAAGCCTGCAGGGGCTGTACGCCACCATCGACTTCGGCACCGGTGTGTGTGTGTGTGTGTGTGTGTGTGATGGCTGCCTGGGAGACATAAACACTATATGGTTATATTTCAAGTCATAAACAAATCATTGATGCTTCAGCTTTAAAGACACGACTCAATCATGTTAGTCATTTATTCAGAATTTTATAAACAACACCAGTTGTGAACTTTGACCTTCACAGAATTCAGTTTAATGTGGAGTGTGTTGACGGAGCTGGAGGACGAGTTGAATGTGGTTTTACTGAGTGTGTAAGAACTTCCTGTTTCTCTGTTAGACACGAACATCAGTGACGCTTTCCTTCGCCAGCGGAGATTTGAGCCCAAGGGCCCTCTGGTGAGTTTATAGATAGTTTTAACACACACACACACACACACACACACACACAAACACACACACAGTGTAGCTGTAGCTACTGAGCGGATGTGATATTATGTGGTTGTAGTTAATGTGTGTAAAGCAGTAGAGAGGCAGGACGCTGAATGAAATGTGTGTGTTGTGTGTTTAGGTGAACTCAGAGTTTTACACAGGGTGGCTGGACCACTGGGGAGACGACCACGCCTCTGTCCACACACACAATGTCAGTAAGATGTTGAGAGACATGCTGAGCATGGGCGCTAACGTCAACATGTACGCTCAAGGTTTAAACTCCACCGTCTTCTTCATCTAATTCTTATTTTATTTTGTGCTGGAGACGGGACGGGGCGGGACGGGGCGGGACGGGACAGGACGGGACAGGACGAGCGCTCCTTTTGGTTTTGCTTGTCCACGTTCCCTCTCTCACTGAATTTTCACCACAGGATAAACAGGTGTGAGCTAAAATAACTAACCTTCATTAACCTTGTATCAGGGGCTCGGCACACACTCCGCTCAGGACAGAGATGTGGATTAGCTTGTGTTAGCTAAGAGTTCTGCTTCCTGTCTCTAAAAAAAAAAAGCGGACAATTTAGATTGATTACACATCAAGGGAAATATTTTAAACCTTTTTTGTTTTAAAGATTATGGCTTATAGAAATTTACTCACTTTTACCGGAGCGTACGTGCACGTGTGTGGCAATGACCAAAGAGGAAGAGAAGTCAGACTTCTCCAGCACGTCCCACACACTCTGACTGGGGTTAAAGGTCAGGACGCTGTGGTGTCCAGTTCATGTGTGTAAATGATTCCTCACACTCTCAGAGCCGCGCTCTTACACTCTGAGTCCTGGAATATGTCCATGCCATCAGGGAAGAAGAAGAAAACGCTCCACAGATGTGATGTGCTGGTGATTCAGTACATTCAGGTGGTCATGTGACTTCATTTGATCTCCACATGACGTTGCTGAGTCTCGACCTGAGCGACTGAAGCGACACCAGATCATAACACTGTCTCCAGAGGCTTGTACAGTGGACACTATGCATGATGGGAGCATCGCTTCATGCGCTTCCCTTCTCACCCTGACCACGCCCATCACTCTGGAACAGACTCAGTCTGGACTCATCAGGTCACATGACCTTTTCCCATCGCTCCAAAGTCCAGACTTTATGATCCCCAACAAACTGAAGTGTTTTTTCTGATGAATCTCACTAAAGTGGTTTTATGGACTGTGGACATACAGCTGTTTAGTCCCAATCCTGTGAGTTCTCTATACACTTGATGATATAAATGAATACTTGAGGAAAACTTACAAAAAATCAATCAACATTGAAGACCATTTTACAGATGTTAAGAAATTTATAGCATCGGTAGCAAAATTACAGCGTATTAAAAGCTATGATCTGAGAAAGAGATGGCGCTTAAAAGATCACATAGCGAAATGTCTCGGCGGTCTCATGCGAAACAGAAATAAACACATCACACTGGGTGCTTTCTGTTCTCTGTGGTGCACTTCATATCTGTTTTTCCTCTATTTTTTTTACTTTTTATGATGGGTAATTTAAGAATAGGATCCTTAAACATGAATGGTGGCAGAGATAAGAGAAAAAGAGCAGTAGCAGGAGACTTTTTAACGCAAAAGAACATTGATGTGGTCTTCCGACACACAGTGACCAAGCCAGCGAGACTGAATGGGCCATGTGGTGGGAAGGGAAACTTTCCCAAAGTCACGGTTCCAACGTCAGTGCTGGTGTGGCGATACTTTTTAATAAAGCAGTTTGCATGAACAAGGTTGAAGCCACAGAAATAGTGAAAGGTCGAGTTTTAATGGTAAAAGCAGAAATAAAAAAGAAAAGTTTTACTTTTTTAAATGTGTAAGCCCCTAACAATGGCAGCGAGAGAATTTGACTTTTTAATAGAATGAAAAATATAATACAGCAAAGTGGAAATAAATCCACAATAGTAATGGGAGGGGACTGGAACTGCATAGTAGACTTCACCTTAGACCGAAACGGTGAGGAACCACACCCATAGAGCAGATAACAACACCGACACTACTGTAAATAATACCAGTACAGTACCCATCGCAGACAGTGACCCCGCCCCTAACGCCGACTCCGCCCCTTCAATCTGCCCAGAAGAGATACAGCAGCCACAAACCAGCACACCACCACCGACACCTAAAAAGAGCAGCACAGTAAAAACCAGGAGGAAGAGAGAGGAGTCGTCCACTACAGAACACAGCAGTAAACACACAACCCGCAATCAGACCCTCAGTGAAGCAGCAACAACGTCCAGTACAGCAGAGTCAGACCCAGACACGACCAGAGACATCCAGGAACAAGCAAACCCACACCTACAAGAACTCGACCAGCTACAGATACCGGACATAAACAAGAAACATTTAGTAAAAACGTTATTAAAAAAGGCAAAAGCAGAAGGAAAAAAAGCTCAAAAACCCACCGACACTCAGGAGGAAGAAAAAATGGACAGAAGCTGAACAAAGCAAAAACTATAAAGACTGAATGACTGAAACTAAAATGAAAAGGGAAACTAAGACTTAAAAAAAAAAACCTCTCTCTCTCCCTTTTCTCTCCCTCCCCCTATCTTTCTCCCTCTCTCTCTCTCTCTCTGTATATATATACATATACACACAAAATTGTTGGTACCCTTCGGTCAATGAAAGAAAAACTCACAATGGTCACATAAATAACTTTAATCTGACAAAAGTAATAATTAAAAAAAATTCTATGAATGTTAACCAATGAAAGTCAGACATTGCTTTTCAACCATGCTTCAACAGAATTATTTAAAAAAAATAAACTCATGGAACAGGCCTGGACAAAAATGATGGTACCCCTAGAAAATACTGAAAATAATGTGACCAAAGGGACATGTTAATTCAAGGTGTGTCCACTAATTAGCATCACAGGTGTCTACAATCTTGTAATCAGTCAGTGGGCCTATATATAGGGCTCCAGGTAGTCACTGTGTGGTTTGGTGACATGGTATGTACCACACTCAACATGGACCAGAGGAAGCGAAGGAAAGAGTTGTCTCAGGAGATTCGAAAGAGAATTATAGAAAAGCATGTTAAAGGTAAAGGCTATAAGAGCATTTCCAAGCAGCTAGATGTTCCTGTGACTACAGTTGCACCAGTGTCAGATCGCACATCAGCTCTATGTTCACAGATGGAAAAATGAAGCATATGAAGAAAAGAACACTGTCCCTACTGTGAAACATGGAGGAGGCTCTGTTATGTTCTGGGGCTGCTTTGCTGCATCTGGCACAGGGTGTCTTGAATCTGTGCAGGGTACAATGAAATCTCAAGACTATCAAGGGATTCTAGAGAGAAATGTGCTGGCCAGTGTCAGAAAGCTGGGTCTCAGTCGCAGGTCATGGGTCTTGCAACAGGACAATGACCCAAAACACACAGCTAAAAACACCCAAGAATGGCTAAGAGGAAAACATTGGACTATTCTAAAGTGGCCTTCTATGAGCCCTGACCTCAATCCTATTGAGCATCTTTGGAAGGAGCTGAAACATGCCGTCTGGAAAAGGCGCCCTTCAAACCGGAAACAACTGGAGCAGCTTGCTCATGAGGAGTGGGCCAAAATACCTGCAGAGAGGTGCAGAAGTCTCATTGACAGTTACAGGAATCGTTTGATTGCAGTGATTGCCTCAAAAGGTTGTGCAACAAACTATTAAGGTAGGGGTACCATCATTTTTGTCCAGGCCTGTTCCATGAGTTCATTATTTTTTTATAATTCTGTTGAAGCATGGTTGAAAAGCAATGTCTGACTTTCATTGGTTAACATTCATAGAATTCTTATTTATTATTACTTTTGTCAGATTAAAGTTATTTCTGTGACCAGTCTGGGTTTTTCTTTCATTGACCGAAGGGTACCAACAATTTTGTCCATGTGTACATATATATAGTGTGTATATATATATTTGTAAATAAATTGTAAAATAGTCCCTTCATTAATTTTGTTATAATAGAGTTTAAAACCTCAAAACCTCTCTCTCTGTCTCTCTCAGGTACATGTTTGAAGGAGGGACGAACTTTGGTTACTGGAACGGTGTGTGGATTTGAAATCACATTAAATCTTCATTGCTGTCTTTTTAATCCTCTTTTCTCCTTAAGTTGACTTGTGTACAGAGTAGCCGGCCATGCGCGTTGATGGCGTACAGGCTAACGCAGCCTCCCGCTGAGACTTGCTTTTCAATGCTGTGTCACTGAGCAGACAAGAAAAGAGTTTACTGCCTTCTTCTACATAATGAGATAAGGGTTAGCTCATTACGGGTTAGCAGCGTTAATGAAATGTAGTTACCACTAAAATTAGCATGATGGTGGAGTGTGACTGGGAGATGCCTTGTGTTCTTCATGGATATTTGTGTTTATTTCCTGTTCAGGAGCGGATCATGACACACGCTTCCGTCCTGTAGTGACGAGTTATGATTACGATGCTCCGCTATCGGAAGCTGGAGATCCGACAGACAAACTGCTGGCCATCAGAGACGTCATTAAAGAAGTACGGGCACCAATCAGATGGACACTGTGTTTATTTTAGTAAATAGTGTGACAATTAATGACACATTTAAGTGTGATAGAATATCATCTCTCCATCTGTATGTCTATAAACTTTTAAATCCATCTATTTTAATATTTTCAGTTTCGTGATATTCCGGTCGGGCCGATGCCTCCACCTGTACCGAAGATGGCATACGGTTTTGTGACGCTACAAAAGGTGAAGAATGTAATGTAGTCTAATAAATTAGATAGATAAGTGCATAAACTGAAATAAATGTTAAAACCAACATTAAAGCACATATAGTTGTATTTTTTAAATTATGTAATTAAGTAAATAAATTTAATTAAGTGAATAATAAATAAGAACAAAGACAGCTGTATATGTGTTGTAGATTGGTAATATCAGTGGGTTGTTGGAGATCTTATCACCTCAGGGTCCTGTCAGGTCTCTAAAGCCGCTAACGTTTGAGGAGATCAAACAAGTAAGATTTTCATGTCTGTCAATCTTCCTGTGTGTGTGTGTGTGTGTGTGTGTGTGTGTGTGTGTGTGTGTGTGTGTGTGTGTGTGTGTGTGTGTGTGTTTCTCAGTCTGTTTCTATACATAACATGCATACAGAGTCAACATGAGAAATATACACCTCTTTTCTAACGATCACATCAACGATGGTGCGACTCCTGACAGCTTTAATAAGAAACATAATGCTACACACTTCTGCTATAAATTAATTCTAGGTTTAAAAAAGGCCATAGATAACATTT
Source organism: Clarias fuscus (assembly GCA_030347435.1). Lineage (NCBI taxonomy): Eukaryota > Metazoa > Chordata > Actinopteri > Siluriformes > Clariidae > Clarias > Clarias fuscus. Next base: position 40,633,851 of record CM059209.1, on the reverse strand, counting down.
TTGGCTGCCTCTGTATATACATACACTGATCATTGCCCAAAACTCACCCATGCCCACGGGGACCAAACTCCAGCCCATCTGGTCCAATCCCACAGAAATGCCAATGCAGCACAAATCACTGAAAGAAGTCAGTGCTGTTGATGACAAAAAGACACCAGAACAGTCAGTGCACCACAGCACACCACAGCCAACGTCCTGGTGAAAGACACCACAGCACCCCCCAGAGGCCCCATGGAGCCAGAGCGGGGAACCTATATAAGTTTCCTCAGCTGTCTTGCCATGTCTGTGGGGAGTGTCTCTGGTTTCTTGCCATGTCTCAAACATTTTATAATGTTCTCAAACATTATAAACAGCAACTTAAACAACACTCACACTCTTTTTGCTACTGTTGAGAGACTGACAAACCCACCAAGTCAGATTCCCTTTGAAATGCTCTCAGACAGCAAATGCAATTAGTTTGCTTCCTTTTTCTCTGAGAAAATCAGTAATATTAGAAGGGCTATTAACACATCAAGTTGTGCATAGATCAGAAAAACACAAACACAACCTCAAAAAACAGTTACTATGTCTGTCTTTCAAGCAATTAATAGCAAAATCTTGAAAAAAAATACCTCAAATCCTCAACCTGCGACCTTGACCCAAGCTTCCCACATCTTTTTTCAAAAGTGTATTTGACTGTTTGGAAACAGATCTTTTAGAAGTGCTGGACACCTCACTTCTTTCTGGGACTTTTCCAAACTCTCTTAAGACCACAGTTGTTAAGCCACTTCTGAAAAAGAATAATCTTGATAATTCCATATTAAATAACTACAGACCAATATCAAACCTTCCTTTTATAGGCAAGATTATTGAAAAGGTTGTTTTTTTTATCAGGTGAACAACCAATTAAACTCAAATGGATACCTGGACAGTTTTCAGTCTGGTTTCCGAGCGCATCACAGTACAGAGACCGAGACAGCGCTCGTAAAGATAATAAATGATATTCGTTTATATTCTGATTCTGGCAAAATATCAGTGTTGGTACTGCTGCTAGATCTTAGCACTGCGTTTGACACCGTCGATCATAACATACTAATAGAAAGACTGGAAAACTGGGTCGGGCTTTCTGGGATGGTACTCAAATGGTTCAGGTCATATTTAGAAGGGAGAGGTTATTATGTTAGTATCGGAGAGCAGAAGTCTAAGTGGACGTCCATGACATGCGGAGTCCCACAAGGCTCAATTCGTGCACCGCTCCTGTTTAGCCTGTATATGCTCCCACTGAGTCAGATAATGAGAAAGAACCAAATTGCCTCTCACTATCACTATGCTGATGATACCCAGCTTTACCGAGCCTTATCTCCAAAGCATTATAGCCCCATAGACTCCCTCTGCCAATGCATTGATGAAATTAACAGTTGGATGTGGCAAAATTTTCTTCAGTTAAACAAGGAGAAAACTGAAGTCATTGCATTTGGAAACAAAGATGAAGCTCTGAAGGTGAATGCAGACCTTCACTCTAGGGGTCAAACAACTAAAAATCAAGTTAAGAATCTTGGGGTGATTCCGGAGACAGACCTTAGTTTCAGTAGTCATGTCAAAGCAGTAACTGAATCAGCATAATATCATCTCAAAAACATTGCAGGAATTAGACGTTTTGGTTCCAATCACGACTTTTAAAGTACTTTTACTTGTTTATAAATCACTCAATGGCCTATAGGACCTAAATACATTGCAGATCTGCTCACTGAATATAAACCTAACAGACGCTCAGATCATTAGGAACGAGTCAGTTAGAAATACCGAGGGTTCACACAAAACAAATGGAGACCGCTTTTAGCTATTATGCTGCCTGCAGTTGGAACCGGCTTCCAGAAGAGATCAGATGTGCAAAAACACTAGTCACATTTAAATCTAAACTTAAAACTCATCTGTTTAGCTGTGCATTTATTGAATGAGTGCTGTGCCACGTCCCAACTCACTGCACTATTTTATGTTTATCTAATATTTTTAACTGTTTTATTTTGATTTTAAATCAAATTTGAATTGGTTTTAAAAGTTTCTTTATTTGTATCTTAAATACATTTTTTTATTTTTCTTTAAAAAGTTTTATTGCCATTGTTTTCTATTTCATTTTATCATTTTCTTCTCTTTTGTGTCTCTGGTTTCTTGCCATGTCTGTGGGAGTTTCTTTCAGCAAGACTGTAGAACATGGCTGAGTGGAGCTCTAGTTCTCTTGTAGAGACACTCTCATAAACACTGATTGTTGCCTAACAGTCCAAGTTAGCTTATAGAAGAGCAAATATCAGCACCATTTCATGTTGTAGAAGTGTGTCTGACCCCAACAAGGCTCTGAAAAGGTTCTTGTGTCTGTTTATTTTACTTAACATTTAACGTTTTAAATAGTGTTTTATTTATAGTGGAATATAAATCAATCAATCAATGATGTAAAGATAAAGTACCCTCTTTTAGTCACATTAGTTGCATGTTAGTTGATATATAGATACATAATATCTACTAAATAATAAACTAATATTGTATTTCATTTTCAGTACTATGGATACATTCTGTATCGGACACGGTTGGTGCGGGACATTCCGGATCAAACACCACTGATCTCACCACTAAATGGCATCCACGACCGTGCCTATGTCTCTGTGAATGGGGTGAGTGTGTGTGTAGGGGGGGGGGGGGGTGTTTTTAAAAGATATTTGTTTATTTAATGTGTGTGTGTGATTGTAGGTGTATCAGGGTGTGATGGAGAGAGACGTTACACTGGTGATAAATGTGACGGGGTGTGAGGGAGATCAGCTGGACCTTTTAGTGGAGAACATGGGCAGAGTGAACTTTGGCCCCAAAATCAACGATTACAAGGTAAGAACATTTCCACTGAAACACACGGACACACTGTACTGACGGGAGGTGACGGTCCTGTAATGAGGAGGGTTATAAATACACCTTAACTGCTGCGTGTGCGAGTAAACGTGTGTGTGAGTAAACGTGTGTGTAAGTGAGTAAACGTGTCTGTGAGTAAACGTGTGTGTGTGTGTGAGTAAATGTGTGTGTGTGTGTGTGAGTAAATGTGTGTGTGTGTGAGTAAATGTGTGTGTGAGTAAATGTGTGTGTGAGTAAATGTGTGTGTGAGTAAATGTGTGTGTGAGTAAACGTGTGTGTGTGTGTGTGTGTGTGTGTGAGTAAATGTGTGTGTGTGTGAGTAAATGTGTGTGTGAGTAAATGTGTGTGTGAGTAAACGTGTGTGTGTGTGTGTGTGTGAGTAAACGTGTGAGTAAATGTGTGTGTGAGTAAATGTGTGTGTGAGTAAATGTGTGTGTGAGTAAATGTGTGTGTGAGTAAATGTGTGTGTGAGTAAACGTGTGTGTGTGTGTGAGTGTGTGTGAGGTGATTGTGTTTGTGAGGTGAGTGTTGTGTGTGAGTGAGTGTGTGTGTGTGTGTGTGTGTGCGTAAATATGTGAGTTAGGGCTGAGCGATTTTTTAGATTTTTTTTAATTAATTCGAATTTACGTTTTAAGACGATTTCTTAAATCGAGGTATCGCAATTTTTTATTAAAATATTACATAAATTGTAATCGCACCAATGGCAGAATAATTAAGAGACATGATTGTCCGACCACATGATGGCGCGTCTAATTAACCGCTCACTTGTGAGAGTTTTAAATCGATTTTACAGTTTCACTTTGGTGCAGCACCGCGAGCTTCTATAGTTCTGCGATGCCCCCCTGTGACTCACACGTGGGAAATACGAGATACAACATGGCAGCGCGCGCTGATGAAACCAAAGAGCTCGTTTCCAACAGAGGCGCGGTTTCTTCAGTCGTATGGAAATTATTCGGGTTCGCAGCTTTACACATTGAACAAGCCAAAGCCCGGTGTAAAGTCTGTCTGAAGTTTGCGGCAACTAAAAGAAGCTAATTTACTCAAGCACGACTAATTTCCTCGCGCACCTCAAACAGAGACACACTGTTGAATCGCCGTCGTGTTTGCCGCTGCGAGATAAACAAGACAAGCAGCAGCGCGAAAACACCGGCTAAAAGCCAAGTGAACACAGCGAGCACATTTCCACACTGTATTCCATATGATAAGAGCCTCGATGGGAAGATATCACTGATGTTGTGTCGTGTTATATCGCTAAAGACATTATGCCCAGATACACAGTTAAAAAAAATGCTGTCAGGCACCTGTTTGATTTTATTCAGCATGTAAGTTGCATGTGGTTTGCAAAATTGTTTAAGTGATTTAATATAGAGTGGAGATCTGTGTGTGTGTGTGTGTCTGTGTCGGTGTCAAATTACGCGCACACACGCACGCACAAAGTAAGTGTGTAAAAAGTGTGTGTGTGTGTGTGTGTGTGTGTGTGTGTGTGTCGTGTGTGTGGGGCACAGTGTCAAATTACACAGGGGACGCAGCAGGGGAGACGATTACCCATAATTCCTGCAGCGGAAGAGAGAGTAAAATCATTGGCTCAGTTGCGATCACTTGCCGCACGGTGTCAAAATAAGAGTCGCATGCGTGATACATGATACTCGGCGCTCGTAAACTAATACTTGCTCGGTTTCCGATTAAAAATTTATTTAAAATCTTTGCTCGGTTTGCGGAACACTCGTAAACCAGGTTACTCGCAATCCGAGGTTCCACTGTATATACTTTTAATCCAAATAAACAGTTGATGTTTGGTTATATCGTTTAGCTTAAGTAAATAATTTAAAAAAACTATACTGTCTGTGTTTTATTTTATTTTATTTTATTTTTTTTAAGCAAAAAAAATCTATTAAGATTGAGAATCGAATTTGGTCTAAAAAAAAATCGAGATTCAATTTATAGGGCATATCGCCCAGCTCTAATGTGAGTGTGTGTGTGTGTGTGTGTGTGTGTGAGTGTGTGTAAGTTACCCCTGTCTCCTGTGTACCTGTTTTTCAAACAGGGCATCCTGGGAAACCTGATTCTGGGTAACGACGTCCTCTCTGATTGGCTGATTTTTCCTCTGGATATTGACGGCGTGATTGCGAGTGGCTGGCCGCAGTCTGGATGGAAGTCTGATGTAAAAGTGGGAGGAGACAATGGATCTAGTATTTATTCTGGCATTTTAAAACCTAATGGTATTTCCAGAGACACCTTTATCAAACTTCCTGGCTGGACAAAGGTACATTAAATCACCAAACAGCTGAGGATGAGAGTTTCAGTTTATAATTAACGCTAACTAGTATAAGTAACGTACAGGGTTAGTTAAGTACAGGGTGGAGTTTGTCATTAATATTTTGTATATTAAAGTGTCTGAGTGTGTAAAGCTTTGGGATACTAATCTGAAGATTGTGAGTTTAAGTCCTAGCACCTGTAAGTGTTGGAACTTCGCTCAGCACACGCATCCTTTCAGGTGTACTTCAGTCTCAGAAAAATGTAAATGTAGTGTAAAAAGCAGTCCTATACGGAAGACACATTATATCTAGTTATTATTGCGCCTCATCTAATGTTAAAATGAAAGCAGCCATCCCACAAATCGTTGCTGTTTGGCCACGAAAGACAGACATAAGTGACATAAACGACTACTTTAATACTTTAATATTTTATGTTAGTTATTCTCCTATATAATAATATCAATTCAACAATCTGTTCTAATCCTAATAAAGAATTTGACTCTGTGGATCTGAATGTGTTTTGCAGGGTCAGGTGTTTATTAACGGTGTTAACGCGGGTCGGTTCTGGCCAGGCCGCGGGCCTCAGCACACGCTGTACATTCCTGCATCATTAATCAGCGCTACTGTAACCAACAACATCACCGTGCTGGAGCTGGAGGGAGCAGCCAATCACAGACGAGTGGTGTTTACGGACCGCCCACAACTCGACAACATGACTGCTTGAAACAAACATGCACACACTTCACACTGAGACCATTGTGTTTATATCAGAAGAGTATTTCTGAAACTGCAATAAAATGTTTGGAAATATGATTCCTTAGTATATAAGGATGGATTGTTAAATGTTAGAATCACACTGTAGCTGGTTTATCATCTCGTCTCTTTATACACATCTCTATGTAGTTGTACAAATATAAGTGCGTGTCAAGGCTAGATACAAGTATGTGTCTAGAATCAAGCCACTGCGGGTGCGTCCCTTTGGACCTTTGTATTTTAGGGAAATTCAGTTACATTTTTTTAGTTCAAAAGCAGCTTTATAAAAATAAAAATTCTGAATGTAAATTGAAAAATGATGAACAAACCGGATGCGACTGTGCTGAGGGTAGAGCTCCGTGAAGTGAGCTGAGGACGAAACCTCGTCTTTATTCAGGTGATCCTAGATACTAGTGTTGTATACAGATGTGGCCATTAAGAATGTGCGCTTTTTCCCATGAAAGGCCACAATTCGTCTCGCTCTGTGCTAAATCGTGCTTTAAAATTGCCATAATAGAAAGTTACATATTAACTTATATTACTACTACTACTAATAATAATGGATGGAGAAAGCACAGTCAAAGAAGAATAATCATTGAAGGAGAGAAGAAAATAAAGAATAAATACATATCAGTATTTACAGTTTGAGCTCGACACGTTTATGAGCTCTGTTGCTCGCTGTCAATGGGCGCCTAAGAGAGAGAACACGTTTTCGGCTTCAGTAGACACACAATACTTCAGATTGAAAGACGACTGCACCCTACAGGTAATAAATGTAATGTTCACAGCTTCCCAGATCCCTTTTCTCGAAACGTGCGTTCTTAATGGCCCGATCTGTAGGCACACTGTACCTCATCTGATAGCAGTGGGATAAGAATACTACTCTGTTCCTGGTGTGGCCAGGGTTCCAGCTTGGAGCTCCTCTCGAACCTGTTCAAGTTCTTCGATGTCATCAAGGGGTGTGAGCTTAATGAGCAGGCGTCGCGTATCTGGATCAGGAGGAGGCATCTCTGGTGCTGGTCTGTATTGAAGGCGTAAAAGCTCAGCTGCTGTCGCCTCTAAACCTTGGGAGAACTCTTTTGAGAACTCGAGTTCTCCAAGAGCACTTATTGTTGTTGACGGCAGATCAATCCCTGCTATCCGTTGAGTCTGGTTCCTCTCAAGGTTTTTTCCTATCACCATCTCAGGGAGTTTTTCCCTCAGCACCGTCGCCCTCGGCTCGTTCATCAGGAACCATCTGATCATTCTGATTCATACACACTCACATCTCATACACACTTCCATATTTTCTTTTGATTCTATAAAGCTGGTTTGCGACAATGATCATTGTTAAAAGCGTTATACAGATAACATTAACTTGAATTCAGTTTGCATGAATGTCTATTAAATTATCTGTTTTTAAATTTAAAGCCCTTTTTTTGCCTGACATGTTTAATGTCACACACTGTTTTAAATTAGAATAATTTTTCTTCTCTTCTACAGTTAGGGCAATACATTATGGAACAAACATAAGAAATGCTCACGATGTGAATGAAGTCAAGACTTTCAGCTTTAATTCAAGGGGTTTGACAAAAGTGTAGCATTAACCTTTCAGCAATTACATCTACATCTAGGCTTTTGGCAGATGCCCTTATCCAGAGCGACTTACATTTTTATCTCATTATACATCTGAGCAGTTGAGGGTTAAGGGCCTCGCTCAAGGGCCCAACATCGTCAACCTGGTGGTTGTGGTGTTTGAATCTAGGACCTTCTGAACCGTAGTCCAATGCTTTAACCACTGAGCGACCTCTGTCCTACTACACAACCATTTTGGGCTCATAAATAAAATAATGGAACAGACTCGCATAATTACAAATCTTATTACACAGAACATTGTACAGATAAATAGTTTATAATAAAGGTATTTTATGAAGTATCAAGTTTTTTGTCATTGGGTCACAGTTATGAGGATCTGTGCTGGAGAGAAAATAGTCTGAAAATTATTTACAAATAAAAGTAAAAGTGACTGTACTGTATGTATTATGTTACTGAAAACTCTAATTTAGTTTCTAATTCACAAAATTAGTTAAAGTTGGAGGTGAATTTATACTTCTGGATGAACATATTTGTATATTTGAGGCGTGAAGCGGAGAGGGATATCATGGGTAAACCTGAGACACACAGAGATGCAAATATGCTCAGTGTGCATGTCTCCTATGAGCTCATTACTCGTGCTATGCGTCAGGAAGCACTGATTAGTTGCCCCTGAGGCGTCTGATTGCATAACCAAATAAAATGATGGAATATTTCTGTTAATAGGTTTAATCACCTTCATTGAAAAAAAATGTTCAAAGTACTTCTCAAGTTTAAACAATAAAATAAAAATCAGAGATATTTCTCAGCTGAGGTTTAGTTTGTGTCCTAAAGTTCCACTTGTACTTTTGGGATCATATAATGGTCAATTATTGTTCAAGTAAAACCTTTAGATTGTAAACATTCTGTAAGCTGTTCTCTAGGGACCTGTGACTTCAGTTGTTCGATAACTCAGGACTGGAATCTCCTACAGTCTACCTGAGCCTCCAGGAACAAACTGGACTCCTTTTAATTTTAATTTTAAACACATCTCCTGTTATACTGAACTTCCAGTACACATTATTATGCTGATCAATCCCTGCTCTCCGTTATCACCCAGATGAGGATGGGTTCCCTGTTGAGTCTGGTTCCTCTCAAGGTTTCTTCCTATTACCATCTCAGGGGGTTTTTCCTTGCCACCGTCGCCCTCGGCTTGCTCATCAGGGACAATCTTATCATTTTGATTCATACACATTGGATACAAACTTACTTCTTTTTATTGTGTAAAGCTGCTTTGCGACACTGTCAATTGTTAAAAGCGCTATATAAATAAATTGACTTGACTTGACTTAAACATGTATTTACAGTAATTCTGACTGCGCATTAATTTTAGATTGTGTTATTGTATGTAAGATCATCTTAGCAGTACACACATTACATATGTCTCAGTCATAAATATTGTGAGTTACAGGAAAAAATACTAATAGAGGGCATGGTGTGATGAAGAGGAGTTACAGGAGTTACAGCCCTGAAGGTGAATATTTCTATATAACAGCAATGTCTTAACATTTGTTTTATTTTTAACGAACAATCTGTCATCCTGTTTATTCCTTTATACTTAATGCTGTAAAACTTTGGTGACACAAACAGTTTCAGCAGCTACAAACACTATTTCATTCACCAGACACTCCTTTTTTCCACCTTTCTTGAAATTAACCCTTTACGGGGTGCTCATTGTAATACTTGGAAATTTTAAATTTTCTACATTTCAACAACCCAATATAATTTTTTTATATTTATTTTCTACAAATATGTTTTTTTCTTGAGGAACTGTATAGTACCATGGACAAGCGCAGAAGTTCCCAAACCTTGTCCTTTGCCTGAGTTAATAAGACAAAATCACAGCTTGCCATGTTACTGAAAAATGGCCTCTGTAATAAAGCACTGAAAGTGAAGACTCTTTCTGGAGAATTTTCATATCAATGATAAAACGTTTTCTGATTAGTACCAGAATTATATAATAAACTGATTCAAGTATATAAGACATTAACACATTTTACAGACAGAACCCAACACTTTAAAACCCTAAAATATGAAGTGCAAGACTCCATTTGCTGTATGTTATTTTAGTTGTCTATAGAGTTGCCTGGTATTTGCTTATGGAACGTTCAGGTAATTCAGACACACTAATAGCAGGTTATTAGTGACATCATGAACCTAATAATCAGGTTGTGGTAAAAACCTTTTATAGCAGATTATAAAGTGAAGCTGCATGCGGGAGTGGATGTGTACTCGTCATGAGACACGCAGAGATCATCCTCCTGTTACAGGGGTTTACGCTGCTCCTTCAGGTACAATCTTATTTTAAACAATAGTTTATTATTTTTATGTTTTTTCCACTTTGTTCAGTAATTGATTGCGATGGGAAATGGTTTGAAATTACAGCATTCCACCGGAACCGAGTTCAGAAATGTGAGATACAGAAGTAGTTATGCAGGTATTTTTACTTTCCGTCATATTTTACCAAATATTTACCAGCACATCTGTAATTATATATATATTTTTTTACAATATACTGGATGTAGATTTATATTTAATTCAAATGTTCAGATTTATGGATTTAGTAAATATTCATAATGTTTTCTCATATTGCTGAATTATAAACTCTTTTTCATGAGTTTATCTTCAGATTATGTACATGAAAACGCAAGAACAGCAATGGACACAATTATGGACATCAATGACTATGAAGGTAAAATAAATATTAGTTTTAATGATGTAGCTTCCATGATAATGTAGCTCTATTGTAAATTATGAAGGGGTTTTATATCAGTGTCTTATAGTTTTAAACAATGTGATGTAGGTTTAGCTTTATCCAAGATTTTAAGTCATGATGATCATTCTCTTCAAAATATCTAGCTGAAATAACTTGTTTTTACTGATTGTTGTAGCAGTGAATGCGATGGATGGAGTGAAACTCAGAGAGGGAGATATTGCCGTGTCGAGCAGAAGTGAGAAAAGCTGCTTTGCCCAAAGTTGTTTATGGTCTAGATCTGTAGATGGACACATTTACATCGCATACACACTTTCATCTGAGTACAGTAAGTTTGGTTTTATTGTGCACACACACATGCAAACAAACAAACACACTCTAATGTAGCTTCCTGGTTTGTATCGTTGCCGCGAAAGTTTCGCATTTGTATCAGCGTTTAAATTATATAGCTTTTTGTTCATACAATAATAATATTAATAGCAACCCGTGAACACGCGAGTTTCTTCATCTAAACGGAATCCAGCTCCAAACGACTAAACTCCGACTCAGATACGTTATAGTGGATAATATTCAGCTTGTGCAATGTGTAGAGTGCAGGATGTTTAGACATTCTTCCTGTTGTTAGCAGTAACTTTATTTGTGATAGGTGTGTGTTAGTTAGAGAGGGTTAGAGAGCGCGAGAGCAGCGTTAATCCTGTAGCGGAAAGTCTGGGTGCTGCAGGCGGAGATAATCAGCCCCCCGACTCCGGCAGTAGAGCCTCACAGCGGGGCGAGTGGGTGACGACTCGGCGGCATACTCGTTCAGCCAAAGCTAACGCTAAGGCTAGCCCACCGGAGCACACCTCTTCTGCGCTTCACGTGTCCAACAGGTTCGCTCTCCTCAGTGATGCACCCGCTGAGAAACCTGAAAGAGCTCTGGTTATAGGAGACTCTATACTGAGACATGTGAAATTAGCTCGGCCTTTAGGGGCACCAGCGGCAGTGGTCAGGTGTATCCCGGGAGCCAGAGCACCGGACATAGCAGGTAATCTTAGGGCTCTAGGACAGCATAGGTTCTCTAAGATAGTGATATATGCTGGAGCTAATGATATAGTCAAGTCAAGTCAATTTTATTTATATAGCGCTTTTAACAATTGACATTGTTGCAAAGCAGCTTTACACAATCAAAAGAAGTAAGTTTGTAGGAAATGTGAATGTGTATGAATCAAAATGATAAGATTGTCCCTGATGAACGAGCCGAGGGCGACGGTGGCAAGGAAAAACTCCCTGAGATGGCAATAGGAAGAAACCTTGAGAGGAACCAGACTCAACAGGGAACCCATCCTCATCTGGGTGATAACGGAGAGCAGGGATTGATCAGCATAATAATGTGTAAGACTGGAAGTTCAGTATAACAGGAGATGTGCTTAAATTAAATTAAATTAAAAGGAGTCCAGTTTGTTCCTGGAGACTCAGGTAGACTGAAGGAAATTCCAGTCCAGAACTATCGAATGACTGAAGTCACAAGTCCCCAGAGAACAGCTGTCTGCATCAGTCGAGGACAGGACAGTCTTCGTGGAAACCATCCCCAGCCACCACACGCATCCCAGGCAGACCACACGGGGCATCCATGCGACGAGATCTCCAACCAGAAGCAGGACTCCAGGACGAGTTAGACAGGTCCAGAGGGCAGAGGGGTCTGGATCACTGGCAACTCAGGAGCGACATGTATAGCTCGACAGAGAGACAGGGAGAGGGAAAGAGAGAGAGGAAAGAGCAGAAGAGGAGAAAGCAAAAGAGAAGCAGAGTTAACCTATAACAGTTAGGTCTGGTCACAGTCATACAATGTATAAAGTCAATGTATATTTAGTATAGAGTGCAAGCAGGGACTCCGACAGGAATAACTATAACAGCATAAATAAAAGGGAGAGCCAGAAGGAAACACATGAGGGGGAACTGAGATGTAAAGCAACCAATCACCTCACCATCAACAAACCTGAGTGATCAATGAGAGTGGGGAGGACAGCATCTAAACATACCAGTTCACCAGAATACCCCACGTCCATGAGTCCCCCAGACAAAAATGCTGCGCTAAATAAATAGGTTTTTAGCCTAGACTTAAACACTGAGACTGTCTGAGTCCCGAACATTAATAGGACGACTATTCCATAACTTTGGGGCTTTGAAAGAAAAAGATCTGCCCCCTGGTGTAGTTTTAATAATAAGTGGTACTGACAAGCAGCCTGCATCCTTTGATCGAAGTAGGAGTGGCGGATTGTAAGACACTAACAGTTCACTCAGATACTGTGGCGCGAGACCATGCTTTATATGCTTTATATGTCAAAAGTAGTATTTTAAAATCGATGCGAAATTTCACAGGGAGCCAATGCAGTGTAGATAAGATAGGGGTGATGTGCTCGTATCTTCTGGTTCTAGTGAGGACTCTCGCTGCTGCATTCTGTATTAACTGAAGCTTGTTTATATAGAAAGAAAGCTATCCTGGTAATATTATTCACATGTGCTTCAAATGAAAGGCTGGAATCTATAATCACACCAAGGTCTTTTACTGTTGCATTTGATGGAACAGAAAAGCCATCTAAAGTTACAGTGTGATCAGAAAGCTTACTTCTAGCTACTTGTGGTCCTATGATTAGAACTTCTGTCTTATCAGGATTAAGCAGAAGAAAATTAATTAATATCCTAATTAATTAAATCTCTTATGTCCTGCACACATTGCTCAATTTTAGCAAACTGGTTTCTCTCATCTGGTTTTGCTGAGACGTATTTTTTATAATTGTGTGTCATCAGCATAACAATGAAAACTAATACCATGTTTACGAATTATGTTGCCCAGAGGAAGCATGTAAAGGGAAAAAAGCAGTGGGCCTAAAACTGAGCCCTGTGGAACACCAAACTCCACTTGAGAACATGAGGAATGGTCACCATCTAAATCTACAAACTGATAACGATCAGTCAAATAGGATCTGAGCCACAAGAGGGCAGTTCCCTTAATTCCTACTACCTTTTCTAATCTGTGAAGGAGAATACTATGATCAACGGTGTCAAAAGCTGCACTGAGGTCCAGTAACACAAGTATAGTGACGCAACCCTGATCAGAGGCCCATAGGAGGTCATTTACTACTTTAACAAGTGCTGTCTCTGTGCTGTGATGAGGCCTAAATCCTGATTGATACAGTTCATTTATGCTATTTCTGTGTAGATGTGAACATAGCTGCTGTGATACTACCTTTTCCAGAATCTTGGCGATAAAGGGAAGGTTTGATATCGGCCTGTAATTAGAAAGCAGACAGGGGTCAAGGTCAGGTTTCTTGATTAGCGGTTTAATAACGGCTAATTTAAAGGATTTGGGGACATACCCACTACTGAGTGAACAGTTAATTACTTTCAACAGGGGTTCTATTATTGCTGGTACTATCTGTTTGAGAAAATGTGTCGGTTGTCGGATGTGATGTGGTTAGTTTATCTGTATTACTTAAATTGTCTGGTATCAAAGCCTGAATTTTTGCCTAATATTTATGATTTTATTATTGAAAAAGTTCATGAAATCCTCACTACTGCATGATGTTGTTGTGGAGATTTCTGCAGTGGTCTTGTTTCTAGTTAATTTAGCTACGGTATTAAATAAAAATCTCGGGTTGTTTTTGTTATTTTCTATAAGAGTGGAGAGATACGTTGATCTAGCATCACTGAGAGCTTTTTTATAGTTCAGGATGCTCTCCTTCCAAGCTATTTGGAATACTAACAATTTAGTTTGACGCCATTTACGTTCTAATTTTCGAGCGGTTTGATTTAAATCATGTGTGTGGTCATTATACCAAGAAGCATTTACAGACCTCACAACATACAGTAGTGAGGACTTCATGAACTTCTTTAATAATAAAATTGTAAACATTAGGCATAAAATTGAGGCTTTGAAACCGGACAATTTAATTGATGCAGATGTTAAACTAACCATGTCAGATCGGAACCTAGAATACTTTACTCCCCTTGAAGAGAATGAATTAATTTCACTCATCTCTTCTGCAAATTCATCAACCTGTATATTAGATCCCATACCAACACATTTTCTCAAACAGATAGTGCCAGAAATAACAGAATTCATGTTGAAAATAATTAATTCTTCAATCAGCATTGGGTATGTTCCAAAATCTTTTAAATTAGCAGTTATTAAACCGATAATTAAGAAGTCTGACCTCGACCCCGGTCAGCTGTCCAATTACAGGCCGATATCAAACGTCCCCTTTATCTCTAAGATTCTGGAAAAGATAGTTGTGGAGCAGCTATGCTCATATCTACATAGAAATAACATACATGAACTGTATCAGTCAGGATAAGACAGAAGTTCTAGTCATTGGACCGCATGCAGCTAGAAGCAAGATTTTAGGTCACACTATAATTTTAGATGGCCTTTCTGTCTAGTGCAACAGTAAAAGACCTTGGTGTGATTATAGATTCTAGTCTATAATTCTTTTCATTCTTTCACCTCAGAAATATTGCCAAGATAAGGAATATATTGTCACTACACGATGCAGAAAAACTGGTTCATAGTTTTATCAAGGTTGGACTATTGCAACACCTTAGCAGACGGTTGGTTTAGCCTGTCTGTCTGCTCCCTGGCCTGGGCTCTGGATTATTCAACTAGGTGCATAAACAAGCTTCAATTAGTTCAGAATGCAGCACCCAGAGTCTTCACTAGAACCAGAAGATATGAGCACGTCACCCCTATCTTATCTACACTGCATTGGCTCCCTGTGAAATTTCGCATCGATTTTAAAATACTACTTTTGACATATAAAGCATTAAATGGTTTGAGTGAACTATTAGTGTCTTACGATCCGCCCACGCCTGATTCGATCAAAGGATGCGGTCTGCTTGTCAGTACCGCGTATTATAAAAACTACAGCAGGGGGCGGAGCTTTTTCTTACAAAGCCCCAAAGTTATGGAGTAGCCTTCTAAATAGTGTTCGGGACTCAGACACAGTCTCAGTGTTTAGATCTAGGCTAAAAACCTATTTATTTAGCCAAGCATTTTGTAAGTAGATTTGACTTAGGTAAAGGAGCAGATCTGGGGGACTCATGGACGTAGAGTATTCTGGTGAACTGGTATGTTTAGATGCTGTCCTCCCCACTCTCATTGATCACTCAGGTTTGTTGACGGTGAGGTGATTGGTTGCTTTACATCTCAGTTCCCCCTCATGTCTGTGTTTCCTTCTGGCTCTCCCTTTTAGTTATGCTGTCATAGTTAGTCCTGCCGGAGTCCCTGCTTACACTTTGCACTAAATATACATTCACCTTATACATTATGTGACTGTGACCAGACCTAACTGTTATTTCTTCTCTTTTGCTCTCCCCTCTCCTGTTCTCTCCCCCCCTCTCTCTCTTTCTCTCTCTTTCTCTCTCTCTGTCGAGCTACACATGTTGTTCCTGAGCTGCCATTGATCCAGTCTCCCTCTGCCCTCTAGACCTGCCTGACTCATCCTGGTGCCCCACTTCTGGTTGGAGATCTCTTTGGGATGCATCCGATGTCTGGGGACGGTTTCAGTCCACTAGGAAGACGGTTCTGGCCTCGCATGATGTTTACAGCCTTTTCTCTGCGGACTTGGCTACAGCCGCTCGATAGTTCAGGACTGGAATTTCCTACAAGTCTACCCGAGCCTCCAATAACTACCTGGACTCCATATTAATATCAGTTAACATCTGTTAACAACTGTTATACTGAACTGCCTGCCACCCAACACACAGTATGAATGCAGATCAATTCCTGCTTTCTGTTCACCCAAATGAGGATGGGTTCCCTGTTGAGTCTGGTTCCTCTCAAGGTTTCTTCCTACTGCCATCTCAGGGAGTTTTTCCTTGCCACTATCGCCCTCGGCTTGCTCATCAGGGGCTATCTGACCATCTTTTTGATTCATACACATTCACATTTCATCCAAACTTAAATAATTCTTTTGATTGTGTAAAGCTGCTTTGCTACGATGAAAATTGTTAAAAGCGCTATACAAATAAAATTTAATTGAATTAATGTCTACATTATAAATTTTTTACATTTCCTTTTTATTTTTATTTTTTAGCTGAAGTGGATCGTCGAACAATAAAACAAGGTATGAGACTGATTGAGAGAAACACGTGTGTGCGCTTTGTGCCCAGAACACACCAAAGAGACTTCCTGGACATTCAGCCTAAAACTGGGTAAGAAAATAAATGATCATTAAAATGCATGTTATTGTACAATAATTATCATTCATGATGAAGAAAAAACTGCATGTAAGGCAAATAAACCCCATAATTCATAGTAAATTGTGATCATACATAAAGCTGAAAGTGAAAAGCAGAGGCCCTCTCATGTTCAGTCATGTTTAGTGTTAGTGTTTATTGCAGGTGTTGGTCATATTTGGGTTCAAGCGGAGGCAGGCAGACTCTCTCCTTGCAAAGTCCTGAATGTGTGAGCTCTGGAATTGTTTCTCATCAGCTCATGCATGCGCTTGGATTTGTACATGAACAGTCGCGTCCTGACCGTGATCAATATGTCACCATCATGTGGTCCAAAATTTGGAAAGGTAAATATACACACACACACACACACACACACACACACACACACACACACACACACACACACACACACACACAAAGAGCTCTTATAAACATATAAATGGTTGTGTTCATAATTAAACACTATTTTAAAGCTGCTTTGCAACAATAACCATTGTTCAATCGAATTCAATTGAATTGACTTGAAATTGACTTGAAATGGATGTTGAATAGACATAATTTATAAATTAATAGAGATTTTGTTAATACTGTCCATAATTAAGTTCAATTTTGTTTATATAGGGTTTGTAACAATGATCATTGTTACAAAGCTGCTTTACAGAATCAAAAGAAAATAGTCAAGTCAAGTCAAGTAGGCTTTTATTGTAATTTCAACCAAGTACACAACACAATGTTCCTCCAGGACCAAGGTTCTGCTCAGACGTACTACATACAACATAAAGTAACAATATAACCCTTTCAGACATAGGGTCATTAGAGTGGACAGCTATTCAAGAGCTCTTCTCTTGTGTATATAGGGAGTGCACCATCCCATACACTGCCACCTATTGGCCAGTAATGAAAGTGCTTTTTGTTTTTCTTCCAACCCAAATCTAAGATGGCCAACAGGAAGTCAGAAATTCAGAACATCCCAGGAATAGCCTGTAAATCCTTCTATAGCAGGACACCCCTGCATGAAAAAAAAAAATCAAAATAAAATAACATAGCATCAAATAACAAATGCTAGCAGCAAGTAACATCTAAGAATTATTAAATTGTTAAAATTTCCAGATATTTATTTTGTATATGGATAAATTTATGGACGAATAAGCTCGTCTCCACTAAATTGGACGCAATGTATCACTGGCTATGTTTTAACTGCAATTCATACTATTACTCTCACGGTTCTTTATAAATCTGATCTGCAGTGACTTTTTTATGTAAATTAATTGATTTGTGATGTAATTAATGGATTTTTTGCAGATCATTGTCATAAAGTTAGCAACAATTAGTGTCTTTGCATAAAATGTGCAAATAGAAACAAACACAAAACAAACACACTGTGACCATATTGCGCAGACCAGTACATAGAGCTGAAATGAGTTACACATTGAGTAAACAGAACTAGTGTTGAGTATTGAGTATTTTTTTAAAAAGTAACCTTCAACCCAGCGTCTTTTTTTCGAGTTCAAAATAGTTTTGTTGTATGCAGAAATAAAATTACATTTTCTCTGTAGCAGTTCATTGATTTCATAAATGCAACACACTATAGTTATTATACATAGCATAAAGGTAAAAAATGATATACAGGGTGGGCCATTTATATGGATACACCTTAATAAAATGGGAATGGTTGGTGATATTAACGTCCTGTTTGTGGCACATTAGTATATGTGAGGGGGCAAACTTTTCAAGATGGGTGATGACCATGGTGGCCATTTGGAAGTCGGCCATCTTGGATACAACTTTTGTTTTTTCAATAGGAAGAGGGTCATGTGACACATCAAACTTATTGGGAATTTCACAAGAAATAACAATGGTGTGCTCAACGCAGTGAGGGGTGCAGCAGGGTCTTGCTGAGGGATGTGGCTCATGCAACAGGACAGCAGTCTTTGTGCATGAGGACAATATTGGGTCGAGGACACAAATTCAAATTAAAATTTTTATTTGTCACATACCATAACCATACACAGTATGACATGCAGTGAAATGTTTACATGACTGTTTGTGACTTTGAAAAGAAAAAAGAAGTAAGGAGGCATAAATGCTAATAGTAAAGAATAAAAAATATTACATATAAGATCTTTTTGTTACAATAAAATAGAATAAAATAAAATATAAAGTAGAAATATAAAGTAGAAGGTGTTCTACTAAAGTATATAAAAATGTAATACTGTAAAAAAGAAGAACTGTAAGAACTGTAGAATAAACTGTATTAAGTATGTGGAATGAGGCAGCAGCAGTATGGTGTGGTCATGGAGTGTGAAATAGAATGATGAGCTGCGGTGATAGTGTTCATATTTAAAGTGCAGTAGTGCAAAAGTAGTCCTTTAATATGTAAACATAAGCCAGAATGTGCAAACATATGTGTTTGTGTTTTTTAGTCTTTCAGTTCTGTGTAAATGGTTTTGGTATGTTCCAACACATGTGAAGAAAACATAGCAAGTCTAATAAAGTTGAGTCTTGTGTAGCGTTCTGGTTGAGAGTCCATATAGCCTGCAGGAAGAAGCTTCTCCTCAAGCTCTCTCTGTTGGCCTTTAGGGAGTGGAAAGGCGTTCCTGACTGCAATAGAGAGAACAGTCCATTGCTGGGGTGGCTGAGGTCATTCATGATTTTCCTGGCCTTGGCCCGGCACCGTTTGCTGTATATAACGAGTGCAGATCAGGGAGCTTTGTGTAGATGATGCGCTCAGCTGATTGAAGAGGTTGATCCTCTGGCACCAGTTCTCCAGATTCCTAATCTCCTGCAGGTAGGCCATTTCACTGTTGTCAGGAATCAGGCCCACCACAATGGTGTCATCAGCAAACTTGATGGTAGTGGTAGAGTTGGTAGTGGCCATGCAGTCGTAGGTGTACAATTAGTCCACAGGGGGCTCAGAACACAACCCTGGGGGGCTCTAGTGCTAAGGGTTAGGGAGGCTGAGACATGTCTGCCCATCCTTACTGCCTGTGGTCTGTCATTTAGGAAGTTGGAGATCCACTGACACCAAAATGGGCTGAGTCCCAGGTGCTTCAGCTTGGTGGTGAGTGTGGAGGGAATTATAGTGTTAATGCTGAGCTGTATTAGAAAAAAAGCATTTTAACATAATTCCCATTTCTAGTGTTCAGGTGGGTGAATAATGTATGAAGGCGGTAGGAAATCGCATCATTAGTTGAGCAGTTTGGATGGTACGCAAACTGTAGTGAATCCAGGTAGTGAAGAGATGATGAAGTCTCTGACCAGCAGTTCAAAGCACTTCATCACTACTGAGGTCAGGGCTACAGGGGGGTAGTTGTTGAGGGGAGCAGGATGGGGTTTCTTCAGAATGAAAAACAATGATGAACTCTTTGAATCATGTGGGGATTACCACATGTGGGGGTTAAGGAGAGGTTGAATATTTCTGTGAACACAGGTGCATCAGCATTGGCATTGTTAGCTGCAGCCACAAAGTCAGCTTAGAAGGTGTTCAGCTTGTCAGTCAGAGATATGTCCATGTTTGTCATACTGGATATTGGTGCTTTATAATCAGTTATTGTTCTTAGTCCCTGCCACAGGCTCCTAGAGTCACTCTGTAGCGCTGCTTTGTCTCCTTCTCCGCTTTCTGAACATTGTATGATGCAGCCTTGTATGAGGCCATGTCACCTGACGCATGTCCCGCAGTATAGGCAGTGGTGTGAGATCCCACAGTGTCGCGGATGGTTTTATCCATCCACAACTGCTTCCATAACATGTTGATGTCCTCAGAGCTGCACTGGAACATGTCCCAGTCTACATCATCGAGTGCATCCTATAGAGCGGCCACCAATTGGTCCGTCCAGCGTGTGACCTTCCTCTGAACTTCCTGCTTGAGCCTTTGTTTATATTTCGGGATGAAGAAGATGGCTGCGTGGTTGGATTTCCCAAATGGGAGAGAAGATTGGGCCTTAATTGACAATGGTCCAGTGTCCTTTCACCCCTGGTGGGGCAGGTGATGTGCTGATAAAAGTTTGATGAATTCCTGTGGTAAATAAAATGGTCTGACATCAAACAGTCACACTCCACCAATGATGAACAGTAGCTAAAGACTAGCACAGAGTTCTGGATTTATGGAAATTAATATCAAATTCCTGACATTTCATAGTTGTCACGGGTCTAGCTGGTGGTGCTAGCTAGACCGGCTGATGTTGTTGCCGTGGGCATATATGGTAGGCATGAAGGCAGAGGGGTTGTTGAACAGAAACAGTCTTTATTTACAAAACTAAAAAAACAGACACAAACCAACAAAGGAACCAAAACCACAAACTCAAACTATAACTAGGGCTCAGGGCTAACACAGGGAACGGCGCGCTAACACAGGGACACGAACTGAACACAGGGAACCAGGAGCTGACATGGGATCTAGGAGCTGACACAGGGAACCAGGAGCTGACACAGAACTGGGGATGAGGAAACATGGAGCTGAAGCTAACTAAAGACATAGGGGAATTAGAGAATGGCGAGACAGGGCTGGCCAGACAGGGCTGGCGAGACAGGGCTGGCGAGACAGGGCTAGACAGGAGACCAGATGGGTTAGTGGTTAGTGAGGTTAGTAGCTACATGGAATACTGGGGACACTGGATGCTGACCAAACCAGGTTAGTATCTAAAGGAGTTAGTGGCTAACCGGGTTAGTACTGACCTAATAGGGAAACAGAAAACAAGAAGCAAAGCACACATGAGGCTATTCCAAACTAGCGGCTAACCTACTAGCGACCAGAACCACTAGCAGTCAATCCCACTAGAGGCTAGCCTACTGGAGGCTAACCCTACTAGCGGCTAACCCTACTAGCAGCCAAGGCCTACTAGCGGCTAACCCTGCTAGCGGCTAGGCCCTCATGTGGCTACATAAAACTAAACAGACACTGGGGAGACACAGAACAGTACTTACACTGTACACAGGAGGAGACACAGCCTAACTAAACATGAAACAGGACAGCTCCATGAATCCATCAGAACAAGGAACATACAGTAAACCAAAACTAGAGCCCTCTAGAAAAACAAAGGTTACAAAACATAAACCCAATATAAACTTAAAGAAACAAAAAGGAATGCCCACATGACGGTAGTTACAAACAAACCAACAAACAGACAAACAAATCAAACAAACAATGCTCGACCCAGTTTCCCAGAACAAACTGCTATTTATAGAAGCTTTAATGAGCCACCTCAGTTCAGGTGAGCAATGTGAGGTCAAAATGCACAAACCTGTACTTGATTAAAAGTAGAAATAAACATGGCAAAATATTACTTGAGTAAAACGTAGAAATCCTGCAACATGATTAAATGTTTTATGGAGGAAAGGCAAATTATGCAATTATGCATAATAGCAGGTCTTGATTTCACTTCGAATACTACACAACACTGTGGTTATGTAATGAAAAAGAATGCAGTATAGTGAAGCAGAAAAAATAAATAACTGATACTTGAAGTAGAATGTATCTGCTAAATACAGAAATGTGAAAACTGTACAATGTAGAAAGTAAATGTACTTTGTTACCTTCCACCTCTGATTAGCTAAGACTCACCTCACATTTCTTTACTGTTATACACCCTACCCAAGCCTGAGCACACACTTTACAAGAAAGCTTAGGAATTTCAGACAAACTTTATAATTCTCCTTAAGGACTTTACTTCTGGCAGCTATAAGTTTAATCAAACATAAATCTAACCCTATTTTTGGCCTAATTTCCAAAGCTAACTTCTAAAACAAAATAGATGTACAAGAAGGTTTAAGAAGCATCACATGGAGAAAATTATACCATGATATAGTACTTAATGATATTCAGTACATGATATTCCCTTTATCTCCAAGATTCTGGAAAAGGTAGTATCACATCAGCTATGTTCACAGCTACACAGAAATAGCATAAATTAACTGTATCAGTCAGGATTTAGGCCTCATCACAGCACAGAGACAGCACTTGTTAAAGTAGTAAACGACCTCCTATTGAACTCTGATCAGGGTTGCGTCACTATACTTGTGTTACTGGAGCTCAGTGCAGCTTTTGACACCATTGATCATAGTATTCTCCTTCACAGATTAGAAAAGGTAGTAGGAATTAAGGGAACTGCCCTCTTGTGGCTCAGATCCTATTTGACTGATCGTTATCAGTTTGTAGATTTAGATGGTGACCATTCCTCATGTTCTCAAGTGGAGTTTGGTGTTCCACAGGGTTCAATTTTAGGCCCACTGCTTTTTTCCCTTTACATGCTTCCTCTGGGCAACATAATTCGTAAACATGGTATTAGTTTTCATTGTTATGCTGATGACACACAATTATATGTCTCAGCAAAACCAGATGAGAAAAACCAGTTTGCTAAAATTGAGCAGTGTGTGCAGGACATAAGAAATTGGATGTTAATTAATTTTCTTCTGCTTAATCCTGATAAGACAGAAGTTCTAGTCATAGGACCACAAGTAGCTAGAAGTAAGCTTTCTGATCACACTGTAACTTTAGATGGCCTTTCTGTTCCATCAAATGCAACAGTAAAAGACCTTGGTGTGATTATATATTCCAGCCTTTCGTTTGAAGCACATGTAGATAATATCACCAGGAGAGCTTTCTTTCACCTTAGAAATATTGCCAAGATTAGAAAGATATTGTCACTAAATGATGCAGAAAAACTAGTTCATGCCTTTATCACCTCTAGGTTGGACTATTGTAACGCCTTACTGTCTGGTTGTTCAACTAGGTGTATAAACAAGCTTCAGTTAGTACAGAATGCAGCAGCGAGAGTCCTCACTAAAACCAGAAGATACGAGCACATCACCCCTATCTTATCTACACTGCATTGGCTCCCTGTGAAATTTCGCATTGATTTTAAGATACTACTTTTGACATTTAAAGCACTAAATGGTCTCGCGCCACAGTATTTGAGTGAACTGCTAGTGTCTTACGATCCGCCACGCCTACTTCGATCAAAGAATGCAGGCTGCCTGTCAGTACCACGTATTATTAAAACTACAGCAGGGGGCAGATCTTTTTCTTACAAAGCCCAAAAGTTATGGAATAGTCTTCCTATTAATGTTCGGGACTCAGACACAGTGTCAGTGTTTAAGTCTAGGCTAAAAACCAATTTATTTAGCGCAGCATTTTTGTAAATAGATTAGCCTTAGGTAAAGGAGCAGATCTGGGGGACTCATGGACGTAGAGTATTCTGGTGAACTGGTATGTTTAGATGCTGTCCTCCCCACTCTCATTGATCACTCAGGTTTGTTGACGGTGAGGTGATTGGTTGCTTTACATCTCAGTTCCCCCTCATGTTTGTGTTTCCTTCTGGCTCTCCCTTTTAGTTATGCTGTTATAGTTAGTCCTGCCGGAGTCCCTGCTTGCACTTTGCACTAAATATACATTCACCTTATACATGTTGACTGTGACCAGACCTAACTGCCATCTCTCCTTATTTTCTGTTCTCTCCTTTTCTGCTCTCTCCTCTCTCTCTCTCTCCCTCTCTCCTTTCCCTCTCTCTGTCTCTCTGTTGAGCTATACATGTCACTCCTGAGTTGCCAGTGATCCAGACCCCTCTGCCCTCTGGAGCCGTCTAACCCGTCCTGGAGTCCTGCTTCTGGTTGGAGATCTCGTCGCATGGATGCCCCGTGTGGTCTGCCTGGATTCGTGTGGTGGCTGGGGATGGTTTCCATGAAGACTGTCCTGTCATCGATTGATGCTCTGGGGACCTGTGACTTCAGTTGTTTGATAGCTCAGGACTGGAATCTTCTACAGTCTACCTGAGCCTCCAGGAACAAACTGGACTCCTTTTAACTTTAATTTTAAACACATCTCCTGTTATACTGAACTTCCAGTACACATTATTATGCTGATCAATCCCTGCTATCCGTTATCACCCAGATGAGGATGGGTTCCCTGTTGAGTCTGGTTCCTCTCAAGGTTTCTTCCTATTACCATCTCAGGGAGTTTTTCCTTGCCACCGTCGCCCTCGGCTTGCTCATCAGGGACAATATCATTTTGATTCATACACATTGCATACAAACTTACTTCTTTTATTGTGTAAAGCTGCTTTGCGACAATGTCAATTGTTAAAAGCGCTATATAAATAAAATTGACTTGACTTCACTTAATGTCTGCACATGGAGAGAGGTATCTTGTTTATGTGTGACAATAACTTTTGCATGTGGGCATACCTTTCTTCTGCACAGACATTATTTAACATATATAACATATACACTATATAACAGATTTTTTTTGATAAGTGATTATTGTAATAATTACAACTAGGACTTTGCAGGAATATATTGACCATATAATGGACTCCTAAACAACTTCTATTAGGTGCTGAATGATATATTTGGGTTTTGCAGATCACTTGAGGAACTTTGAGAAGTTTAAGATGAACAACATGGACATGCCTTACGACTATGGCTCCATCATGCACTTTGGAAAGTATGTTATTTATTTATTGTTATTCACTTGTTGTATAGTATTAAATTTGTTTCTCACCGCTTTAAACAATTTTCTAGTCACACACTATTATTTACCATAATAATATACTATATATATAAATAACAGAAAGGTTTTGTCTGTAGATTGGTCAGAACTCGATCTTTCAATGAAACCTTTACATTTCATACATTGGAGGAAGCGAAACCAGTCTCAGACAATTTTCTGTTTGTATGTCTGTCTGTATGTCTGCATTTAATGAAACTTTTAGTACTTAGATATCTGCCTGCTAAGTGCACCATAAATGAAATCAAAATGTTGAGGAAAAGAGATGCTATAAATGGTTGTGTGTTGGATTTAATAATCTATTTTAAAATAAGCTACTAATAAGCTAATTGCTCAATGTAAAAAAACATCTGCACCAATAGATATTAATTAGAAAATTAAAATGGAATATTTTACCGGGATTAGTTAAAATGTTCACCACTGAAATAACAGCGCTGGAGTGGTAAAAGTGAATTTTTTGGTAAAAGAGTAATTTTAAGACAAAATTACTTTTTTCTGAACTACTTTTTTGATTTCCCGTCTGTGATTTACTCTCCAATTGCCAAATAGGGAGTGTATTTGGCTGAAAAAAAGTACATATTAGCGGAAACAAGGCATGAACATAAACTTTTCCATATCCTCTTTTCCCCATTGATTGTAATAAGATGAAATGACAGTAATTACAGGTTTAAAAAAAAGATATTCAACTGCAGGTAGACATGAGCTTCAACCTGAAATAATAATATCACTGATTACATTAAAGCTGATCAGCTTAATTTTGGCTTATAATTATTTCTACAAACTCAATGATGGGTTCTTATGCTCGTACAGTTAAACCTTGGATTACAAGCATAATTCATTCAGGAAGCACACACACACACTAGTTTACCGATAGACTCTTACTCAACCAAACATGTGCACACACACACACACACACACGGAAACACACACCGACTTGCTTGCAGACAGGGGGGTTCTATTTGGTAAACTGCTGTGTGTGTGAAAGTTGTCCTGCACAGAATAGATATTAATCAAACAAAACAAGAGATGCTTTATGCATGCACACACACACACACACACACGTGGTCACAGTGTTATAGTAAACAGTGAACACGTGCACGGATGTTAACTACAAGATGAAGAGACGCGCACCAAGACCGAGCATGGGAGATGATTACCCACAATTCTGCACCGTTGTCAGGGACCGGCTGACTAAGAGTGAACCCAATAGCAGAAAAACAGGGACTTTTAATTTTAATTTAGAATTTTATTTACACACAGGAACCTTGGTAAGCAGGTGCAGCAGGAGTAGAGGAGAGAAGCAGTGTGTGAGAGAGTGAACCAGAGAATGACTGGAGTGAATGGGGAAGCCCTAGTGATGACGAAGAAGGCGGGGCTATGACGCGAGGGAATCTCCACTATCCCGGAAGTGAACACGGGCGAATCTGACTAGCGTCTCTTGCTGTAAATCCGCTTTGCGTGCAAAGGATGTTAATAGTGGCGATTTCATTTCTGCAGAGAGAACGGAGGTCAGCACACAACTTGAGCTTTCTCTCTGAAGTCCGCGAATGCGGAAGTGCTCGATGCAGAAGTCCTTATGCGCGGGAATGGCAGTCACTTTACGGGGAATGGGGCAGTGAAGGATTACTGTATTGTTTTACGATGCGCGATCGGTAAACAGGAATCCAGCAGCGAGGGCAAACAAATCCAGAAACATGAGTACCAATTTGATATCCAGAGAGCATGCAAGGTCATACACATTAGTCAGTCCGATAGTAGCAGAGGTACCAAGGGGCAAAGACGAGAGAGAAATCCGAGAAACAGACAGGGTCGAGAACGAGATTAGAATACACAAAAAACACTTGGCAAAGAAAAACTCGAGGCACACGAGTAAGACACTGTGGCACTGAATGGGGTTCTCTCGGCGTGCTTAAAAAGCCGAGAGATGATTGAATGATCACGTTCAGGTGTGCGTGAGCAACAGGTGAGCTTGCAGGGAGAAAAAACTTGGAGTGGAGTTTAGGTTCTGGAAGTGCTAGGTTGATCTGGCTGGCTTGCGACAAGCGTGAGAGAGAGAGAAGAACCATGGCTCGGCATTAAAACAAGAAGTGCATGCATGCCACATGATACTCGATGATACTTGGTACTTATATTAAAACTAGCTTATTTTTCAAGTCAAAATTTATTAAAAACTTTTGCTCGTCTTTCGGAATGCTCGCAAACCGGGTTACTCACAATCCAAGGTTCCACTGTAGTAAAATAATAAAAATATAAGTCATATAATGAAACTTTAAGATTTCTCTGCTTGTTAGAAGTTGGGAATAACGGACAGCATTTTGTTATTACACCATTCATTGCTTTATTATTGCACTTTACACAGGATTTGACATGCGTTTCAGTACATCATTTGGTGAATCCATTTAATCTTATTAACTACTGTGGGGGAATTAAACCGAGTGAAGAACATGTCTTACCAAAAATTATTTATATTTTATAGTAAAGAGGTGAATAAAGGATTACATTTTTCATGTGTTTGCAGGTATGCCTGCTCTAAGGATGGTGATGCTACCATTGTGCCAAAACGAAGCTGGAATATTAAACTGGGACAAAGATTTGGTCCAAGTGAACTTGATCTCATGAAAATCAACAAAATTTACAAATGTTCCTAAAAAAACATTTGTAGCATTTTTTTCAATGCTTAGCACTGTTCATACCTAATTTATTAGCATTTACATTTAGGTTTATCCAGAATGACTTACACTTATTAACTTAATAAATTGTATTGTGTGAATAAATAAATCTGTGTTACAGTGTGGTTTGTACTGTAAATGACAGAAGGCAAAAATAGTACATTTTCTAAAAAACATAATGATCAGAGATTATTATTGTGCCATAATTATTTAAATTGGGATCAACTGTCAGTCATTTAAGACTTTGTTTAAAGCAGATGTGCTCAGTTTTTTGGTTTTTTTTTGGATTTTCCCCCGATTTTCTCCCCAATTTAGTCGTGTCCAATTCCTCCCCGTCACTAGGGGGCTCCCACATTAAGGCTACTACTACCACTCAGCCGCGAGGGCCGAAGACTATCATGTGTTTCCTCCGAACCACGTGACGCCAGCCGCCCGCATCTTTTCGAACTGCTCGCGCACTGTTGGGGGCGGCGTAACACACTCGGAGGACAGCGCTATCCACTCCCTCCGTTTCGTGAGCTCACAGACGCCCCTGACTGGCTGTAGAACCGTGATTAATGTGGGAGCACTAAGTACCTCTCATCCCTCCCCTTTGAGAGAGCTCGGCCAATCAGCTCTCTCTAGACCTCCGGCTGTGAGAGGTTACAGCACCACCCAGGATTCAAACTAGCGATCTCCGGATGATAGGGCGAGCGCTTTTACCACTGCGCCACTCGGAGGCCCGCAGATGTGCTCAGTTTTATCCACTTTTATTGTTGAAGATTTTCAGTCCAACTGTTGGAACAGCAGAAAACACACATGACTGTGAGTGGAAGCCCCAGTTGAACAGGAAGCATGTGGTTTGATCATGAATTGAACATGAGTTTTTCTGATGAAGTAAAATACACCAAGATCACTGAACCCTTAATTATTTTTTTTGCACACTGAAATGATTGAGATGATCAAAAAATTTTATATTTCACAAATTTATTAAGGTAAAAAGGTGCAATTGCCCCACTTGCTAACCCTAACACTCCATTCTTATATGCACTGTCCAGACGAACCTGACATGGTCTTCTGCTGTTGTAGCCCTCCACCTCTATAACTGATGATTTGTATATACTGAGATGTCTTTCTGCTCATCATGGTTGTAAAAATAGATTACTATTTATAAGATACTATATATTTTCTCAAAGCTGGCCATTTTCCTCTGACCTCTCAAACAAGCCATTTTTCCTCACAGACCTGTCACTCAATAACTGAGTTTGTTCTTTGCAACATTTCAGCAGTCTCTGAAATAATTAAACCTGTTTAAACCTTCTGCTAAAAATATCGATGTCACAATCAAAAGTCAGAGAGATCACACTTTTTTTTTACAATTTCTTTTCATTTATTGATTAACTGATGCACAATGTCTTGCAAAAGTATTCATACCTCCTGTACTTTCCACATTTTGTCACATTACAACAACAAACGAAAATGTTTTTTATTGTGATTTTATGTGACAGACTGACACAAAGTGGCCCGTAAATGTGAAGTGGAAGGAAAATGATGGCTTTCAAAATGTTTTACAAATAAAAATCTGAAATGTGGCATGCATTTGTATTCAGCCCCCTTTACTAAAATCTAGTGGAATCAATTGCCTTCAGAAGTCACCTAATTAGTAAATACAGTGGAACCTTGGATTACGAGCATAATTCATTCCGGAAGTCGTGTTCCAAAACACTTGTAAACCAAATCATCATTTGCCATAAGAAATAATGAAAACTCAAATTATTCGTTCCACAGCCCCAAAATAAATACATAAAAATAATTAATACAATCTATAAAATGAAAATAAAACAAATTAACCTGCACTTTACCTTTAAAAAAAAAGTACAAATAAATCCCGACAGATAAGTGTTTCCGTTGGTGCGTGCAGGCGCCGTGTGTGTGTGGAATTAACCCCTTCCCTAGCCTCGTTTTACACAGTAACACTCCTCCTCCCTCTACCCACCTCATATTAAAACAAGGAAAGTAGTTTTAGTTCACTGTGATGTGGACAAAAGGGCCAGGAAGGAAACGGGTTTCGTTATTTTACAAAATCTGAAAATATTCAGTAAATTTATTAATTACACTCAAAGTATCAACTCCAACTATGAAGTCTGATTTAATTGATGTCATTAAACATTTTATTTGTTTCTATTTATGTTTTGCTGGCGAAATACATTTTAGGCAAATACGTCTGCTTGGGCTTGTTAATTTATTTTAAACCCCCCCGGGTTTGATAACTTCACACCTATTGTGAATGAAAGGTGAGAAGAGGGATTACAGTAACTGGGGCTCTGTGGGTGTTCACCTTGGAGCGTGTGGTCACGTTGTCAGCGAGTAGACTAAAACAAAATCATGTCTATACTTCATGTAGAGTCTGAGAATTTATTTAACATAAGCTTTGTTGTATTGTTTTTACACAACCTATGATTTCACCTATGCTATTTTACGAATGGAATATTTATTATGTTACACTCTAAAAACTGCTGGGTTAAATGTTAAAGTGCTGGTTATTTTATCTATTTATTATTATTTAGTAGATTGCCTGTTAGAAATAGCCCAAATGAAATGAATCGGCTGTTTTAACCACTGAAGATATAGTTAATCAGTGGTAGTTTTCACTACTACTACTAATGATAATACTGACTGGAGAAAGCGCAGTCAAAGAAGTATCATCATTGCAGGAGAGAAGAAAATGAAGAATAAATACATATCAGTATTTAAATACGTTCATGAGCTTTGTTGCTTGCTGTCAATGGCATAAGAGAGAGAACACATTTTCGGCTTCAGTTTCAATTTTCACAGCTTCCTGCGAGTATATTTACAATAGAACAAACCAGGAAATAAGTGTTTGATGCATTGCAGTACTCTTTATTAGCAAATGCCCTTATAAACTTGACCCTGAACAGCCACTGGCTGGCTTTAGCAACAATTGGTGATTGTTTTCATTTATTTCTTATTTGTATATATATTTTCAAATGTTATATTTGAAAATATATATGTATAATTTGTAAAATGTATATATGAAAATGTATAATTTGTTGTGTCATCTGTTTACAGCGTTGGCTTAATTTGTGATTGAGACAAATAAGTTTAATTGAAATAATTTTTATTAGTAGTATAAGCCAGGCTTTAGCAACCTTGGACAAATCACAATACACTTTAAGCTCTCTTACGCGCACATGAGCACTCTCTCTCTCTCTCTCTCTCGCACACACGCATACACAAATAGCACCTGAAATGATGATTGATGATGATGATTGAGACCCATGGGTTTAATTTGAATGACAAAAATTATTATTAGTAATCCAAGACAATATAAGCTCTCTCTCTCAAACACACAGCACATGAAAATGCGTAAAACCAAATGAAACTAGGGCAAAAATATAAGCAATAAAAATACAGTAGTTTACTCTAGGTAAACTATCCATGTCCTATGATAACAGGCGCTTTTTAGTTGTTTTAGTATTGTTTTCAAGTGTGAGTGTTTATGGGGATTTAATCTCTCTGCTGCCGCATCTATTCACAGTTGTGATAAGTGATTAATGCACATCAGATCTTTGCTGGGGGAATGTTATGCAGGGATAAATGACAAAAGAAATACTGATCCGTTGTAACGATGCGGGTCGCGCGAGATGCAGATCCGCAGGCTGCTACCACAGCACAAAATATACATAACTCTCTCTCATAGGTCCTCGGTAAGGGCATAAGCCCAGAGAGGATCAAAAGTTTTATTTTTGTTTCCAGAACCCCGTCCGTTCTACGTAGACGTCGGAGCTTTGTTTATTTTGTGTTACTGTATCAGTTTTCTTTTGTTTCCTTTCAAGTTTCTTAATTAATAACCCCACGCCACCTCCAAACGGAAAGGTCTTCCCGTGTGTATCATAAGCACTCTCACACACTCTTTAGTTAAACCCCTCTCATGCCCTGTGTAAAAGCTCATCATTAAAAACATCTCGTTGCGGCTCTCCATACCGCGCCACGTAACATCCGTATGGGCAGATATTTGTTCCAGATATTATGCACTATTAATCAATTTGTTATGCCAATTTTTGACTATCAGCAAAAATAAACACCAAACATAACAAAAACATACCCAAGCAGAAGATACATTTTGAGCTTTACTTTGCAGCAAAATATTATCTTTCAATGTATTAAACAGAACTAGATAAAATACACTGTAATGTAAAATACATAGCCTGCATTTATATTCCGTATCTACAGCTATCAGTATAGATAAATTATAGATGTTACCGTGTCTTTAAGGTTTATTAAGGATGTCTTGGAAAATATTGCAATAACTAATTTAATTTATTAAGAAATTAATTTATTTTAAATAGCATAAGCATCATGGGTTGTCTATTGAGTGCTTTAAAAATACTGTTTTATTAATCGGTTTTATTAGATTTACCATATCATCTATTTATTCAATTCAATTCAATTTTATTTGTATAGCGCTTTTAACAATTGACATTGTCACAAAGCAGCTTTACACAATCAAAAGAAGTAAGTTTGTATGAAATGTGTGTATGAATCAAAATGATAAAATTGTCCCTGATAAACGAGCCGAGGGCGACGGTGGCAAGGAAAAACTCCTTGAGATGGTAATAGGAAGAAACCTTGAGAGGAACCAGACTCAACAGGGAACCCATCCTCATCTGGGTGATAACGGAGAGCAGGGATTGATCAGCATAATACTGTGTAAGACTGGAAGTTCAGTATAACCAGAGATGTACTTAAATTAAGTTAAAAGGAGTCCATTTTGTTCCTGGAGGCTCAGGTAGACTGTAGGAAATTCCAGTCCAGAACTATCGAATGACTGAAGTCACAGGTCCCCAGAGAACAGCTGTCTGCATCAGTCGAGGACAGGACAATCTTCGTGGAAACCATCCCCAACCACCACGCGCATCCCAGACAGACCACATGGGGCACCATGCGACGAGATCTCCAACCAGAAGCAGGACTCCAGGACGAGTTAGACAGGTCCAGAGGGCAGCCGGGTCTGGATCACTGGCAGCTCAGGAGCGACATGTATAGCTCGACAGAGAGAGACAGGAAGAGGGAAAGGAGAGAGGGAGAGAGAGAGGAGAGAGTGCAGAAGAGGAGAGAACAGAAGAGAAAGAGAGATGGCAGTTAGGTATGGTCACAGTCAACATGCATAAAGTGAATGTACATTTAGTGCAAAGTGCAAGCAGGGACTCCGGCAGGACTAACTATAACAGCATCACTAAAAGGGAGAGCCAGAAGGAAACACAGACATGAGGGGAATTGGGATGTAAAGGAACCAATCACCTCACCGTCAACAAACCTGAGTGAACAATGAGAGTGGGGAAGACAGCATGTAAACATACCAGTTCACCAGAATACTCTACGTCCATGAGTCCCACAGATCTGCTCCTTTACCTAAGGCTAATCTATTTACAAAAATGCTTGGCTAAATAAATAGGTTTTTAGCCTAGACTTAAACACTGAGACTCTGTCTGAGTCCCGAACATTAATAGGAAGCAGCCTGCATCCTTTGATGGAAGTAGGCGTGGCGGATCGTATGACACTAATAGTTCACTCAGATACTGTGGCGCGAGACCATTTAATGCTTTATACGTCAATAGTAGTATCTTAAAATCGATGCAAAATTTCACAGGGAGCCAATGCAGTGTAGATAAGATAGGGCTGATGTGCTCGTATCTTCTGGTTTTAGTGAGGACTCTCGCTGCTGCATTCTGTACTAACTGAAGCTTGTTTATACACCTAGTTGAACAACCAGACAGTAAGGTGTTACAATAGTCCATCCTAGAGGTGATAAAAGCATGAACTAATTTTTCTGCATCATTTAGTGACAGTATATTTATTATCTTGCCAATATTTCTAAGGTGAAAGAAAGCTAACCTGGTAATATGATCTACATGTGCTTCAAACGAAAGGCTGGAATCTATAATCACGCCAATGTCTTTTACTGTTGCACTTGATGGAACAGAAAGGCCATCTAAAGTTACAGTGTGATCAGAAAGCTTACTTCTAGCTACTTGTGGTCCTATTGACTAAAACTTCTGTCTTATCAGGATTAAGCAGAAGAAAATTAATTAACATCCAATCTCTTATGTCCTGCACACATTGCTCAATTTTAGCAAACTGGTTTCTCTCATCTGGTTTTGCGGAGACGTATAATTGTGTGTCATCAGCATAACAATGAAAACTAATACCTTGTTTACGTATTATGTTGCCGAGAGAAAGCATGTAAAGGGAAAAAAGCAGTGGGCCTAAAACTGAACTCCGTGGAACACCAAACTCCACTTGAGAACATGAGGAATGGTCACCATCTAAATCTACAAACTGATAACGATCAGTCAAATAGGATCTGAGCTACAAGAGGGCAGTTCCCTTAATTCCTACTACATTATAAAACTATGTTTTCAACACCTCTACACTATATAGACAAGCTGTATAAACTGCCTGGACACTGCAGTTAACTGAAGCAGTCAATGCTCCACCTGGCGAGATTATACAGCATTGCAACCATCTTATTGGAAAGCGCATGGGGGCGTTTTGGAGGATCACATTCCGTGCACGGATCGTGCACGGACTTGTCATGGTTTGCTATGGGACCCGCCATGTTCCAGGCGGCTGTTTCACAGGGCTCCTACTGTACACCCACATCACAGCTGTGGTGATATTCAGTAGCTTCATGTTTCTGAATCGTTACTGTGAAAGTGCCTGGATGTTTAGAAATTAGGAGGCTGAAACTTGGTATATATTCAAACCATTTGGAGTCGTTTGGTACTCTGTAGACATGTTTTTGGTATATTGTACTAGGGTTAGGGTTAGGTTAAGGTAAAAAGACGTAGCTCCAGGATGAACCCAGAGACTACATGGTGCACGGGCCAGCAACTCAGGCCTCATCTCCAGCACTCTCCATACTAACGATCGACAGATATGATGCCTGATAGATTAAAGAAGGCTAACGATTGTGTTTTGGGCTAGGCTGGGGTACTGTTTATGTTTACCGACATTATACGACACCTATGGTTAAAATAGGACTTTAAAGTGAACGCCCCTGGCTTCAAGGTCACACATGAGCACTGAGTAACGTAAGGGTTGTGGAAAGGGGATAGGATTAAAGACAGAGAGGGAAACGGTCCCGGGACAGGGTCCAAGGCAAGGAAAGAGGGGGGTAGGGTAGGTTGGGGGATAGGTGAGGAAGACTCAGTGTCCTGCAGACCTGTAAGCTAAAGTTAAAAGCCAGAGGTCAGAAAACGTTAGGGTTATAGAAAATAAGGGTTCTGCTGATTCTATTTAGGATTAAGGGTGTGAGCTAAGATCAAGATTCCCTTCAATCCAACGATATCCTAAATGGTGAGACACGTCATCAGTAGTAAACCATAGAACCATAGGGTGTTTCGGCCTTTTATTACTACTCAAAAACTTACTCAAGCTTACTCAAAAGCGAAACCTTTAGCTTTGAAACTCTAAACAGGCGACATCAGTCGACCGTCATGTTGGAGGAGGCTGAAAATGAGGCCTGAGTGGCTGGCCCGTGCACAACGCATGTTCCGGGTCCTTCCTGGGGCTGCGGATTTTCTTACCCTAACCTAACCCAGCCAGTGCCGCCCTCTGTCACCTTGTTGGAAGCAATCTCCATGACCTGGTGGGTAGAGGTTAAAAGATTATCATAATTGTTAACCTCACTATATAAAAGATAATACCATTTTAATATAGACACCCACCCAGGCACCCTATTAGTTGGGGACAACAGTTTCGCTGCTTATGGCCTGAGCCGCAAATTAGTGACGTTTATTAGATATTTTAATTCAAAACATTAAACTTTTACTTTAGCAGCGATCCGCAATCTGTATTTTTTATTTCATGCGTCGTAGGTTATGACACTTTAGACTAAAGTAAATATAAAATCTAATTCACTATTATTAAATAGGTCAAAGATCACTGTTTTAGATTAATGAGGTGGATCGCAACTGTGTTTCACCCTAAAACAAAATGTTTAGGCTGCAAATGTGGCCTTAACATTAAATTAGAGATATTTATTAGACATCTCAGTTAAAATTATCTAATTTTGGATTTAGTGGCATTCTGCCTATAAGATTTTTTACCTTAGTGGCGTGCCACAACCGACTGTGCCCTAGAGCATCATGGGAGCCTAAATGTGGAGTATATTTTAACAAATAACTCCTAAACGACAAAAGATAGACTCGTGCCGTTTATTGCGTCGTGATGTTTGTGACGCACTGAATAAAATATGATATAACTTGAAAATCCACCATCAGTGTGAAAAATATGCCGAGTAAAGAGCTGGGTTGGCCTTCCACGAAGGCTTAGTTTGGCTGGTCATTTTGATAGGAATTTTTCTCAGGAGGTCACCCAGTAGAAGTTTGTTGATCTGATTTGGGGTCATCTGCTGGGATTAGATGGTCTCCACACACTTCCCGGACCAACTCTGTCCAAGTGGTTTCCAAAAACCTAGCGGTGTTAACAAAGGAACACTGGCAGAGAAGGTGAGTCATGGTTATCTACCAGTCTTCACTTTATTTAAATATAGTTTCACTTTCTATCTCTTTATATATGTATAGTGCGTCTCGTATGATGGTTCAGGTGATACTATAATGGTCTCAAATTAAATAATGTTTAAATCTAAGATTATTAGTGAGGTTATTATCTTAAATAGTACTTTTAAAATGATTACTTACATAATTGAATAAATAAATAAATGAATGAATAAACATTTTATTCAATTGGCTATGGGACACGGGCCGAGGACTGATCGACCTACGGCTGGCCGCCATGGAGGAGGGTGTCTAGTAATAAAAGGCCAAAACACCCTATGATTCTATGGTTTACTACTGATGACGTGTCTCACCATTTAGGATATCGTTGGATTAAAGGGGACTTTAATCTTAGCTCACACCATTAATCCTAAATAGAATTTTGTGCCGTTCCAATCGCTGAACCCAAAACATAACCGTCAGTGTCTTCAACCGCTAGTTCTAACCGTAAGCCCAAACCTTTAACCTAACCATAACCATTAATTAGGAACTTAGCTTTCAGAACTTTATAGCTAAACTTAACTTAACTTAGTTTTGAACTCTAGACCTAAACTTTAACCCTAAACATAACCGTTCATTTAAAATCTTAATTCCAGAACCCTAGGTGAGCAGAACCCTTATTTTCTATAACCCTAATGTTTTCTGACCTCTAGCTTTTAACTTCAGCTTTCAGATCTGCAGAGTACGGAGTCTTCCTCACCTATCCCCCAACCCTGTCCCGGGACCGTTTCCCTCTTTGTCTTTTATCCTACCCCCTTTCCACAACCCTTACCTTACTCGGTGCTCATGTATGACCTTAAAGCCATGGGCGTTCACCATAAAGAATCCTAAGCCTCACTTTAACCATAGGCGTCGTATAATGTCGGAAACCTAATTAGAAATGACCCCAAATCGTAACCCCCAGGCCCTGATTTTAATTTCAACCCTACTAAGGGTGTTTGGGCTCAAGGAGGGACTTTACAACAGCTTACTCAAAAGCGAAACCTTTAGCTTTGAAACTCTAAACAGGTGACATCAGTCGACCTTAACACAAACACCCTTAGTAGGGTTGAAATTAAAATCAGGGCCTGGGGGTTATAAACCTCAAAAGAAACTGTGCCCAGTTGCAACGTTTCGACCTCTGCGGTCTTCTTCAGGCAAGGGCATTTTATAAAACAAAAGAGGCTAAGGCTTTTTGGCAAGTGAGTATAGTGTTTCTCCTCTTGCGGTGAAAACAGAAATGAAGCCTTTAAATTTACTCCAAGTATTTTTTATTCTCCTTCCAGTTTAAAACATTTTGTATTTTGTATTTTTTATTTTCTGTAGGCCACACAAATTATTTTCATTTAAAATAAATTAAAACTTGTCTACATTATTTTTTAAAGTATTTTACCATTTATTTAACCCTTTATCTCCCTACTTCAAATATGTTCAAATTTTAATCTTTCTTCTTTGTCCTACTTAAACCAATTAATTCTACTGATAAAATTTAAACCCCAAGCTTAAAGCAAATTATATATAGGTTTTAAAGTATTTAGGGTTAGAACTAGATAGGGTTTAAAGTACTTAGGGTTAGAACTAAATAGGGTTAAGGAGTAGGCCGATTAGGCTTCGATTTTGGGGTTTAGAATTTGGGGTTCGGGGTAAGGGTTAGGGTTAGGGTTAAGGGAAGAAGCCGTGGTTATAGGGTTCTACAAAGAACTCCTAAGGGCCCGTGTAGGCCCAGAACCAACGTTGTGCACGGGCCTACCACGATTTCGTCAGTCACAATCCACTCAAACTTCCCAGTAGCTCCGAAAAAACATCCCTCCCCTTGGTTAACACTTTGAGCTCTTTGTTGCAAGTCTATTTGGCGCTACGTTTCGGTTTGTCTGAACCTTCATCAGGCATAGACTTGCATGAAATAGGAAATTTGGCCTCACATTGGAGTATTTATGTTCAATTACCC
This sequence comes from Clarias fuscus, assembly GCA_030347435.1. NCBI lineage: Eukaryota > Metazoa > Chordata > Actinopteri > Siluriformes > Clariidae > Clarias > Clarias fuscus. The sequence goes on along the minus strand of CM059209.1, from coordinate 40,595,775 downwards.
TCTCTTATATGTTTTCTCCTGGCTGTCTGGATGCTAGAATGGTGAAAATCTGGTAAATAACCTTTTGGAGTCTTAAGCTCCGCCCCCAATTTGCATAAAAAATACCCTTTATTTAACAACCAAGGAAAAATAAGTAATTCGCCTTTTTCCTTTTTCCCTTTTTAAATTATTTATCCCTTTAATTTTTAGCTTCAGGATAAATAAGTGCACCAGGTAAGTATTTAATTAAATCAAATTGATTTTTCCCATGGAATGTTTTCCTTTTTTAAGGTTATTTTTGACCTTTTTTAAGGAATTCCAGGTATGTACAATAGGTACGTATTTTTCTCCCAATTTATTATGCCTCTGTTATCAACATTAATGACCCATGTCTCCTTGGTTTGAAGGATGAACGACTTTACTGTCAACATTTAGGTCATTTTGTGTAACAGGTAAGTGTTTAATTGAATCAAATTGATTTTTCCATGGAATTTTTTCCTTTTTTAGGGGTTATCTTTGACCTTTTTTCAGGAATTCCAGGTAAGTACAGCAGGTTAGGTTAGGGTAAAAGAATCCGCAGACCCGGGAAAGACCCGGAACATGCGTTGTGCACGGGCCAGCCACTCGGGCCTCATTTTCAGCCTCCTCCAACATGACGGTCGACTGATGTCGCCTATTTAGAGTTTCAAAGCTAAAGGTTTCGCTTTTGAGTAAGCTGTTGTAAAGTCCCTCCAAGAGCCCAAACACCCTTAGTAGGGTTGAAATTAAAATCAGGGCCTGGGGGTTACGATTCGGGGTCATTTCTAATTAGGTTTCCGACATTATACGACGCCTATGGTTAAAGTGAGGCTTAGGATTCTATATGGTGAATGCCTATGGCTTTAAGGTCATACATGAGCACCGAGTCAGGTAAGGGTTGTGGAAAGGGGGTAGGATAAAAGACAAAGAGGGAGACGGTCCCGGGACAGGGTCCAAGGCAAGGAAAGAGGGGGGTAGGGTAGGTTGGGGGATAGGTGAGGAAGACTCGGTACTCTGCAGACCTGAAAGCTGAAGTTAAAAGCTAGAGGTCAGAAAACATTAGGGTTATAGAAAATAAGGGTTCTGCTGACCTAGGGTTCTGGAATTAGGATTTTAAACAAACGGTTATGTTTAGGGTTAAAGTTTAGGTCTAGAGTTCAAAACTAACAGTTAAGTTTAGCTATAAAGTTCTGAAAGCTAAGTTCCTAATTAATGGTTATGGTTAGGTTAAAGGTTTAGGGTTATGGTTAGGTTAAAGGTTTAGGGTTAGGGTTAGGGTTAGGTTTAGGGTTAGGGTTAGGGTAAAAAAATCCGCAGACCCGGGAAAGACCCGGAACATGCGTTGTGCACGGGCCAGCCACTCAGGCCTCATTTTCAGCCTCCTCCAACATGACGGTCGACTGATGTCGCCTATTTAGAGTTTCAAAGCTAAAGGTTTCGCTTTTGAGTAAGCTGTTGTAAAGTCCCTCCATGAGCCCAAACACCCTTAGTAGGGTTGAAATTAAAATCAGGGCCTGGGGGTTACGATTCGGGGTCATTTCTAATTAGGTTTCCGACATTATACGACGCCTATGGTTAAAGTGAGGCTTAGGATTCTATATGGTGAACGCCCGTGGCTTTAAGGTCATACATGAGCACCGAGTAAGGTAAGGGTTGTGGAAAGGGGGTAGGATAAAAGACAAAAAGGGAGACGGTCCCGGGACAGGGTCCAAGGCAAGGAAAGAGGGGGGTAGGGTAGGTTGGGGGATAGGTGAGGAAGACTCGGTACTCTAGGGTTAGGTTAGGGGAAAAGACCGCGACACCAGGTCATGCACAGCCCCACGCTGGAAACAAAGAGGAAAAGAATTAAATTAGGGTTAGAAAAACTTAGGGGTTAAAATTAAATTAAAATAGGGTTCGGATAAATTAGGGTTGGGAAAATTAGGGTAAAAAATGAGTATAATAAAAAAATTAATCAAAAATTAGGGTTGGGAAAATCAGGGTTAAAGTAAAGGTTATGGTTAGGGCTAATAAAGAATAGGGTTAGAAAGTTTAGGATAGTGAAAGGTTAAGGTTAGGGGTAAGAAGTTGGGGTTAGGGGTAGAAAGCATAGAGTGAGCAATCCCCAGCGTCCACGTTGTGCACTGGCCTACCCCACAGTCACCAAGCACTGACACCTCCACTACTGGTTCTCCTGAACATGAGTATTAAATGACCCTGGACTGTTCATTCAAACCCCATGGATGCATGGAACTTAAATTGTGAATCCATGTCCTTTCTACCTGTTTTCTATTTTGGTGGGACCACCCTCTATTGTGCTGTAATCCCATGACTTTAAGGGACTCCATTCCATGTTCTATAAAATGTTGGACAACTATGGTGTGCGATTCTTTCTTGTTTTTAATGTTATATCTGTGTTGTGTCAGCCTAGTCGTCAAAGTATTTCTAGTCTCCCCCACATACTGTTTATTGCACTTTGTGCAATAAATTAAATAGACACAATTACCTGTGTCATGTTTTAAAGCCGGGGAAATCTCATAAATGGTTTTCGTTTGTGGATTTTGAATCCATCGCTTTGGCCTAAATTCCCCGGGTGGGGCATGTTTCCTCTTTTCCTCTTCCGAGGGAGGTAACCTGCTTCTGACTAGAATATCTTTAAGATTTAGATTTTTGCGGTAGGCCGAAATGATTTTATGGTTGTCCAACACTTTATTTTGCATCAGGAATCGATGAAAATTGGATTTCATCAACCTATTTAAGTGGACACTTCCTTTAGAGAAGGTTGTGATTAAAGGGATCATCTCCCTGCTATCGTTTTTTCTCTTTTCGAGAAATCGATCCTCACAACTTCTCAGGAAGGAACGGGAATAACCTCGTTTCCGGAGTGCCGAAAAGAGAGTGCTTTTCGCCTCCAGGAAATCCTCGGGCTGGGTACATATTCTGTGAAATCTCTGTACCTGGGATTTCACAATGCCCCTAAACGTATGTTTAGGGTGATAGCTTGATTTGTGGAGAAGTGCATGTGTGTCAGTGTCTTTAAAATAGACTCTGACATCCAATTTGCCTGTCTCCACAAACCCCTTGCCCTTGTAAGTAACAGTATCCAAAAAGTTAACTCCCGCTCTGTCCAACGTGTATTTGATTTTGATGGAACGGTGAAAATTGTTTAGGTGGGCCGCAAACTGTTTAAAATATTCCTCTGTTCCAGTCCAGACACCCCAAATGTCATCGAGAAACCTATAATAACTAAAGGGTTTAAATTCCCAAGCAGCCAGCGCCTTTTCCTCCCATCTTGCCATAAATATATTGGCATAGGAAGGGGCAAACTTTTTGCCCATGGCTGTGCCTTTGACCTGAAGGTAATGCTTGGAGTTGAATTCAAAATCATTTTTGGTAAGATTAATCTCCAGTAATTTTAGAATCGCATCCTCAGGTCTGTTTTTGTCCGGGAATCTAATAAACCACTCTCTGACTGCTTCCATACCAGCTGGTGTTTCGATATTAGTATATAAACTATCTACATCGATAGTAAACAAGAAACAGTCAGGAGGGAGGGAAAGATTTTTAATCTTTTCAATGAAATCATAGGTGTCCCTAATGTAACTAGGGTGTCTGGTACTAATCGGATTGAGGAAATATTCGACATACTCTGCTGTGGCCTGTGTTTCACTGCCACAGTCAGAGACAATGGGGCGGCCTGGTGGCATCTCAAAAGGAACACTCCAGGTGTGTGGCTCCTTATGGATTTTAGGGAGGAGATAGAAATACCTGGGGCGTGGATCATCAGGACCCATCAGGTAAGTTTCTTGTTTTTTATTTATGAAACCCTCTTCCCTTAATTTGGTAAGTATGTTCCGTACGACAGGAACCGTTTTAAGGAAGATAGGTTCTGAAAGTTTTTCATAATATTCTTCCTGGTTCAACTGCCGTTCCGCCTCCATTATGTATGCATATCGATCCATTATGACCACAGCACTGCCTTTATCGGCTGGCTTGATCACAATGGACCTATTATTTTTTAATTTTAGCAAGGCCTGTTTTTCATCCCGACTCAGGTTTGAAACTACCCTGTAATTCCAGGGTATGTTACTGATCGCATATTTGTCCGCTCTGATTATCTGTCTGATGGTGTTTGGGACTTGAGATAATTTGGGAGTCCAGTTGGACTTCCCTGTGAACGGAGGAATTTCTCCCTCCTTCTCATATCTATAGAAGGCTGCCAAAAGCAGTCTCCTATGATATTGTTGTGTATCTGCAATCAGTTGTTTTTTTGTGTTTATGTTTATTTTGGGTGTAGGGATGAATGTAAGGCCCTTGCTTAATAATTGAATTTGCCCTATTGTAGGTGTGAAGTGTTTGGACAGATTCAAAACTTCACTCTTCCTATCCGATAATCCCGGTTTTGGGTTTATAGGGCGACCAAGTTTAAGTGCTCGACCCAGTGTTCAAATATGGCTCGAGCACAATTTAGTGTCCAGTGTATTTGATCCTCGCCTACTCTGAATTGCGTATTTGGCAATAATGGTAGGTGAGGCATATTTCTCCGAATGTGGCTATTAAGGCTATCCAGGATCATTTGCTCTTCTCCTCTTAATGTCCTGGAGAAATTGATGAGTGGGATCATGATGTCGGCATTGGGAAATTTCTCCCTCGCCGCCTTCAGTGCCCGCTGCATTTCTTTAATAGCCGTCAGCTTCATTTTTTGACCCCGGTGGTTTATCCCAAAGGATAAAATCACTTTTTCCACAGTAACAAACACCCGTGCTTTTTTAATTAGGTTCTCTGCATGTCTAAATGTAGCACCTGGGTAGCTGTCAATCTGGACATCCGCAAAGGAGTGATGAGGAAATCTACTCACATTGGAGTCCCCCAGAATGCAATATTTTTTACGTACACTGAGACCCCAATCAACTAGCTTCCTAACTGTACGTAGGTGTCTGATGGGTTTATATGATTTCGGTGACTCGGACGGTGTGCTAGTAAGCACATTAGGATGATCTAAAGGGGGTTCTGGTAAAAGATAACCTCCCACCTGGACCCCCGTGGGTGGACAAGGAGAATCCATGAGTGGGAGGGTGTCTAACTCCCCACGGTCATCCTGAAAGTTAATGAGAGGCTCTAGTTCAGTATCACTCTCATCGGACGAACTACTACTCTCCTGGATTGCATGTATTTTGACCATTGGCGAGAAGTACTCCTCACGCGCGTCTACGCGTGGGAGAACCTCCTCACACGTGTCTACGTGCGGGAGAACCTCCTCGCGTGGTTTATCAGTGTGGGCCACAGCATCCTGTGCCCGTGACCTTTCTGTGGGAACTGATACATCTATGGATGTTGTTTGGGTTTCCTGGTCACTATGAATTTCCAGGAGTTCTGAATGTTCGTCTGGATGTGCGACTGCTGGATTTTTCGGGGGAGACACTTCCACTGTAATGCGCCGCCTGGGCCGCGGAATCCTACGTGGAAGTGCAATTGGAAATGGAGAAGGGGAAGGAGGAGGTCTTCTCTCCCTAGTTACACTGGGTACCGGAGAAGAGGGTTCTGGGACCCGTGACAGGGGTGGGAAATCTTCCTCTGTGATTACAGAGGTAATCCTTTCTGTCTCTGTATCCCTGTCTCTCCGTCTTTCAGTCTGATCGAAAGACAGCAGGAGCGCCTCTACTTTCTTTATGGGCTCCTGCATGTGTCTTTTAGGGTATCTTCTCCTGTACCATTTTACTGCAACCTTCAAGGCTGTGTCCCAATCTCCAATTAATGCCTCCTGCAAGGTTTCACTCTCTTTCTCAATGAAATTTATATAGTGATCTTGTAGGATGAGGCGTGTAGTGTATGCCCAATTTTTGGCATTCCCTTCCAGGAGGGTTTTTGTTTCCGGTGTCAAATTAGCCGGTTTTATAACATTACCCAGAAAATCTGTGAGCCTGTTGAAAGTGGGAGGTTCTTCCTCCGCATGTATAGAGATCTTCTCTAAATGATGGAAGGATCTCAATAATTCAAGCAACTTCTTTACTAGGGCTCTAAATTTCTCATCCTGGGTATCCACAGTTTGTTTTTTATTTGTTCTGTCCCTCCTAGTTTGTTTGGGCTGTTTTTTCTGTTTTTTACCCTGTTTTTGTTTGGGATTTTTTTCTTTTATAGAACCCTGTCTTTTGTCACTAGTGGATCGTGGCTTGTATTGAGGGCTTTTGTATCTTGGAGCACGTCCCCTCTTTCTCCAGTAGGGGTCATAATTGCTCCAGTCAGGGATATAACTCTGGTAATCCTGCATGAATCTAGGGTAAAGTTCACTGTTTCTGAACTCCCTAGTGTATTGGGGAACTCTGTTTTCCCTATATCTGGCATTGTATTGATACCATTCTTCAGGGCGGGGATATCTGTCTCTCCATCTCCGATCATCAGGATGGGAGTATCTTTTTCGTCCCCGCTCTGGATAGAATGGACCGCGGTATAATGACATATTTAGATGAAAAGGCAAGTCTGTTGCAACGTTTCAGCTCTAACAAGCCTTCATCAGGCATAGACTTGCCAAAAATAATTAATTATTGAAGTGTATGAATATATAAAAGAGTGTCTGTAAATCAAAAATATGAGAAAAGGAACAAAAACAATGAATACAGAAGAAAAGAAAAGTGTAATAAACTAAACAAAACAAGATACTCAACAGGGAGGAAAGATTGTTATGCTAGAGAAGCTAGTTAGCAAAACAAACTCAAAAGAAATGTGGAAATATACACATAAATGAGGAAAATCTTTAGTCCTTCTGGATAAAAAGTTCAACCTGGCTGTTAAGGGTAGAAAGACTAAAGTCTTTTAACAATCCCTGACCAGTACTGAACAATTTTTTCCAAAGATAGGCTCTAAACTCAACAATAGCTCAACCGTGTTGCTCCTACAGCTCTCTGTCTCCAACTGAGAGGCTGCCTGCCTGTGTGTCACACACGCAGAGGCTAGGCTCCGCCCCCTTGTAAAAAAGGAAAAAAGAAAATAACAAGAAACTTTTCAGTGTGGAGCTTATTTTTATTTTCCTCAACCTGGTTTTTTCCTCTCCCTGATGAATTCTAATGTGGTCTTCTTGTATTCAAAACTTAATAATAAAGCAATAATTATTATTTTTTGTTCCTTTTTTCACTCTTTATCCAGTTTATAAATAATTAGAGTGGATATAGATAAACCGGTAAGTATGACCAGGTGAGTATTATTATCCAAGAAAAAGTATAAATATTTTCCATCCATAATTTGTGTCAACAGGTAAGTATAATCAGGTAAGTATGATTAGATAGAAATTAGATAATGAAGTAATTTTAATTATTCTCCATCCATATTTCACAATCGTTTGATGAAATGACATGTTTTTCTCTCTCTTTTTGGTCTTTTCTACAGGTTCCATGGATGATGCAGAAATGTCAATAGCCTGGCTATCGGAGGTGGCACTGGCTAGGTTAGGTTAGGGGAAAAGACCGCGACACCAGGTCATGCACAGCCCCACGCTGGAAACAAAGAGGAAAAGAATTAAATTAGGGTTAGAAAAACTTAGGGGTTAAAATTAAATTAAAATAGGGTTCGGATAAATTAGGGTTGGGAAAATTAGGGTAAAAAATGAGTATAATAAAAAAATTAATCAAAAATTAGGGTTGGGAAAATCAGGGTTAAAGTAAAGGTTATGGTTAGGGCTAATAAAGAATAGGGTTAGAAAGTTTAGGATAGTGAAAGGTTAAGGTTAGGGGTAAGAAGTTGGGGTTAGGGGTAGAAAGCATAGAGTGAGCAATCCCCAGCGTCCACGTTGTGCACTGGCCTACCCCACAGTCACCAAGCACTGACACCTCCACTACTGGTTCTCCTGAACATGAGTATTAAATGACCCTGGACTGTTCATTCAAACCCCATGGATGCATGGAACTTAAATTGTGAATCCATGTCCTTTCTACCTGTTTTCTATTTTGGTGGGACCACCCTCTATTGTGCTGTAATCCCATGACTTTAAGGGACTCCATTCCATGTTCTATAAAATGTTGGACAACTATGGTGTGCGATTCTTTCTTGTTTTTAATGTTATATCTGTGTTGTGTCAGCCTAGTCGTCAAAGTATTTCTAGTCTCCCCCACATACTGTTTATTGCACTTTGTGCAATAAATTAAATAGACACAATTACCTGTGTCATGTTTTAAAGCCGGGGAAATCTCATAAATGGTTTTCGTTTGTGGATTTTGAATCCATCGCTTTGGCCTAAATTCCCCGGGTGGGGCATGTTTCCTCTTTTCCTCTTCCGAGGGAGGTAACCTGCTTCTGACTAGAATATCTTTAAGATTTAGATTTTTGCGGTAGGCCGAAATGATTTTATGGTTGTCCAACACTTTATTTTGCATCAGGAATCGATGAAAATTGGATTTCATCAACCTATTTAAGTGGACACTTCCTTTAGAGAAGGTTGTGATTAAAGGGATCATCTCCCTGCTATCGTTTTTTCTCTTTTCGAGAAATCGATCCTCACAACTTCTCAGGAAGGAACGGGAATAACCTCGTTTCCGGAGTGCCGAAAAGAGAGTGCTTTTCGCCTCCAGGAAATCCTCGGGCTGGGTACATATTCTGTGAAATCTCTGTACCTGGGATTTCACAATGCCCCTAAACGTATGTTTAGGGTGATAGCTTGATTTGTGGAGAAGTGCATGTGTGTCAGTGTCTTTAAAATAGACTCTGACATCCAATTTGCCTGTCTCCACAAACCCCTTGCCCTTGTAAGTAACAGTATCCAAAAAGTTAACTCCCGCTCTGTCCAACGTGTATTTGATTTTGATGGAACGGTGAAAATTGTTTAGGTGGGCCGCAAACTGTTTAAAATATTCCTCTGTTCCAGTCCAGACACCCCAAATGTCATCGAGAAACCTATAATAACTAAAGGGTTTAAATTCCCAAGCAGCCAGCGCCTTTTCCTCCCATCTTGCCATAAATATATTGGCATAGGAAGGGGCAAACTTTTTGCCCATGGCTGTGCCTTTGACCTGAAGGTAATGCTTGGAGTTGAATTCAAAATCATTTTTGGTAAGATTAATCTCCAGTAATTTTAGAATCGCATCCTCAGGTCTGTTTTTGTCCGGGAATCTAATAAACCACTCTCTGACTGCTTCCATACCAGCTGGTGTTTCGATATTAGTATATAAACTATCTACATCGATAGTAAACAAGAAACAGTCAGGAGGGAGGGAAAGATTTTTAATCTTTTCAATGAAATCATAGGTGTCCCTAATGTAACTAGGGTGTCTGGTACTAATCGGATTGAGGAAATATTCGACATACTCTGCTGTGGCCTGTGTTTCACTGCCACAGTCAGAGACAATGGGGCGGCCTGGTGGCATCTCAAAAGGAACACTCCAGGTGTGTGGCTCCTTATGGATTTTAGGGAGGAGATAGAAATACCTGGGGCGTGGATCATCAGGACCCATCAGGTAAGTTTCTTGTTTTTTATTTATGAAACCCTCTTCCCTTAATTTGGTAAGTATGTTCCGTACGACAGGAACCGTTTTAAGGAAGATAGGTTCTGAAAGTTTTTCATAATATTCTTCCTGGTTCAACTGCCGTTCCGCCTCCATTATGTATGCATATCGATCCATTATGACCACAGCACTGCCTTTATCGGCTGGCTTGATCACAATGGACCTATTATTTTTTAATTTTAGCAAGGCCTGTTTTTCATCCCGACTCAGGTTTGAAACTACCCTGTAATTCCAGGGTATGTTACTGATCGCATATTTGTCCGCTCTGATTATCTGTCTGATGGTGTTTGGGACTTGAGATAATTTGGGAGTCCAGTTGGACTTCCCTGTGAACGGAGGAATTTCTCCCTCCTTCTCATATCTATAGAAGGCTGCCAAAAGCAGTCTCCTATGATATTGTTGTGTATCTGCAATCAGTTGTTTTTTTGTGTTTATGTTTATTTTGGGTGTAGGGATGAATGTAAGGCCCTTGCTTAATAATTGAATTTGCCCTATTGTAGGTGTGAAGTGTTTGGACAGATTCAAAACTTCACTCTTCCTATCCGATAATCCCGGTTTTGGGTTTATAGGGCGACCAAGTTTAAGTGCTCGACCCAGTGTTCAAATATGGCTCGAGCACAATTTAGTGTCCAGTGTATTTGATCCTCGCCTACTCTGAATTGCGTATTTGGCAATAATGGTAGGTGAGGCATATTTCTCCGAATGTGGCTATTAAGGCTATCCAGGATCATTTGCTCTTCTCCTCTTAATGTCCTGGAGAAATTGATGAGTGGGATCATGATGTCGGCATTGGGAAATTTCTCCCTCGCCGCCTTCAGTGCCCGCTGCATTTCTTTAATAGCCGTCAGCTTCATTTTTTGACCCCGGTGGTTTATCCCAAAGGATAAAATCACTTTTTCCACAGTAACAAACACCCGTGCTTTTTTAATTAGGTTCTCTGCATGTCTAAATGTAGCACCTGGGTAGCTGTCAATCTGGACATCCGCAAAGGAGTGATGAGGAAATCTACTCACATTGGAGTCCCCCAGAATGCAATATTTTTTACGTACACTGAGACCCCAATCAACTAGCTTCCTAACTGTACGTAGGTGTCTGATGGGTTTATATGATTTCGGTGACTCGGACGGTGTGCTAGTAAGCACATTAGGATGATCTAAAGGGGGTTCTGGTAAAAGATAACCTCCCACCTGGACCCCCGTGGGTGGACAAGGAGAATCCATGAGTGGGAGGGTGTCTAACTCCCCACGGTCATCCTGAAAGTTAATGAGAGGCTCTAGTTCAGTATCACTCTCATCGGACGAACTACTACTCTCCTGGATTGCATGTATTTTGACCATTGGCGAGAAGTACTCCTAGGGTTAGGGTTAGGGTTAGGTTAGGGTAAAAGAATCCGCAGACCCGGGAAAGACCCGGAACATGCGTTGTGCACGGGCCAGCCACTCAGGCCTCATTGTCAGCCTCCTCCAACATGACGGTCGACTGATGTCGCCTATTTAGAGTTTCAAAGCTAAAGGTTTCGCTTTTGAGTAAGCTGTTGTAAAGTCCCTCCATGAGCCCAAACACCCTTAGTAGGGTTGAAATTAAAATCAGGGCCTGGGGGTTACGATTCGGGGTCATTTCTAATTAGGTTTCCGACATTATACGACGCCTATGGTTAAAGTGAGGCTTAGGATTCTATATGGTGAATGCCTATGGCTTTAAGGTCATACATGAGCACCGAGTAAGGTAAGGGTTGTGGAAAGGGGGTAGGATAAAAGACAAAGAGGGAGACGGTCCCGGGACAGGGTCCAAGGCAAGGAAAGAGGGGGGTAGGGTAGGTTGGGGGATAGGTGAGGAAGACTCGGTACTCTGCAGACCTGAAAGCTGAAGTTAAAGGCTAGAGGTCAGAAAACATTAGGGTTATAGAAAATAAGGGTTCTGCTGACCTAGGGTTCTGGAATTAGGATTTTAAACGAACGGTTATGTTTAGGGTTAAAGTTTAGGTCTAGAGTTCCAAACTAACGGTTAAGTTTAGCTATAAAGTTCTGAAAGCTAAGTTCCTAATTAATGGTTATGGTTAGGTTAAAGGTTTAGGCTTACGGTTAGAACTAGCGGTTGAAGACACTGACGGTTATGTTTTGGGTTCAGGGATTGGAACGGCACAAAATTCTATTTAGGATTAAGGGTGTGAGCTAAGATTAAAGTCCCCTTTAATCCAACGATATCCTAAATGGTGAGACACGTCATCAGTAGTAAACCATAGAATCATAGGGTGTTTCGGCCTTTTATTACTAGACACCCTCCTCCATGGCGGCCAGCCGTAGGTCGATCAGTCCTCGGCCCGTGTCCCATAGCCAATTGAATAAAATGTTTTTTAATTAATTATTTATTTATTTATGTAAGTAATCATTTTAAAAGTACTATTTAAGAGAATAACCTCACTAATAATCTTAGAGTTAAACATTATTTAAACTGAGACCATTATAGTATCACCTGAACCATAATACGAGACGCACTATACGTATATAAAGAGATAGAAAGTGAAACTATATTTAAATAAAGTGAAGACTGGTAGATAACCATGACTCACCTTCTCTGCCAGTGTTCCTTTGTTAACACCGCTAGGTTTCTGGAAGCACTTGGACAGAGTGTTGCTCCGGGAAGTGTGTGGAGACCATCTAATCCCAGCGGATGACCCCAAAATCAGATCAACAAGCTTCTACTGGGTAGGTTCCGGAGGAAAATTCCTATCAAAATGACAGTAAAAAATCCCCAGCCAAACTAAGCCTTAGTGGAAGGCCAACCCAGCTCCTTACTCGGCATATTTTTCACACTGATGGTGGATTTTCAAGTTATATTGTATTTCATTCAGTGTGTCACAAACATCACGACGCAAAAAACGGCACGAGTCTATCTTTTGTCGTTTAGGAGTTATTTGTTAAAATATACTCCACATTTATGCTCCCATGATGCTCTGGGGCACAGTCGGTTATGGAGCGCCACTAAGGTAAAACATCTTGTAGGGAAGAACGCCACTAGGGTCAAAATTAAATAATTCTAACTAAAATGTCTAATAAATGTGTCTAATTTAATGTTAAGGCCACATTTGCAGCCTAAACATTTTGTATTAGGGTGAAACACAGTTGCGGTCCACCTCATTAATCTAAAAAATTGATCTTTGACCTATTTAATAATTGTGAATTAAATTTTATATTTACTTTAGTCTAAATCTAATATTCCTACGACGCATGAAATAAAAAATACAGATTGAGGATCGCTGCTAAAGTAAAAGGTTAATGTTTTTAATTAAAATATCTAATAAACGTCACTAATTTGCGGCTCAGGCCCAAGTTTCAGCCCAAACATTTTATATCAGGGTAGATTACAGTTGCCATCACCCTCGTTTGCCTAATCAGCGATGTTTGACCTATTTAGTAAATAAATTACAGAAAATATTGAGATTATGTTAGGGCCTAGTGACCTACGACGCATGTTAAATCACTTGTGCCTGAGCTTTAACGCTCTGAATGGGACAAGGTTGGACCAGCAGACGCCTATTTAGGGGTCCCGGAAGGCAGACGGGGATCAATTAAAGGATGCCACGGGACAGCATTGGGTGACAGGTAGAGACACGCAACTAGAGCCTAAGCTACCGATCGCCTTTCAGCTCGGGGTGGACTGAACCTCCGAGGATGGCACGAAATCCTGGGTCTTGTTCGGCCTACTCCTCCCTTCCGAGGGTGACACCGACCCACTAAGCTAGATCTGGGCTAATCCCAAATCATGCTCCAGACGCACGCCCACTGAACCTTGACACCGTATGCGCTTACGCCCGAGGTCTAACGTCCCGTCATATCTCCCTCGCCGATGCGCCCGAGCCCGTTTTTTTCGGCCGCCCTAAACAACGGATCACCCGTGTCTCTCGGTCCAACCGTTACAGCACGTGCTCGTGGATAAGCAGCGAAACTGTTGTCCCCAACTAATAGGGTGCCTGGGTGGGTGTCTATATTAAAATGGTATTATCTTTTATATAGTGAGGTTAACAATTATGATAATCTTTTAACCTCTACCCACCAGGACATGGAGATGGCTTCCAACAAGGTGACCGAGGGCGGCACTGGCTGGGTTAGGTTAGGGTAAAAGAATCCGCAGACCCGGGAAAGACCCGGAACATGCGTTGTGCACGGGCCAGCCACTCAGGCCTCATTGTCAGCCTCCTCCAACATGACGGTCGACTGATGTCGCCTATTTAGAGTTTCAAAGCTAAAGGTTTCGCTTTTGAGTAAGCTGTTGTAAAGTCCCTCCATGAGCCCAAACACCCTTAGTAGGGTTGAAATTAAAATCAGGGCCTGGGGGTTACGATTCGGGGTCATTTCTAATTAGGTTTCCGACATTATACGACGCCTATGGTTAAAGTGAGGCTTAGGATTCTATATGGTGAATGCCTATGGCTTTAAGGTCATACATGAGCACCGAGTAAGGTAAGGGTTGTGGAAAGGGGGTAGGATAAAAGACAAAGAGGGAGACGGTCCCGGGACAGGGTCCAAGGCAAGGAAAGAGGGGGGTAGGGTAGGTTGGGGGATAGGTGAGGAAGACTCGGTACTCTGCAGACCTGAAAGCTGAAGTTAAAGGCTAGAGGTCAGAAAACATTAGGGTTATAGAAAATAAGGGTTCTGCTGACCTAGGGTTCTGGAATTAGGATTTTAAACGAACGGTTATGTTTAGGGTTAAAGTTTAGGTCTAGAGTTCCAAACTAACGGTTAAGTTTAGCTATAAAGTTCTGAAAGCTAAGTTCCTAATTAATGGTTATGGTTAGGTTAAAGGTTTAGGCTTACGGTTAGAACTAGCGGTTGAAGACACTGACGGTTATGTTTTGGGTTCAGGGATTGGAACGGCACAAAATTCTATTTAGGATTAAGGGTGTGAGCTAAGATTAAAGTCCCCTTTAATCCAACGATATCCTAAATGGTGAGACACGTCATCAGTAGTAAACCATAGAATCATAGGGTGTTTCGGCCTTTTATTACTAGACACCCTCCTCCATGGCGGCCAGCCGTAGGTCGATCAGTCCTCGGCCCGTGTCCCATAGCCAATTGAATAAAATGTTTTTTAATTAATTATTTATTTATTTATGTAAGTAATCATTTTAAAAGTACTATTTAAGAGAATAACCTCACTAATAATCTTAGAGTTAAACATTATTTAAACTGAGACCATTATAGTATCACCTGAACCATAATACGAGACGCACTATACGTATATAAAGAGATAGAAAGTGAAACTATATTTAAATAAAGTGAAGACTGGTAGATAACCATGACTCACCTTCTCTGCCAGTGTTCCTTTGTTAACACCGCTAGGTTTCTGGAAGCACTTGGACAGAGTGTTGCTCCGGGAAGTGTGTGGAGACCATCTAATCCCAGCGGATGACCCCAAAATCAGATCAACAAGCTTCTACTGGGTAGGTTCCGGAGGAAAATTCCTATCAAAATGACAGTAAAAAATCCCCAGCCAAACTAAGCCTTAGTGGAAGGCCAACCCAGCTCCTTACTCGGCATATTTTTCACACTGATGGTGGATTTTCAAGTTATATTGTATTTCATTCAGTGTGTCACAAACATCACGACGCAAAAAACGGCACGAGTCTATCTTTTGTCGTTTAGGAGTTATTTGTTAAAATATACTCCACATTTATGCTCCCATGATGCTCTGGGGCACAGTCGGTTATGGAGCGCCACTAAGGTAAAACATCTTGTAGGGAAGAACGCCACTAGGGTCAAAATTAAATAATTCTAACTAAAATGTCTAATAAATGTGTCTAATTTAATGTTAAGGCCACATTTGCAGCCTAAACATTTTGTATTAGGGTGAAACACAGTTGCGGTCCACCTCATTAATCTAAAAAATTGATCTTTGACCTATTTAATAATTGTGAATTAAATTTTATATTTACTTTAGTCTAAATCTAATATTCCTACGACGCATGAAATAAAAAATACAGATTGAGGATCGCTGCTAAAGTAAAAGGTTAATGTTTTTAATTAAAATATCTAATAAACGTCACTAATTTGCGGCTCAGGCCAAAGTTTCAGCCCAAACATTTTATATCAGGGTAGATTACAGTTGCCATCACCCTCGTTTGCCTAATCAGCGATGTTTGACCTATTTAGTAAATAAATTACAGAAAATATTGAGATTATGTTAGGGCCTAGTGACCTACGACGCATGTTAAATCACTTGTGCCTGAGCTTTAACGCTCTGAATGGGACAAGGTTGGACCAGCAGACGCCTATTTAGGGGTCCCGGAAGGCAGACGGGGATCAATTAAAGGATGCCACGGGACAGCATTGGGTGACAGGTAGAGACACGCAACTAGAGCCTAAGCTACCGATCGCCTTTCAGCTCGGGGTGGACTGAACCTCCGAGGATGGCACGAAATCCTGGGTCTTGTTCGGCCTACTCCTCCCTTCCGAGGGTGACACCGACCCACTAAGCTAGATCTGGGCTAATCCCAAATCATGCTCCAGACGCACGCCCACTGAACCTTGACACCGTATGCGCTTACGCCCGAGGTCTAACGTCCCGTCATATCTCCCTCGCCGATGCGCCCGAGCCCGTTTTTTTCGGCCGCCCTAAACAACGGATCACCCGTGTCTCTCGGTCCAACCGTTACAGCACGTGCTCGTGGATAAGCAGCGAAACTGTTGTCCCCAACTAATAGGGTGCCTGGGTGGGTGTCTATATTAAAATGGTATTATCTTTTATATAGTGAGGTTAACAATTATGATAATCTTTTAACCTCTACCCACCAGGACATGGAGATGGCTTCCAACAAGGTGACCGAGGGCGGCACTGGCTGGGTTAGGTTAGGGTAAAAGAATCCGCAGACCCGGGAAAGACCCGGAACATGCGTTGTGCACGGGCCAGCCACTCAGGCCTCATTGTCAGCCTCCTCCAACATGACGGTCGACTGATGTCGCCTATTTAGAGTTTCAAAGCTAAAGGTTTCGCTTTTGAGTAAGCTGTTGTAAAGTCCCTCCATGAGCCCAAACACCCTTAGTAGGGTTGAAATTAAAATCAGGGCCTGGGGGTTACGATTCGGGGTCATTTCTAATTAGGTTTCCGACATTATACGACGCCTATGGTTAAAGTGAGGCTTAGGATTCTATATGGTGAATGCCTATGGCTTTAAGGTCATACATGAGCACCGAGTAAGGTAAGGGTTGTGGAAAGGGGGTAGGATAAAAGACAAAGAGGGAGACGGTCCCGGGACAGGGTCCAAGGCAAGGAAAGAGGGGGGTAGGGTAGGTTGGGGGATAGGTGAGGAAGACTCGGTACTCTGCAGACCTGAAAGCTGAAGTTAAAGGCTAGAGGTCAGAAAACATTAGGGTTATAGAAAATAAGGGTTCTGCTGACCTAGGGTTCTGGAATTAGGATTTTAAACGAACGGTTATGTTTAGGGTTAAAGTTTAGGTCTAGAGTTCCAAACTAACGGTTAAGTTTAGCTATAAAGTTCTGAAAGCTAAGTTCCTAATTAATGGTTATGGTTAGGTTAAAGGTTTAGGCTTACGGTTAGAACTAGCGGTTGAAGACACTGACGGTTATGTTTTGGGTTCAGGGATTGGAACGGCACAAAATTCTATTTAGGATTAAGGGTGTGAGCTAAGATTAAAGTCCCCTTTAATCCAACGATATCCTAAATGGTGAGACACGTCATCAGTAGTAAACCATAGAATCATAGGGTGTTTCGGCCTTTTATTACTAGACACCCTCCTCCATGGCGGCCAGCCGTAGGTCGATCAGTCCTCGGCCCGTGTCCCATAGCCAATTGAATAAAATGTTTTTTAATTAATTATTTATTTATTTATGTAAGTAATCATTTTAAAAGTACTATTTAAGAGAATAACCTCACTAATAATCTTAGAGTTAAACATTATTTAAACTGAGACCATTATAGTATCACCTGAACCATAATACGAGACGCACTATACGTATATAAAGAGATAGAAAGTGAAACTATATTTAAATAAAGTGAAGACTGGTAGATAACCATGACTCACCTTCTCTGCCAGTGTTCCTTTGTTAACACCGCTAGGTTTCTGGAAGCACTTGGACAGAGTGTTGCTCCGGGAAGTGTGTGGAGACCATCTAATCCCAGCGGATGACCCCAAAATCAGATCAACAAGCTTCTACTGGGTAGGTTCCGGAGGAAAATTCCTATCAAAATGACAGTAAAAAATCCCCAGCCAAACTAAGCCTTAGTGGAAGGCCAACCCAGCTCCTTACTCGGCATATTTTTCACACTGATGGTGGATTTTCAAGTTATATTGTATTTCATTCAGTGTGTCACAAACATCACGACGCAAAAAACGGCACGAGTCTATCTTTTGTCGTTTAGGAGTTATTTGTTAAAATATACTCCACATTTATGCTCCCATGATGCTCTGGGGCACAGTCGGTTATGGAGCGCCACTAAGGTAAAACATCTTGTAGGGAAGAACGCCACTAGGGTCAAAATTAAATAATTCTAACTAAAATGTCTAATAAATGTGTCTAATTTAATGTTAAGGCCACATTTGCAGCCTAAACATTTTGTATTAGGGTGAAACACAGTTGCGGTCCACCTCATTAATCTAAAAAATTGATCTTTGACCTATTTAATAATTGTGAATTAAATTTTATATTTACTTTAGTCTAAATCTAATATTCCTACGACGCATGAAATAAAAAATACAGATTGAGGATCGCTGCTAAAGTAAAAGGTTAATGTTTTTAATTAAAATATCTAATAAACGTCACTAATTTGCGGCTCAGGCCAAAGTTTCAGCCCAAACATTTTATATCAGGGTAGATTACAGTTGCCATCACCCTCGTTTGCCTAATCAGCGATGTTTGACCTATTTAGTAAATAAATTACAGAAAATATTGAGATTATGTTAGGGCCTAGTGACCTACGACGCATGTTAAATCACTTGTGCCTGAGCTTTAACGCTCTGAATGGGACAAGGTTGGACCAGCAGACGCCTATTTAGGGGTCCCGGAAGGCAGACGGGGATCAATTAAAGGATGCCACGGGACAGCATTGGGTGACAGGTAGAGACACGCAACTAGAGCCTAAGCTACCGATCGCCTTTCAGCTCGGGGTGGACTGAACCTCCGAGGATGGCACGAAATCCTGGGTCTTGTTCGGCCTACTCCTCCCTTCCGAGGGTGACACCGACCCACTAAGCTAGATCTGGGCTAATCCCAAATCATGCTCCAGACGCACGCCCACTGAACCTTGACACCGTATGCGCTTACGCCCGAGGTCTAACGTCCCGTCATATCTCCCTCGCCGATGCGCCCGAGCCCGTTTTTTTCGGCCGCCCTAAACAACGGATCACCCGTGTCTCTCGGTCCAACCGTTACAGCACGTGCTCGTGGATAAGCAGCGAAACTGTTGTCCCCAACTAATAGGGTGCCTGGGTGGGTGTCTATATTAAAATGGTATTATCTTTTATATAGTGAGGTTAACAATTATGATAATCTTTTAACCTCTACCCACCAGGACATGGAGATGGCTTCCAACAAGGTGACCGAGGGCGGCACTGGCTGGGTTAGGTTAGGGTAAAAGAATCCGCAGACCCGGGAAAGACCCGGAACATGCGTTGTGCACGGGCCAGCCACTCAGGCCTCATTGTCAGCCTCCTCCAACATGACGGTCGACTGATGTCGCCTATTTAGAGTTTCAAAGCTAAAGGTTTCGCTTTTGAGTAAGCTGTTGTAAAGTCCCTCCATGAGCCCAAACACCCTTAGTAGGGTTGAAATTAAAATCAGGGCCTGGGGGTTACGATTCGGGGTCATTTCTAATTAGGTTTCCGACATTATACGACGCCTATGGTTAAAGTGAGGCTTAGGATTCTATATGGTGAATGCCTATGGCTTTAAGGTCATACATGAGCACCGAGTAAGGTAAGGGTTGTGGAAAGGGGGTAGGATAAAAGACAAAGAGGGAGACGGTCCCGGGACAGGGTCCAAGGCAAGGAAAGAGGGGGGTAGGGTAGGTTGGGGGATAGGTGAGGAAGACTCGGTACTCTGCAGACCTGAAAGCTGAAGTTAAAGGCTAGAGGTCAGAAAACATTAGGGTTATAGAAAATAAGGGTTCTGCTGACCTAGGGTTCTGGAATTAGGATTTTAAACGAACGGTTATGTTTAGGGTTAAAGTTTAGGTCTAGAGTTCCAAACTAACGGTTAAGTTTAGCTATAAAGTTCTGAAAGCTAAGTTCCTAATTAATGGTTATGGTTAGGTTAAAGGTTTAGGCTTACGGTTAGAACTAGCGGTTGAAGACACTGACGGTTATGTTTTGGGTTCAGGGATTGGAACGGCACAAAATTCTATTTAGGATTAAGGGTGTGAGCTAAGATTAAAGTCCCCTTTAATCCAACGATATCCTAAATGGTGAGACACGTCATCAGTAGTAAACCATAGAATCATAGGGTGTTTCGGCCTTTTATTACTAGACACCCTCCTCCATGGCGGCCAGCCGTAGGTCGATCAGTCCTCGGCCCGTGTCCCATAGCCAATTGAATAAAATGTTTTTTAATTAATTATTTATTTATTTATGTAAGTAATCATTTTAAAAGTACTATTTAAGAGAATAACCTCACTAATAATCTTAGAGTTAAACATTATTTAAACTGAGACCATTATAGTATCACCTGAACCATAATACGAGACGCACTATACGTATATAAAGAGATAGAAAGTGAAACTATATTTAAATAAAGTGAAGACTGGTAGATAACCATGACTCACCTTCTCTGCCAGTGTTCCTTTGTTAACACCGCTAGGTTTCTGGAAGCACTTGGACAGAGTGTTGCTCCGGGAAGTGTGTGGAGACCATCTAATCCCAGCGGATGACCCCAAAATCAGATCAACAAGCTTCTACTGGGTAGGTTCCGGAGGAAAATTCCTATCAAAATGACAGTAAAAAATCCCCAGCCAAACTAAGCCTTAGTGGAAGGCCAACCCAGCTCCTTACTCGGCATATTTTTCACACTGATGGTGGATTTTCAAGTTATATTGTATTTCATTCAGTGTGTCACAAACATCACGACGCAAAAAACGGCACGAGTCTATCTTTTGTCGTTTAGGAGTTATTTGTTAAAATATACTCCACATTTATGCTCCCATGATGCTCTGGGGCACAGTCGGTTATGGAGCGCCACTAAGGTAAAACATCTTGTAGGGAAGAACGCCACTAGGGTCAAAATTAAATAATTCTAACTAAAATGTCTAATAAATGTGTCTAATTTAATGTTAAGGCCACATTTGCAGCCTAAACATTTTGTATTAGGGTGAAACACAGTTGCGGTCCACCTCATTAATCTAAAAAATTGATCTTTGACCTATTTAATAATTGTGAATTAAATTTTATATTTACTTTAGTCTAAATCTAATATTCCTACGACGCAT
Source organism: Clarias fuscus (assembly GCA_030347435.1). Classification (NCBI taxonomy): domain Eukaryota; kingdom Metazoa; phylum Chordata; class Actinopteri; order Siluriformes; family Clariidae; genus Clarias; species Clarias fuscus. The sequence continues at coordinate 40,574,877 of CM059209.1, read as the reverse complement.
GAAATAAAAAATACAGATTGAGGATCGCTGCTAAAGTAAAAGGTTAATGTTTTTAATTAAAATATCTAATAAACGTCACTAATTTGCGGCTCAGGCCAAAGTTTCAGCCCAAACATTTTATATCAGGGTAGATTACAGTTGCCATCACCCTCGTTTGCCTAATCAGCGATGTTTGACCTATTTAGTAAATAAATTACAGAAAATATTGAGATTATGTTAGGGCCTAGTGACCTACGACGCATGTTAAATCACTTGTGCCTGAGCTTTAACGCTCTGAATGGGACAAGGTTGGACCAGCAGACGCCTATTTAGGGGTCCCGGAAGGCAGACGGGGATCAATTAAAGGATGCCACGGGACAGCATTGGGTGACAGGTAGAGACACGCAACTAGAGCCTAAGCTACCGATCGCCTTTCAGCTCGGGGTGGACTGAACCTCCGAGGATGGCACGAAATCCTGGGTCTTGTTCGGCCTACTCCTCCCTTCCGAGGGTGACACCGACCCACTAAGCTAGATCTGGGCTAATCCCAAATCATGCTCCAGACGCACGCCCACTGAACCTTGACACCGTATGCGCTTACGCCCGAGGTCTAACGTCCCGTCATATCTCCCTCGCCGATGCGCCCGAGCCCGTTTTTTTCGGCCGCCCTAAACAACGGATCACCCGTGTCTCTCGGTCCAACCGTTACAGCACGTGCTCGTGGATAAGCAGCGAAACTGTTGTCCCCAACTAATAGGGTGCCTGGGTGGGTGTCTATATTAAAATGGTATTATCTTTTATATAGTGAGGTTAACAATTATGATAATCTTTTAACCTCTACCCACCAGGACATGGAGATGGCTTCCAACAAGGTGACCGAGGGCGGCACTGGCTGGGTTAGGTTAGGGTAAAAGAATCCGCAGACCCGGGAAAGACCCGGAACATGCGTTGTGCACGGGCCAGCCACTCAGGCCTCATTGTCAGCCTCCTCCAACATGACGGTCGACTGATGTCGCCTATTTAGAGTTTCAAAGCTAAAGGTTTCGCTTTTGAGTAAGCTGTTGTAAAGTCCCTCCATGAGCCCAAACACCCTTAGTAGGGTTGAAATTAAAATCAGGGCCTGGGGGTTACGATTCGGGGTCATTTCTAATTAGGTTTCCGACATTATACGACGCCTATGGTTAAAGTGAGGCTTAGGATTCTATATGGTGAATGCCTATGGCTTTAAGGTCATACATGAGCACCGAGTAAGGTAAGGGTTGTGGAAAGGGGGTAGGATAAAAGACAAAGAGGGAGACGGTCCCGGGACAGGGTCCAAGGCAAGGAAAGAGGGGGGTAGGGTAGGTTGGGGGATAGGTGAGGAAGACTCGGTACTCTGCAGACCTGAAAGCTGAAGTTAAAGGCTAGAGGTCAGAAAACATTAGGGTTATAGAAAATAAGGGTTCTGCTGACCTAGGGTTCTGGAATTAGGATTTTAAACGAACGGTTATGTTTAGGGTTAAAGTTTAGGTCTAGAGTTCCAAACTAACGGTTAAGTTTAGCTATAAAGTTCTGAAAGCTAAGTTCCTAATTAATGGTTATGGTTAGGTTAAAGGTTTAGGCTTACGGTTAGAACTAGCGGTTGAAGACACTGACGGTTATGTTTTGGGTTCAGGGATTGGAACGGCACAAAATTCTATTTAGGATTAAGGGTGTGAGCTAAGATTAAAGTCCCCTTTAATCCAACGATATCCTAAATGGTGAGACACGTCATCAGTAGTAAACCATAGAATCATAGGGTGTTTCGGCCTTTTATTACTAGACACCCTCCTCCATGGCGGCCAGCCGTAGGTCGATCAGTCCTCGGCCCGTGTCCCATAGCCAATTGAATAAAATGTTTTTTAATTAATTATTTATTTATTTATGTAAGTAATCATTTTAAAAGTACTATTTAAGAGAATAACCTCACTAATAATCTTAGAGTTAAACATTATTTAAACTGAGACCATTATAGTATCACCTGAACCATAATACGAGACGCACTATACGTATATAAAGAGATAGAAAGTGAAACTATATTTAAATAAAGTGAAGACTGGTAGATAACCATGACTCACCTTCTCTGCCAGTGTTCCTTTGTTAACACCGCTAGGTTTCTGGAAGCACTTGGACAGAGTGTTGCTCCGGGAAGTGTGTGGAGACCATCTAATCCCAGCGGATGACCCCAAAATCAGATCAACAAGCTTCTACTGGGTAGGTTCCGGAGGAAAATTCCTATCAAAATGACAGTAAAAAATCCCCAGCCAAACTAAGCCTTAGTGGAAGGCCAACCCAGCTCCTTACTCGGCATATTTTTCACACTGATGGTGGATTTTCAAGTTATATTGTATTTCATTCAGTGTGTCACAAACATCACGACGCAAAAAACGGCACGAGTCTATCTTTTGTCGTTTAGGAGTTATTTGTTAAAATATACTCCACATTTATGCTCCCATGATGCTCTGGGGCACAGTCGGTTATGGAGCGCCACTAAGGTAAAACATCTTGTAGGGAAGAACGCCACTAGGGTCAAAATTAAATAATTCTAACTAAAATGTCTAATAAATGTGTCTAATTTAATGTTAAGGCCACATTTGCAGCCTAAACATTTTGTATTAGGGTGAAACACAGTTGCGGTCCACCTCATTAATCTAAAAAATTGATCTTTGACCTATTTAATAATTGTGAATTAAATTTTATATTTACTTTAGTCTAAATCTAATATTCCTACGACGCATGAAATAAAAAATACAGATTGAGGATCGCTGCTAAAGTAAAAGGTTAATGTTTTTAATTAAAATATCTAATAAACGTCACTAATTTGCGGCTCAGGCCCAAGTTTCAGCCCAAACATTTTATATCAGGGTAGATTACAGTTGCCATCACCCTCGTTTGCCTAATCAGCGATGTTTGACCTATTTAGTAAATAAATTACAGAAAATATTGAGATTATGTTAGGGCCTAGTGACCTACGACGCATGTTAAATCACTTGTGCCTGAGCTTTAACGCTCTGAATGGGACAAGGTTGGACCAGCAGACGCCTATTTAGGGGTCCCGGAAGGCAGACGGGGATCAATTAAAGGATGCCACGGGACAGCATTGGGTGACAGGTAGAGACACGCAACTAGAGCCTAAGCTACCGATCGCCTTTCAGCTCGGGGTGGACTGAACCTCCGAGGATGGCACGAAATCCTGGGTCTTGTTCGGCCTACTCCTCCCTTCCGAGGGTGACACCGACCCACTAAGCTAGATCTGGGCTAATCCCAAATCATGCTCCAGACGCACGCCCACTGAACCTTGACACCGTATGCGCTTACGCCCGAGGTCTAACGTCCCGTCATATCTCCCTCGCCGATGCGCCCGAGCCCGTTTTTTTCGGCCGCCCTAAACAACGGATCACCCGTGTCTCTCGGTCCAACCGTTACAGCACGTGCTCGTGGATAAGCAGCGAAACTGTTGTCCCCAACTAATAGGGTGCCTGGGTGGGTGTCTATATTAAAATGGTATTATCTTTTATATAGTGAGGTTAACAATTATGATAATCTTTTAACCTCTACCCACCAGGACATGGAGATGGCTTCCAACAAGGTGACCGAGGGCGGCACTGGCTGGGTTAGGTTAGGGTAAAAGAATCCGCAGACCCGGGAAAGACCCGGAACATGCGTTGTGCACGGGCCAGCCACTCAGGCCTCATTGTCAGCCTCCTCCAACATGACGGTCGACTGATGTCGCCTATTTAGAGTTTCAAAGCTAAAGGTTTCGCTTTTGAGTAAGCTGTTGTAAAGTCCCTCCATGAGCCCAAACACCCTTAGTAGGGTTGAAATTAAAATCAGGGCCTGGGGGTTACGATTCGGGGTCATTTCTAATTAGGTTTCCGACATTATACGACGCCTATGGTTAAAGTGAGGCTTAGGATTCTATATGGTGAATGCCTATGGCTTTAAGGTCATACATGAGCACCGAGTAAGGTAAGGGTTGTGGAAAGGGGGTAGGATAAAAGACAAAGAGGGAGACGGTCCCGGGACAGGGTCCAAGGCAAGGAAAGAGGGGGGTAGGGTAGGTTGGGGGATAGGTGAGGAAGACTCGGTACTCTGCAGACCTGAAAGCTGAAGTTAAAGGCTAGAGGTCAGAAAACATTAGGGTTATAGAAAATAAGGGTTCTGCTGACCTAGGGTTCTGGAATTAGGATTTTAAACGAACGGTTATGTTTAGGGTTAAAGTTTAGGTCTAGAGTTCCAAACTAACGGTTAAGTTTAGCTATAAAGTTCTGAAAGCTAAGTTCCTAATTAATGGTTATGGTTAGGTTAAAGGTTTAGGCTTACGGTTAGAACTAGCGGTTGAAGACACTGACGGTTATGTTTTGGGTTCAGGGATTGGAACGGCACAAAATTCTATTTAGGATTAAGGGTGTGAGCTAAGATTAAAGTCCCCTTTAATCCAACGATATCCTAAATGGTGAGACACGTCATCAGTAGTAAACCATAGAATCATAGGGTGTTTCGGCCTTTTATTACTAGACACCCTCCTCCATGGCGGCCAGCCGTAGGTCGATCAGTCCTCGGCCCGTGTCCCATAGCCAATTGAATAAAATGTTTTTTAATTAATTATTTATTTATTTATGTAAGTAATCATTTTAAAAGTACTATTTAAGAGAATAACCTCACTAATAATCTTAGAGTTAAACATTATTTAAACTGAGACCATTATAGTATCACCTGAACCATAATACGAGACGCACTATACGTATATAAAGAGATAGAAAGTGAAACTATATTTAAATAAAGTGAAGACTGGTAGATAACCATGACTCACCTTCTCTGCCAGTGTTCCTTTGTTAACACCGCTAGGTTTCTGGAAGCACTTGGACAGAGTGTTGCTCCGGGAAGTGTGTGGAGACCATCTAATCCCAGCGGATGACCCCAAAATCAGATCAACAAGCTTCTACTGGGTAGGTTCCGGAGGAAAATTCCTATCAAAATGACAGTAAAAAATCCCCAGCCAAACTAAGCCTTAGTGGAAGGCCAACCCAGCTCCTTACTCGGCATATTTTTCACACTGATGGTGGATTTTCAAGTTATATTGTATTTCATTCAGTGTGTCACAAACATCACGACGCAAAAAACGGCACGAGTCTATCTTTTGTCGTTTAGGAGTTATTTGTTAAAATATACTCCACATTTATGCTCCCATGATGCTCTGGGGCACAGTCGGTTATGGAGCGCCACTAAGGTAAAACATCTTGTAGGGAAGAACGCCACTAGGGTCAAAATTAAATAATTCTAACTAAAATGTCTAATAAATGTGTCTAATTTAATGTTAAGGCCACATTTGCAGCCTAAACATTTTGTATTAGGGTGAAACACAGTTGCGGTCCACCTCATTAATCTAAAAAATTGATCTTTGACCTATTTAATAATTGTGAATTAAATTTTATATTTACTTTAGTCTAAATCTAATATTCCTACGACGCATGAAATAAAAAATACAGATTGAGGATCGCTGCTAAAGTAAAAGGTTAATGTTTTTAATTAAAATATCTAATAAACGTCACTAATTTGCGGCTCAGGCCAAAGTTTCAGCCCAAACATTTTATATCAGGGTAGATTACAGTTGCCATCACCCTCGTTTGCCTAATCAGCGATGTTTGACCTATTTAGTAAATAAATTACAGAAAATATTGAGATTATGTTAGGGCCTAGTGACCTACGACGCATGTTAAATCACTTGTGCCTGAGCTTTAACGCTCTGAATGGGACAAGGTTGGACCAGCAGACGCCTATTTAGGGGTCCCGGAAGGCAGACGGGGATCAATTAAAGGATGCCACGGGACAGCATTGGGTGACAGGTAGAGACACGCAACTAGAGCCTAAGCTACCGATCGCCTTTCAGCTCGGGGTGGACTGAACCTCCGAGGATGGCACGAAATCCTGGGTCTTGTTCGGCCTACTCCTCCCTTCCGAGGGTGACACCGACCCACTAAGCTAGATCTGGGCTAATCCCAAATCATGCTCCAGACGCACGCCCACTGAACCTTGACACCGTATGCGCTTACGCCCGAGGTCTAACGTCCCGTCATATCTCCCTCGCCGATGCGCCCGAGCCCGTTTTTTTCGGCCGCCCTAAACAACGGATCACCCGTGTCTCTCGGTCCAACCGTTACAGCACGTGCTCGTGGATAAGCAGCGAAACTGTTGTCCCCAACTAATAGGGTGCCTGGGTGGGTGTCTATATTAAAATGGTATTATCTTTTATATAGTGAGGTTAACAATTATGATAATCTTTTAACCTCTACCCACCAGGACATGGAGATGGCTTCCAACAAGGTGACCGAGGGCGGCACTGGCTGGGTTAGGTTAGGGTAAAAGAATCCGCAGACCCGGGAAAGACCCGGAACATGCGTTGTGCACGGGCCAGCCACTCAGGCCTCATTGTCAGCCTCCTCCAACATGACGGTCGACTGATGTCGCCTATTTAGAGTTTCAAAGCTAAAGGTTTCGCTTTTGAGTAAGCTGTTGTAAAGTCCCTCCATGAGCCCAAACACCCTTAGTAGGGTTGAAATTAAAATCAGGGCCTGGGGGTTACGATTCGGGGTCATTTCTAATTAGGTTTCCGACATTATACGACGCCTATGGTTAAAGTGAGGCTTAGGATTCTATATGGTGAATGCCTATGGCTTTAAGGTCATACATGAGCACCGAGTAAGGTAAGGGTTGTGGAAAGGGGGTAGGATAAAAGACAAAGAGGGAGACGGTCCCGGGACAGGGTCCAAGGCAAGGAAAGAGGGGGGTAGGGTAGGTTGGGGGATAGGTGAGGAAGACTCGGTACTCTGCAGACCTGAAAGCTGAAGTTAAAGGCTAGAGGTCAGAAAACATTAGGGTTATAGAAAATAAGGGTTCTGCTGACCTAGGGTTCTGGAATTAGGATTTTAAACGAACGGTTATGTTTAGGGTTAAAGTTTAGGTCTAGAGTTCCAAACTAACGGTTAAGTTTAGCTATAAAGTTCTGAAAGCTAAGTTCCTAATTAATGGTTATGGTTAGGTTAAAGGTTTAGGCTTACGGTTAGAACTAGCGGTTGAAGACACTGACGGTTATGTTTTGGGTTCAGGGATTGGAACGGCACAAAATTCTATTTAGGATTAAGGGTGTGAGCTAAGATTAAAGTCCCCTTTAATCCAACGATATCCTAAATGGTGAGACACGTCATCAGTAGTAAACCATAGAATCATAGGGTGTTTCGGCCTTTTATTACTAGACACCCTCCTCCATGGCGGCCAGCCGTAGGTCGATCAGTCCTCGGCCCGTGTCCCATAGCCAATTGAATAAAATGTTTTTTAATTAATTATTTATTTATTTATGTAAGTAATCATTTTAAAAGTACTATTTAAGAGAATAACCTCACTAATAATCTTAGAGTTAAACATTATTTAAACTGAGACCATTATAGTATCACCTGAACCATAATACGAGACGCACTATACGTATATAAAGAGATAGAAAGTGAAACTATATTTAAATAAAGTGAAGACTGGTAGATAACCATGACTCACCTTCTCTGCCAGTGTTCCTTTGTTAACACCGCTAGGTTTCTGGAAGCACTTGGACAGAGTGTTGCTCCGGGAAGTGTGTGGAGACCATCTAATCCCAGCGGATGACCCCAAAATCAGATCAACAAGCTTCTACTGGGTAGGTTCCGGAGGAAAATTCCTATCAAAATGACAGTAAAAAATCCCCAGCCAAACTAAGCCTTAGTGGAAGGCCAACCCAGCTCCTTACTCGGCATATTTTTCACACTGATGGTGGATTTTCAAGTTATATTGTATTTCATTCAGTGTGTCACAAACATCACGACGCAAAAAACGGCACGAGTCTATCTTTTGTCGTTTAGGAGTTATTTGTTAAAATATACTCCACATTTATGCTCCCATGATGCTCTGGGGCACAGTCGGTTATGGAGCGCCACTAAGGTAAAACATCTTGTAGGGAAGAACGCCACTAGGGTCAAAATTAAATAATTCTAACTAAAATGTCTAATAAATGTGTCTAATTTAATGTTAAGGCCACATTTGCAGCCTAAACATTTTGTATTAGGGTGAAACACAGTTGCGGTCCACCTCATTAATCTAAAAAATTGATCTTTGACCTATTTAATAATTGTGAATTAAATTTTATATTTACTTTAGTCTAAATCTAATATTCCTACGACGCATGAAATAAAAAATACAGATTGAGGATCGCTGCTAAAGTAAAAGGTTAATGTTTTTAATTAAAATATCTAATAAACGTCACTAATTTGCGGCTCAGGCCAAAGTTTCAGCCCAAACATTTTATATCAGGGTAGATTACAGTTGCCATCACCCTCGTTTGCCTAATCAGCGATGTTTGACCTATTTAGTAAATAAATTACAGAAAATATTGAGATTATGTTAGGGCCTAGTGACCTACGACGCATGTTAAATCACTTGTGCCTGAGCTTTAACGCTCTGAATGGGACAAGGTTGGACCAGCAGACGCCTATTTAGGGGTCCCGGAAGGCAGACGGGGATCAATTAAAGGATGCCACGGGACAGCATTGGGTGACAGGTAGAGACACGCAACTAGAGCCTAAGCTACCGATCGCCTTTCAGCTCGGGGTGGACTGAACCTCCGAGGATGGCACGAAATCCTGGGTCTTGTTCGGCCTACTCCTCCCTTCCGAGGGTGACACCGACCCACTAAGCTAGATCTGGGCTAATCCCAAATCATGCTCCAGACGCACGCCCACTGAACCTTGACACCGTATGCGCTTACGCCCGAGGTCTAACGTCCCGTCATATCTCCCTCGCCGATGCGCCCGAGCCCGTTTTTTTCGGCCGCCCTAAACAACGGATCACCCGTGTCTCTCGGTCCAACCGTTACAGCACGTGCTCGTGGATAAGCAGCGAAACTGTTGTCCCCAACTAATAGGGTGCCTGGGTGGGTGTCTATATTAAAATGGTATTATCTTTTATATAGTGAGCTTAACAATTATGATAATCTTTTAACCTCTACCCACCAGGACATGGAGATGGCTTCCAACAAGGTGACCGAGGGCGGCACTGGCTGGGTTAGGCTAGGGTAAAAGAATCCGCAGACCCGGGAAAGACCCGGAACATGCGTTGTGCACGGGCCAGCCACTCAGGCCTCATTGTCAGCCTCCTCCAACATGACGGTCGACTGATGTCGCCTATTTAGAGTTTCAAAGCTAAAGGTTTCGCTTTTGAGTAAGCTGTTGTAAAGTCCCTCCATGAGCCCAAACACCCTTAGTAGGGTTGAAATTAAAATCAGGGCCTGGGGGTTACGATTCGGGGTCATTTCTAATTAGGTTTCCGACATTATACGACGCCTATGGTTAAAGTGAGGCTTAGGATTCTATATGGTGAATGCCTATGGCTTTAAGGTCATACATGAGCACCGAGTAAGGTAAGGGTTGTGGAAAGGGGGTAGGATAAAAGACAAAGAGGGAGACGGTCCCGGGACAGGGTCCAAGGCAAGGAAAGAGGGGGGTAGGGTAGGTTGGGGGATAGGTGAGGAAGACTCGGTACTCTGCAGACCTGAAAGCTGAAGTTAAAGGCTAGAGGTCAGAAAACATTAGGGTTATAGAAAATAAGGGTTCTGCTGACCTAGGGTTCTGGAATTAGGATTTTAAACGAACGGTTATGTTTAGGGTTAAAGTTTAGGTCTAGAGTTCCAAACTAACGGTTAAGTTTAGCTATAAAGTTCTGAAAGCTAAGTTCCTAATTAATGGTTATGGTTAGGTTAAAGGTTTAGGCTTACGGTTAGAACTAGCGGTTGAAGACACTGACGGTTATGTTTTGGGTTCAGGGATTGGAACGGCACAAAATTCTATTTAGGATTAAGGGTGTGAGCTAAGATTAAAGTCCCCTTTAATCCAACGATATCCTAAATGGTGAGACACGTCATCAGTAGTAAACCATAGAATCATAGGGTGTTTCG